>CM037858.1:14626405-15030579 GCA_021292105.1 Anadara kagoshimensis | reverse complement strand
GCAACATAATGGAGTACAGTGGTGAAAAAGTGTGTATCTGACAGCTTCCTTTAGGTATGGTGCCACATAATAGGCTACAGTGGTGACAAGTGTGTATCTGAGATCTTCCTGTAGGTATGGTGACAATTATTGAGTACAGTGGTGACAAAGTGTGTATCTGAGATCTTCCTGTAGGTATGGTGCCACATAACAGAGTACAATGGAGACATAATGTGTATCTGACATCTTCCTTTAGGTATGGTGACACTTATTGAGTACAGTGGTGACAAAGTGTGTATCTGAGATACCTGTAGGTATGGTGCCACATAATAGGGTACAGTGGTGACAAGTGTGTATCTGAGATGTATCTGAGATCTTCCTGTAGGTATGGTGCCACATAACAGACTACAATGGAGACATAATGTGTATCTGACATCTTCCTTTAGGTATGGTGACACTTATTGAGTACAGTGGTGACAAAGTGTGTATCTGAGATACCTGTAGGTATGGTGCCACATAATAGGGTACAGTGGTGACAAGTGTGTATCTGAGATGTATCTGAGATCATCCTGTAGGTATGGTGCCGCATAATAGGGTACAGTGTGACAAGTGTGTATCTGAGATCTTCCTGTAGGGATGGTGCCGCATAATAGGGTACAGTGGTGAGAAGTGTGTATCTGAGATCTTCCTATAGGTATGGTGCCACATGATAGGGTATAGTGGTGACAAGGGTGTATCTGAGATGTATCTGACGTCTTCGTTTGAGGTATGGTGCCAAATAATGGAGTGCAGTGGTGACAAAGTGTGTATCTGACATGTTCCTTTTAGGTATGGTGCCACATAATAGGCTACATTAGAGACATGGTTTGTATCTGACAACTTCCCTTAGGGTGCCACATAATGGAGTACTGTGGTGACAAAGTGTGTATCTGACATCTTCCTTTAGGTATGGTGCCACATAATAGGGTAAAGTAGTGACAAAGTGTGTATCTGAGATCTTCCTGTAGGTATTGTGCCACATAATAGGGTAGAGTGGTGACATAGTGTGTATTTGACATCTTCCTTTAGGTATGGTGCCACATAAGAGGCTACAGTAGAGAGAAGAGTGTATCTGAGATCTTCCTGTAGGTATGGTGCCACATAATGGAGTACAAGGAGACATAATGTGTATCTGACATCTTCATTTAGGTATGGGACACTTATTGAGTACAGTGGTGACAAAGTTTGTATTTGAGATCTTCCTGTAGGTATGGTGCCACATAATAGGGTACAGTGGTGACAAAGTGTGTATCTGAGATCTTCCTGTAGGTATGGTGTCCATAATGGAGTACATGGAGACATAATGCGTATCTGACATCTTCCTTTTAGGTATGGTGCCACATAATAGGCTACATTAGAGACGTAGTGTGTATCTGACAACTTCCTTTAGGTATGGTACCACATAATGGAGTACAGTGGTGACAAGTATGTATGTGAGATGTATCTGAGATCATCCTGTAGGTATGGTGCCACATAATAGGGTACAATGGTGACAAGTGTGTATCTGAGATCTTCCTGTAGGTATGGTGGCCACATGATAGGGTACAGTGGTGACAAGTGTGTATCTGAGATGTATCTGACGTCTTCTTTTTAGGTATGGTGCCACATAATGGAGTACAGTGGTGACAAGTGTGTATCTGAGATGTATCTGAGATCTTCCTGTAGGTATGGTGCCACATAATAGGCTACATTAGAGACATTGTTTGTATCTGACAACTTCCCTTAGGGTGCCACATAATGGAGTACTGTGGTGACAAAGTGTGTATCTGAAATCTTCCTGTAGGTATTGTGCCACATAATAGGGTACAGTAGAGAGAAGTGTGTATCTGAGATCTTCCTGTAGGTATGGTGCCACATAATGGAGTACAATGGAGACATAATGTGTATTTGACATCTTCCTTTAGGTATGGTGACACTTATTGAGTACAGTGGTGACAAAGTGTGTATTTGAGATCTTCCTTTAGGTGTGGTGCCACATAATAGGGTACAGTGGTGACAAGTGTGTATCTGAGATCTTCCTGTAGGTATGGTGCCACATAACAGACTACAATGGAGACATAATGTGTATCTGACATCTTCCTTTAGGTATGGTGACACTTATTGAGTACAGTGGTGACAAAGTGTATCTGAGATACCTGTAGGTATGGTGCCACATAATAGGGTACAGTGGTGACAAGTGTGTATCTGAGATGTATCTGAGATCATCCTGTAGGTATGGTGCCGCATAATAGGGTACAGTGGTGACAAGTCTGTATCTGAGATCTTCCTGTAGGGATGGTGCCACATATAGGGTACAGTGGTGACAAGTGTGTATCTGAGATCTTCCTATAGGTATGGTGCGTCATGATAGGGTATAGTGGTGACAAAGGTGTATCTGAGATGTATCTGACGTCTTCGTTTTAGGTATGGTGCCAAATAATGGAGTGCAGTGGTGACAAAGTGTGTATCTGACATGTTCCTTTTAGGTATGGTGCCACATAATAGGCTACATTAGAGACATGGTTTGTATCTGACAACTTCCCTTAGGGTGCCACATAATGGAGTACTGTGGTGACAAAGTGTGTATCTGACATCTTCCTTTAGGTACGGTGCCACATAATAGGGTAAAGTAGTGACAAAGTGTGTATCTGAGATCTTCCTGTAGGTATTGTGCCACATAATAGGGTAGAGTGGTGACATAGTGTGTATTTGACATCTTCCTTTAGGTATGGTGCCACATAAGAGGCTACAGTAGAGAGAAGAGTGTATCTGAGATCTTCCTGTAGGTATGGTGCCACATAATGGAGTACAAAGGAGACATAATGTGTATCTGACATCTTCATTTAGGTATGGTGACACTTATTGAGTACAGTGGTGACAAAGTTTGTATTTGAGATCTTCCTGTAGGTATGGTGCCACATAATAGGGTACAGTGGTGACAAAGTGTGTATCTGAGATCTTCCTGTAGGTATGGTGTCACATAATGGAGTACAATGGAGACATAATGCGTATCTGACATCTTCCTTTTAGGTATTGGTGCCACATAATAGGCTACATTAGAGACGTAGTGTGTATCTGACAACTTCCTTTAGGTATGGTACCACATAATGGAGTACAGTGGTGACAAGTATGTATGTGAGATGTATCTGAGATCATCCTGTAGGTATGGTGCCACATAATAGGGTACAATGGTGACAAGTGTGTATCTGAGATCTTCCTGTAGGTATGGTGCCACATGATAGGGTACAGTGGTGACAAGTGTGTATCTGAGATGTATCTGACGTCTTCTTTTTAGGTATGGTGCCACATAATGGAGTACAGTGGTGACAAGTGTGTATCTGAGATGTATCTGAGATCTTCCTGTAGGTATGGTGCCACATAATAGGCTACATTAGAGACATTGTTTGTATCTGACAACTTCCCTTAGGGTGCCACATAATGGAGTACTGTGGTGACAAAGTGTGTATCTGAAATCTTCCTGTAGGTATTGTGCCACATAATAGGGTACAGTAGAGAGAAGTGTGTATCTGAGATCTTCCTGTAGGTATGGTGCCACATAATGGAGTACAATGGAGACATAATGTGTATTTGACATCTTCCTTTAGGTATGGTGACACTTATTGAGTACAGTGGTGACAAAGTGTGTATTTGAGATCTTCCTTTAGGTGTGGTGCCACATAATAGGGTACAGTGGTGACAAAGTGTGTATCTGAGATCTTCCTGTAGGTATGGTGCCACATAAAGACTACAATGGAGACATAATGTGTATCTGACATCTTCCTTTAGGTATGGTGACACTTATTGAGTACAGTGGTGACAAAGTGTGTATCTGAGATACCTGTAGGTATGGTGCCACATAATAGGGTACAGTGGTGACAAGTGTGTATCTGAGATGTATCTGAGATCATCCTGTAGGTATGGTGCCGCATAATAGGGTACAGTGGTGACAAGTCTGTATCTGAGATCTTCCTGTAGGGATGGTGCCACATAATAGGGTACAGTGGTGACAAGTGTGTATCTGAGATCTTCCTATAGGTATGGTGCGTCATGATAGGGTATAGTGGTGACAAAGGTGTATCTGAGATGTATCTGACGTCTTCGTTTTAGGTATGGTGCCAAATAATGGAGTGCAGTGGTGACAAAGTGTGTATCTGACATGTTCCTTTTAGGTATGGTGCCACATAATAGGCTACATTAGAGACATGGTTTGTATCTGACAACTTCCCTTAGGGTGCCACATAATGGAGTACTGTGGTGACAAAGTGTGTATCTGACATCTTCCTTTAGGTATGGTGCCACATAATAGGGTAAAGTAGTGACAAAGTGTGTATCTGAGATCTTCCTGTAGGTATTGTGCCACATAATAGGGTAGAGTGGTGACATAGTGTGTATTTGACATCTTCCTTTAGGTATGGTGCCACATAAGAGGCTACAGTAGAGAGAAGAGTGTATCTGAGATCTTCCTGTAGGTATGGTGCCACATAATGGAGTACAATGGAGACATAATGTGTATCTGACATCTTCATTTAGGTATGGTGACACTTATTGAGTACAGTGGTGACAAAGTTTGTATTTGAGATCTTCCTGTAGGTATGGTGCCACATAATAGGGTACAGTGGTGACAAAGTGTGTATCTGAGATCTTCCTGTAGGTATGGTGTCACATAATGGAGTACAATGGAGACATAATGCGTATCTGACATCTTCCTTTTAGGTATGGTGCCACATAATAGGCTACATTAGAGACGTAGTGTGTATCTGACAACTTCCTTTAGGTATGGTACCACATAATGGAGTACAGTGGTGACAAGTATGTATGTGAGATGTATCTGAGATCATCCTGTAGGTATGGTGCCACATAATAGGGTACAATGGTGACAAGTGTGTATCTGAGATCTTCCTGTAGGTATGGTGCCACATGATAGGGTACAGTGGTGACAAGTGTGTATCTGAGATGTATCTGACGTCTTCTTTTTAGGTATGGTGCCACATAATGGAGTACAGTGGTGACAAGTGTGTATCTGAGATGTATCTGAGATCTTCCTGTAGGTATGGTGCCACATAATAGGCTACATTAGAGACATTGTTTGTATCTGACAACTTCCCTTAGGGTGCCACATAATGGAGTACTGTGGTGACAAAGTGTGCATCTGAAATCTTCCTGTAGGTATTGTGCCACATAATAGGGTACAGTAGAGAGAAGTGTGTATCTGAGATCTTCCTGTAGGTATGGTGCCACATAATGGAGTACAATGGAGACATAATGTGTATCTGACATCTTCCTTTAGGTATGGTGACACTTATTGAGTACAGTGGTGACAAAGTGTGTATTTGAGATCTTCCTTTAGGTGTGGTGCCACATAATAGGGTACAGTGGTGACAAAGTGTGTATCTGAGATCTTCCTGTAGGTATGGTGCCACATAACAGACTACAATGGAGACATAATGTGTATCTGACATCTTCCTTTAGGTATGGTGACACTTATTGAGTACAGTGGTGACAAAGTGTGTATCTGAGATACCTGTAGGTATGGTGCCACATAATAGGGTACAGTGGTGACAAGTGTGTATCTGAGATGTATCTGAGATCATCCTGTAGGTATGGTGCCGCATAATAGGGTACAGTGGTGACAAGTGTGTATCTGAGATCTTCCTGTAGGGATGGTGCCACATAATAGGGTACAGTGGTGACAAGTGTGTATCTGAGATCTTCCTATAGGTATGGTGCGTCATGATAGGGTATAGTGGTGACAAGGGTGTATCTGAGATGTATCTGACGTCTTCGTTTTAGGTATGGTGCCAAATAATGGAGTGCAGTGGTGACAAAGTGTGTATCTGACATGTTCATTTTAGGTATGGTGCCACATAATAGGCTACATTAGAGACATGGTTTGTATCTGACAACTTCCCTTAGGGTGCCACATAATGGAGTACTGTGGTGACAAAGTGTGTATCTGACATCTTCCTTTAGGTATGGTGCCACATAATAGGGTAAAGTAGTGACAAAGTGTGTATCTGAGATATTCCTGTAGGTATTGTGCCACATAATAGGGTAGAGTGGTGACATAGTGTGTATTTGACATCTTCCTTTAGGTATGGTGCCACATAAGAGGCTACAGTAGAGAGAAGAGTGTATCTGAGATCTTCCTGTAGGTATGGTGCCACATAATGGAGTACAATGGAGACATAATGAGTATCTGACATCTTCATTTAGGTATGGTGACACTTATTGAGTACAGTGGTGACAAAGTTTGTATTTGAGATCTTCCTGTAGGTATGGTGTCACATAATGGAGTACAATGGAGACATAATGTGTATCTGACATCTTCCTTTTAGGTATGGTGCCACATAATAGGCTACATTAGAGACGTAGTGTGTATCTGACAACTTCCTTTAGGTATGATACCACATGATGGAGTACAGTGGTGACAAGTATGTATGTGAGATGTATCTGAGATCATCCTGTAGGTATGGTGCCACATAATAGGGTACAATGGTGACAAGTGTGTATCTGAGATCTTCCTGTAGGTATGGTGCCACATGATAGGGTACAGTGGTGACAAGTGTGTATCTGAGATGTATCTGACGTCTTCTTTTTAGGTATGGTGCCACATAATGGAGTACAGTGGTGACAAGTGTGTATCTGAGATGTATCTGAGATCTTCCTGTAGGTATGTGCCACATAATAGGCTACATTAGAGACATTGTTTGTATCTGACAACTTCCCTTAGGGTGCCACATAATGGAGTACTGTGGTGACAAAGTGTGTATCTGAAATCTTCCTGTAGGTATTGTGCCACATAATAGGGTACAGTAGAGAGAAGTGTGTATCTGAGATCTTCCTGTAGGTATGGTGCCACATAATGGAGTACAATGCAGACATAATGTGTATCTGACATCTTCCTTTAGGTATGGTGACACTTATTGAGTACAGTGGTGACAAAGTGTGTATTTGAGATCTTCCTTTAGTGTGGTGCCACATAATAGGGTACAGTGGTGACAAAGTGTGTATCTGAGATCTTCCTGTAGGTATGGTGCCACATAACAGACTACAATGGAGACATAATGTGTATCTGACATCTTCCTTTAGGTATGGTGACACTTATTGAGTACAGTGGTGACAAAGTGTGTATTTGAGATCTTCCTTTAGGTGTGGTGCCACATAATAGGGTACAGTGGTGACAAAGTGTGTATCTGACATCTTCCTTTAGGTATGGTGACACTTATTGAGTACAGTGGTGACAAGTGTGTATCTGAGATGTATCTGAGATCATCCTGTAGGTATGGTGCCGCATAATAGGGTACAGTGGTGACAAGTGTGTATCTGAGATCTTCCTGTAGGGATGGTGCCACATAATAGGGTACAGTGGTGACAAGTGTGTATCTGAGATCTTCCTATAGGTATGGTGCGTCATGATAGGGTATAGTGGTGACAAGGGTGTATCTGAGATGTATCTGACGTCTTTGTTTTAGGTATGGTGCCAAATAATGGAGTGCAGTGGTGACAAAGTGTGTATCTGACATGTTCCTTTTAGGTATGGTGCCACATAATAGGCTACATTAGAGACATGGTTTGTATCTGACAACTTCCCTTAGGGTGCCACATAATGGAGTACTGTGGTGACAAAGTGTGTATCTGACATCTTCCTTTAGGTATGGTGCCACATAATAGGGTAAAGTAGTGACAAAGTGTGTATCTGAGATCTTCCTGTAGGTATTGTGCCACATAATAGGGTAGAGTGGTGACATAGTGTGTATTTGACATCTTCCTTTAGGTATGGTGCCACATAAGAGGCTACAGTAGAGAGAAGTGTATCTGAGATCTTCCTGTAGGTATGGTGCCACATAATGGAGTACAATGGAGACATAATGAGTATCTGACATCTTCATTTAGGTATGGTGACACTTATTGAGTACAGTGGTGACAAAGTTTGTATTTGAGATCTTCCTGTAGGTATGGTGTCACATAATGGAGTACAATGGAGACATAATGTGTATCTGACATCTTCCTTTTAGGTATGGTGCCACATAATAGGCTACATTAGAGACGTAGTGTGTATCTGACAACTTCCTTTAGGTATGATACCACATAATGGAGTACAGTGGTGACAAGTATGTATGTGAGATGTATCTGAGATCATCCTGTAGGTATGGTGCCACATAATAGGGTACAATGGTGACAAGTGTGTATCTGACAACTTCCTTTAGGTATGGTACCACATAATGGAGTACAGTGGTGACAAGTATGTATGTGAGATGTATCTGAGATCATCCTGTAGGTATGGTGCCACATAATAGGGTACAATGGTGACAAGTGTGTATCTGAGATCTTCCTGTAGGTATGGTGCCACATGATAGGGTACAGTGGTGACAAGTGTGTATCTGAGATGTATCTGACGTCTTCTTTTTAGGTATGGTGCCACATAATGGAGTACAGTGGTGACAAGTGTGTATCTGAGATGTATCTGAGATCTTCCTGTAGGTATGGTGCCACATAATAGGCTACATTAGAGACATTGTTTGTATCTGACAACTTCCCTTAGGGCCACATAATGGAGTACTGTGGTGACAAAGTGTGTATCTGAAATCTTCCTGTAGGTATTGTGCCACATAATAGGTACAGTAGAGAGAAGTGTGTATCTGAGATCTTCCTGTAGGTATGGTGCCACATAATGGAGTACAATGCAGACATAATGTGTATCTGACATCTTCCTTTAGGTATGGTGACACTTATTGAGTACAGTGGTGACAAAGTGTGTATTTGAGATCTTCCTTTAGGTGTGGTGCCACATATAGGGTACAGTGGTGACAAAGTGTGTATCTGAGATCTTCCTGTAGGTATGGTGCCACATAATAGGGTAAGTGGTGACAAGTGTATATCTGAGATGTATTTGAGATCTTCCTGTAGGTATGGTGCCACATAATAGGGTACAGTGGTGACAAGTGTCTATCTGAGATCTTCCTGTAGGTATGGTGCCACATATTAGGTACAGTGGTGACATAATGTTGTATCTGACATCTTCCTTTAAGTATGGTGCCACATAATGGAGTACAGTGGTGAAAAAGTGTGTATCTGACATCTCTTTTAGGTATGGTGCCACATAATAGCTAAAGTAGAGAGAAGTGTGTATCTGAGATCTTCCTGCAGTATGGTGCCACATACTGGAGTACAATGGAGATATAATGTGTATCTGACATCTTCCTTTAGGTATGGTGACAATTATTGAGTACAGTGGTGACAAAGTGTGTATCTGAGATCTTCCTGTAGGCATGGTGCCACATAATAGGGTACAGTGGTGACAAGTGTGTATTTGATATCTTCCTTTAGGTATGGTGCCACATAATAGGCTACAGTAGAGAGAAGTGTGTATCTGAGATCTTCCTGTAGCTTTGGTGCCACATAATGGAGTACAATGGAGATATAATGTGTATCTGACATCTTCCTTTAATATATGGTGCCAGATAATTGGCTACAGTGGTGACAAGTGTGTACCTGACATCTTCCTTTAGGTATGGTGCCACATAATAGGCTACATTAGAGATAAGTGTGTATCTGAAATCTTCCTGTAGGTATGGTGCCACATAATAGGGTACAGTGGTGACAAAGTGTGTATCTGAGATCTACCTGTAGGTATGGTGCCACATAATAGGGTACAGTGGTGACAAAGTGTGTATCTGAGATACCTGTAGGTATGGTGCCACATAATAGGGTACAGTGGTGACAAGTGTATATCTGAGATGTATTTGAGATCTTCCTGTAGGTATGGTGCCACATAGGGTACAGTGGTGACATAATGTGTATCTGACATCTTCCTTTAAGTATGATGCCACATAATACACTACAGTGGAGACATAACAACTTGTTTTATGTATGGTACCACATAATAGAGTACAGTGGTGGCAAGTGTGTATCTGACATCTTCCTTTAAGTATGGTGCCACATAATGGAGTACAGTGGTGACAAAGAGTGTATCTGACATCTTCATTTAGGTATGGTGCCACATAATGGAGTACAATGGAGACATAAGAGTATCTGACATCTCATTTAGGTATGGTGACACTTATTGAGTACAGTGGTGACAAAGTTTGTATTTGAGATCTTCTGTAGGTATGGTGTCACATAATGGAGTACAATGGAGACATAATGTGTATCTGACATCTTCCTTTTAGGTATGGTGCCACATAATAGGCTACATTAGAGACGTAGTGTGTATCTGACAACTTCCTTTGGTATGATACCACATAATGGAGTACAGTGGTGACAAGTATGTATGTGAGATGTATCTGAGATCATCCTGTAGGTATGTGCCACATAATAGGGTACAATGGTGACAAGTGTGTATCTGACAACTTCCTTTAGGTATGGTACCACATAATGGAGTACAGTGTGTGACAAGTATGTATGTGAGATGCTATCTGAGATCATCCTGTAGGTATTGCCACATAATAGGGTACAATGGTGACAAGTGTGTATCTGAGATCTTCCTGTAGGTATGGTGCCACATGATAGGGTACAGTGGTGCAAGTGTGTATCTGAGATGGTATCTGACGTCTTCTTTTTAGGTATGGTGCCACATAAATGGTACAGTGGTGAACAAGTGTGTATCTGAGATGTTCTGAGATCTTCCTGTAGGTATGTGCACATAATAGGCTACATTAGAGACATTGTTTGTATCTGACAAACTTCCCTTAGGGTGCCACATAATGGAGTACTGTGGTGACAAAGTGTGTATCTGAATCTTCCTGTAGGTATTGTGCCACATAATAGGGTACAGTAGAGAGAAGTGTGTATCTGAGATCTTCCTGTAGTATGGTGCCACATAATGGAGTACAATGCAGACATAATGTGTATCTGACATCTTCCTTTAGGTATGGTGACACTTATTGATACAGTGTGACAAAGTGTGTATTTGAGATCTTCTTTAGGTGTGGTGCCACATAATAGGGTACAGTGGTACAAGTGTGTATCTGAGATCTTCCTGTAGGTATGGTGCCACATAATAGGGTAAAGTGGTGACAAGTGTATATCTGAGATGTATTTGAGATCTTCCTGTAGGTATGGTGCCACATAATAGGGTACGTGGTGACAAGTGTCTATCTGAGATCTTCCTGTAGGTATGGTGCCACATATTAGGTACAGTGGTGACATAGAGTGTATCTGATAACTTCCTTTAGGTATGGTGGAACATAATGGAGTACAGTGGTGAAAAAGTGTGTATCTGACATCTTCCTTTAGGTATGGTGCCACATAATAGGCTAAAGTAGAGAGAAGTGTGTATCTGAGATCTTCTTGTAGGTATTGGGACACATACTGGAGTACAATGGAGATATAATGTGTATCTGACATCTTCCTTTAGGTATGGTGACAATTATTGAGTACAGTGGTGACAAAGTGTGTATCTGAGATCTTCCTGTAGGCATGGTGCCACATAATAGGGTACAGTGGTGACAAGTGTGTATTTGATATCTTCCTTTAGGTATGGTGCCACATAATAGGCTACAGTAGAGAGAAGTGTGTATCTGAGATCTTCCTGTAGCTTTGGTGCCACATAATGGAGTACAATGGAGACATAATGTGTATCTGACATCTTCCTTTAATGTATGGTGCCAGATAATTGGCTACAGTGGTGACAAGTGTGTACCTGACATCTTCCTTTAGGTATGGTGCCACATAATAGGCTACATTAGAGATAAGTGTGTATCTGAGATCTTCCTGTAGGTATGGTGCCACATAATGGAGTTCAGTGGTGGCAAGTGTGTATCTGACATCTTCCTTTATGTATGGTGCCACATAATAGGGTACAGTGGTGACAAAGTGTGTATCTGAGATACCTGTAGGTATGGTGCCACATAATAGGGTACAGTGGTGACAAGTGTATATCTGAGATGTATTTGAGATCTTCCTGTAGGTATGGTGCCACATAGGGTACAGTGGTGACATAATGTGTATCTGAAATCTTCCTTTAGGTATGGTGCCACATAATAGGCTACAGTAGAGAGAAGTGTGTATCTGAGATCTTCCTGTATGTATGGTGCCACATAATGGAGTACAATGGTGGCAAGTGTGTATCTGACATCTTCCTTTAAGTATGGTGCCACATAATGGAGTACAGTGGTGACAAAGAGTGTATCTGACATCTTCATTTAGGTATGGTGCCACATAATAGGCTACAGTAGAGAGAAGTGTGTATCTGAGATCTTCCTGTATGTATGGTGCCACATAATACAGTACAGTAGAGACATAACATCTTGTTTTATGTATGGTACCACATAATAGAGTACAGTGGTGATATAGTGTGTATCTGATAACTTTTTTAGGTATGGTGCAACATAATGGAGTACAGTGGTGAAAAGTGTGTATCTGACATCTTCCTTTAGGTATGGTGCCACATAATAGGGTACAGTGGTGACAAGTGTGTATCTGAGATCTTCCTGTAGGTATGGTGCCACATATTGGAGTACAATGGAGACATAATGTGTATCTGACATCTTCCTTTAGGTATGGTGACAATTATTGAGTACAGTGGTGACAAAGTGTGTATCTGAGATCTTCCTGTAGGCATGGTGCCACATAACAGAGTACAATGGAGACATAATGTGTATCTGACATCTTCCTGTAGGTATGGTGCCACATATTGGAGTACAGTGGTGACAAATGTGTATCTGATATCTTCCTTTAGGTATGGTGCGACATAATAGGGTACAGTGGTGACAAAGTTTGTATCTGAGATTTTTCTGTAGGTATGGTGCCACATAATGGAGTACAGTGGTGACAAAGTGTGTATCTGACAGCTTCCTTTAGGTATGGTGCCACTTAATAGGCTACAGTAGAGAGAAGTGTGTATCAGATCTTCCTGTAGGTATGATGCCACATAATGGAGTACAATGGAGACATAATGTGTATCTGACATCTTCCTTTAGGTATGGTGACAATTATTGAGTATAGTGGTGACAAAGTGTGTATCGGAGATCTTCCTGTGGGTATGGTGCCACATAATAGGGTATAGTGGTGACAAGTGTGTATCTGAGATCTTCCTGTAGGTATGGCGCCACATAATAGGGTACAGTGGTGACAAGTGTGTATCTGAGATCTTCCTGTAGGTATGGTGCCACATTATAGGCTACAGTGGTTACAAAATGAGATGGAAAACGGGTGTTGGATTTAGCAAGTATTACAGTAGGTGCAATTTGGTCAATTCCACACACACACACACCATCACACATATATATATATTATAATATATATTATATATATATATATATATAATATATATATCATTTCTTTTTTTAGTTTTACATGTATCAACTTCTATTCGATAAACTGAGTTTTATAATCGGCATGCTATAAAGTGAAAGTAAAAGATGCCATGAACAGTTGAAGTTTAATGCTTTGTAGCAACCCACTTTGAAAAAATTACGCACTTTGAAATTTTTTTTCAAATCGCGTTAAATTCGTGGACAAGCTCAACGCACTTTGAAAATTGTTTTTCAAGTGCGTTAAAAATGGTTCAGCTCAACGCACTTGAAAAATACTTCAAGTGCGTTAATGAGGTACATAAAAAATTCGACCGACTTTGAAAAAATTACGCACTTTGAATTTTTTTTTCAACTGCGTTTAAAATGCGGGACAAGTTCAACGCGAAATGAAAAAACAAAACAAAACTGCGTCAATGAGGTAATTTAAATTTATTTCACTTCGTTCAACGCATATTTTCATTTGTGATTGAACAATCTACAACAGCCAACACAAGTTTTAACCAGCATAATTAATAGCAGGGTTAGCGTTTGTATGTCGCTGAATGTAAAACCAGTTTCAAAATGTGTTCCGCAGCCTAGGGTGTCGGGGGGTGAGGAGGAGGGGTTACAAGGAGGGACATTTTGGGAAACCACCTATCTTGTTATATGTAGCACCTATACCATATATATCCTGACCGTAAACCATGTATATTTACAATGAAACCACTGGCCAATTTTAACCAAATTTGGTGTGGAAGGCCATGGTTTGTAAAGATTAAAAGTTGTGTTTGGCGTTCCCGCGCCATATCCAAGATACCGCCGCTACTATAACGCATAATCGGGCCGTTTTAGTCTTATTTGTTGTCCGATTAGTTCAAATTTGAAACCATTGAAATATATATGTTTGGTCATTGACACATAAACCCACACAAACAATTCCAATATGTATTCCTTTCTCGTGAAACTAAATAGCTTGCAAATATGTGTAAGAAATGAAGCGCGGACCTCCAGACAGACCTGGAAGTGAGATCAGGTGCTCCGGGAGTAGTATCTCCTGCTCTAATGCGACACCCGCCACGCATTCATTATGGTAGTACTTGTATGTTCAAGAGAGGAAACTCAAATATTTAATTGGTGTTAAAGATGTCTAAAAATTGTGGAACTGGACAAATGCCAGTAACCAAAAGCTTCCCCCCCCCCCGAAAAAACCCACCAACAACAATAGACAATACACTAAAAATTTAAGGTCCGTTGCCATCATGGTACGACTTGGACCTACATTCGATATAAAGGGGTGGTGTGGTTAACCGGTTTATGGCGGGCTGTGATTCCCTATATGTCTATATGTAGTAACTACCTCAAATGTAGTAACGAACCAAAAATGTAGTAACAATTTTTTACCGCAAATGAAGTAAATGAAAACCGATATATTTAGTAACAAAATTATTGAATTATCGGCGTTAGAAATCAACATTTAAGGTACAATCTAACCCAACAGAAGTAACTTTTAACATGAAATACGCGTTAGACGATAGAAGTGAATTTTATCCCGTTAGAAGTGGCTCTGGTTCCAATAGAAGTGACTTTCATTAAACCAAACCAATTAACAAAAATATGTGTATATATTGCTAATTTCATTGTTTTTATATTAGTGTCACATAAAGCAATACATTACATAACTATCAACATAACAACTTATCAGTTTTATATGTAATTTAAAAATTTTGAAATGAATTAATTAATACTCATCGGTCTCTTGTTTTCAATATGCTTCGGTTTGTAAAGTGCATTTAGTTTTGATGGACGCTCTGTATTTTGGCAGATTCAAGTGGGATATTTATTATTATACTCCACGCAACTCAAGTTGCAGGATGTATGATGCTGTTTTCCAGTCCCTCCGGCCGTCCATCAGTCCGTCATAAGTTTTCCGCATTTTTCCTAAACGCACGCAGATAAATATATTATGGCGATTTTGTTTAATGCGAGTCAACCATAACGAATTGCAGATCAGTTAACATTCTGTTCCAAACCACATAGTTTTCCGATTCCGAACCTTTGTGTTTGAAAATTTGATTCAAATAACAGTTTACCGCAGTTTTTTCGAAACGTTTGTAGATATTACACTAATATTTGGTACAATGAGTTACAGAATGAGTTTTCGTTTCGTCCCGCTCTGTTGCTTTTAGGGAAATTTGGGAAGTCTGCAAGAACAGTTTTTCGAACTTCTTTCCAAAATACTTGCAGGTATTGAACTGATTTTTTGCAAGTTGGTCTGGTACTCTACCACTATGTGTTACAGGTCAAGTTCACGTTTCACTCTGCTCCGCTGAAATTTACGTGTTTGCGGTTATGGCAGCATTTGACTTAGTCCAATATGAGAGCGCTAGGTATGTGAAGTTGCTCACAAAGATTTTTTTTTCAAAAAATTTTAAAAATGTGTAAAGATGAAGAAATTTTACCAGAAATTTTGCCTTTGCGTTGCGCTGCGCTGATGGCATTCTATAGCAAGGTTCTTAATTGTGTCAAGCCTATTATTACACGGGACCTCATTTATTTTAAGTTCCCATCCGAAAGAACCGTGACTTTATTTTCGTAATACCTAGTGTTTGGCGAAAGAGTAGTCACTACACACTTTCAAGTCTTGGGTCAGACCCGGCCGGGGATCCAACCCACAACCTCCCACTTCCGGACTGAGCACTTTACCAACTGAGCTACCGCAGTGGTTTAAAGTCAATGTGCTGCATTTTATAAAATTTGTTATTGTCTTCAGTCTGTAATATGGAACCTCTGTGATCATATAATATATATACCCTAGCTATTTAGTGGTCTAAAGGCGTTTCTCATAGAATAAATACGTACCCAATCCGCTAGGAACAGATCATACTGTAATTGGGTTTTTAAGGGTACCTCTTTTTGTCAGCAGTTTATTATACAAAAGTGTTCAAAACGACTCAAGACAGTTTTTTCATGTTCTAAATTTTTAGCTTGTTAATATAATTAACTTGCATAGCTATAGGTGTCCAATTGCCTATTGCCGAAATGCACTTATCGGTTTCTATTGAAGACTGCAATTTGACCGACCAGATGAACAAAAAAAGATATTATATTTGGTATTTTCCGATTTTTTAGTTGCGGTTCTCATTTAGACAGAATATTTTATTTTGTCATTGTCTAGTTATATACGCATCCACCCACCCACCACACATACACGGGTTCATCTGATCACTCTTTATGTTTGCACTACAAACTGTCCATTTTGAGTTGTACAAAGATTATATGTTTTTAAGACTTTTGATAAACAAACAAACCCTTATGTCGATCCCACGTCATGTTTTACTTTAGTATCGATCCGGTAATTTAATGAATGTTCCACTTATATCAAGATTGCCCCAGCTATATTCGAAGTGACAGAAAGTTTGACCCATGGAGTGCACTTTATCGTGTAACACCTACGTCGACATGGGGCATCGGTTGTAAGGTCTTATCCAAATTACCCCAATGGCTTTCATTTCACAATATCATTTGAAGTCTTGGTCAGATCCTGCCGGGGTTCGAACCAGTGATTTCTCACACACAGAAAATTACCTTCCGTGACAGAAAGTAGATTATTAAACATACCATAACAAAAAAAATAAAATTCAACCCATCAAAGATGGGGCGGGGGTGACCAATAACAAATCAAAAAATTATATCTTCGAAGCGGCGACTAATAAATATTCTGGGAACGTGAAATTCATCTCGGAACTCCCTTGTAGTATATATATAGTAGCCTTGTCACAGCTGAAAATGATTGTTCACATATACATGTACATGAACCATGACTAGCCGAGATATTACCAATTGTGAAAAAATTACATTTTATCATTTTTTTAGTTGTTACATTTGTGGTAAAATTTTGCTACATTTGTGAACAACATTTACTACATTTGTGACCAAAATTACTACATTTGTGGTTCGATACTACATATGTGACACTTTTTTATTACATTTGTAAAAATTACTACATTTGTGGTAGTTACTACATATTGCCTGCTACATCAATTGCAGTTATATCAGCTATAATTGCCATTGTTCCGACGTCCTGACTGCTTAACTATCAAGGGTCTAAACTCTTCTTATGTCGTTTATAGTTGTATTCCAGACCTGTTTATATTACTAGAATATGCTAGCACACACACACACACACACACACACACACACACACACACCAAATTGACAAATAGGCAAGTAGACAGGTCGACAAGTTGGCAATTCGTTTTCTATTAATAAAATCTCTCTCTCTCTCTCTCTCTCTCTCTCTCTCTCTCTCTCTCTCTCTCTCTGTGTACGTGCTTTGCTATTTTGAAAGTACTGTCTATCAAACTGTCTAGTGCACGTTTATTCCTGTTGGTTATTATCGGTCTCCCGTAAAGAAGACCTCCAAGAAAATTGTTGAAATCAAAGATGTTTTATGGTTGAGAAGAAATTTTTTCAAAGTGCGTAATTTTTTCAAAGTGGGTTGTCACAGGTGTTTTTTAACGCTGTTTGAAATAAAAATTATTTTTTTTCAACCTGCGTTGAGCTGAACCATTTTTTAACGCACTTTGAAAAAAAATTCAAAGTGCGTTGAGCTTGTCCCGAATTTAACGCGATTTGAAAAATGTTTTCAAAGTGCGTAATTTTTTCAAAGTGGGTTGCTACAATGCTTTCATTCCTCATATCTTCAATAGTTATTTGAGCTGGATCTGGGTATTTGGGCTCACATGCATCCCAGGAAAATGCACACAGCTTACTATCCGAATTCAGAGACGAACACATTGGCTACTAGACTAGGAGGGAGACGAAGTTTTCTTTTTAAGACTCTTAAAGTTTGAAAAAAAAAATCATTGATTTATTTTCGCAATATATTTTATTTTATTTTCATTTGTACATAATGACAGACTGAATTAATGTTAAATCTGTTCATTAAAGAATTATGTGCAAGCACAGAATTATTGGCTTATATGCACGCTACGCCACTGCTCATAACCAATAATCCGAATATTCTTCGTTGTCTTGTTTTGTTGTTTCTATTCTTTACTTTTCTTCTTGGTTGCGTTTTCTGTTGCAAAACATATGCTTTAGCTACAAACTTCAGTTTAATTTGGTATTTAAAAAAAACTTATTAAATCATGTCCAAATAACAATCCAGAAGCATAGTAAAAACTTTAAAATTGACAAGTTATGTTAAACAAGGAAAGTGAGGTCGGATGCTCCAGAGGGGAGGCACCTCCTGTTAAGCTAGCTACAACTGCCACGTGTGTAATCAAATTGGGTTAAAGAAACATGGAACTATGGGACGTCAAATATATCCAGGGCAATGCTGGGCACACAGACAACAAACTTATCATCAATACTGTGATAACGGCAATATATATATCGTTTGATGGCTGGTCTCAAAAGAGAAAAGGCATCACAGATATTATTTGACTTAGTGCCTGTCTTAAGTTATACCATCAAACATTCTATGAAAATTGTTAGCTGCAGCCAGAGACAGAGAGAATTAGCAATAAAACAAATAATGCAGTTCTACTTTTACATGTATTGATTAGTATTATGGCTTTGATTAACAATTACGTTGTCGTCTGTGACAGAATGTCAGTACTTATTTAATTACATGAACAATTATTAAATTGATTTGTGTTTCCACATTTCACATATCCATCTCAAAGAAAAAACTTCTTAATGCGTCAAATAAAATCAAGTCAGATGCACCTAGAAACTTTCGGAAAGCAATGATAAATAAGGACTACACCAAACATCAACAAGAAGAACGAAAGGAAAAGAGGAATACAAATACTCACAGAACACCTAAAGGAAACGATGAATACAAACAAACGTCCAATAACAAAACAACTGATATATAACAAAGTTACAATCACTCGCGTAAAATAAAAGATAACAATAACATTGCTCAAGACTTGTCATCACTACCACCAAGCCCATTACATGAAACGGACCCATTCCTAAACCAACATTTTTTTCTGATTCACATCTAGTGAGAGAAGAAATGGAAAGAACCGTATGGTATGGAAGATAACTTTAACTTTGATCAATCAACCTATACATGTTTTCATGTATATAATAACGGGTTTAACTCGCTAAAATAATCTATACAAATGTGGATACACCTACTACTTGGAAAAAAGGGCGGAATTAGAAGTGTACATATTGCAAGAATATTCTGATATCCTTGCTGTAACAAATTTTGCTTAAGAACGCTATATCAACCTTAAGTGAGGTAGTTTACCAAATTAAGCAATATACAGTTTACTTTTCTAGTTTTATAGGATGAGGCACAGTTATATATGTTAAGGACACTCTGTGTTCAAATGTGTACCTAAATCATACCAAGATATAAAGACTCATCTTGGTTTGAACTTGACTTATCATCAAGCAAACAAAGTCCAAACAAAGTGAATCATCAAACAATGAAATATTAAACGGTTAGAAAATAAAATAAAATAAGGACTAATAAGGCAAAAAGTTGGAATGAATTGGTAGTCAAACAGTTTGAAAGAATTGCAGGTGTCAACCAACTATTCACATATGGGTGACTTTAACTTCAAAGAAATTAACTGGAAAGACCAATAAACATATGTAAGAAAGACACATACGGTTTTACCCCTTCCTAGAAAAGATCTATTCCTTACCGCAATTTGTGCAAAATCACACAACACTCAGAGAGGGACAATAGTCATCACTAATGGACTTTGTTTTTACGAACGGAGAAAACATGATAGATAAAATCCAGTCTGGTTAAGAAAATCTTGAATCATGGACTATTAAGTTTCAACCTAAAATGTTACACAAAAAGTTTTCTAGAATAAACTTCCACAAAATTAACTACGAACTGCCTATGGGCAACAAATCAAAGAACTGGGATTAGAAGCTACATTGGTGACTCCAGACAGTGGCGTAGCCTGCATATAAGTCAATAATTTTGTGTTTGCACATAATTTTTTAATGAAAAAAATAAACATTAATTCAGTCTGTCATTATGTACAAATGAAAATATAATACAAAATATTGCGAAAATAAAACAATGATTTTTTTCAAACTTCAAGAGAAAATTTCGTCTCGCTTCTAACTTTAAGAGTCTTAAAAAGAAAACTTCGTCTCCCTCCTAGTCTAGTATCCAATGTGTTCGTCTCTGAATTCGGATAATAAGCTGTGTGCATTTTCCTGGGATGCATGTGAGCCCAAATACCCAGATCCAGCTCAAATAACTATTGAAGATATGAGGAATGAAAGCATTAAACTTCAACTGTTCATGGCATCTTCACCTTGGGTAAACAACTTCAGTTTCCCAATTAGGTGAATTAAACTTTAATCCGAGGCCCTATATAATTCTACGTCCAAGTGAAGAATATTTCACTTAAAGTAAATACCGAAACGTCACCAGCTGTAGGTGAATCGACAAATACTTTTGATCTTTGCAGTGTGCTCAGGGCAATACCCACTGTGAGACGGACATCAGTTTTAATGTCTCGATTGAAGGACCTGTGACAAAAAACCAAATGCTAATCCTTTTAAAATATTGATTAGAATTGAGAAACATACACTAAATTGCTCCATTTTTTCAAAAATTGTCCGGGGGTGGGTGGAGCATGCCCCTGTAATAACTTTCCAAGGACGCGACTAACGCGCGTTTGGTGGCTTTGGCGCCAGGCTTGCACATTCATTTCTTTCACGCCACTACTAGAAACGGAAAAAGCATGCGAAACATTTACTGGGTTAATATTTAGGCTAATACACAAATAAGTATCAGCGAGTAAATGCGTGCCTGCCAAACCCATGTCGACGACACACATTAACAAAACTTGCAATCAAATACAAGAAGACAAAGTGAAAGAAATACATACCTACACTGACAATCGGATAAAAACTTTCAAAAATCCTCAAGAAATGCGAAATCAGAAAACCGCTTTACAACTTTTAAAAGGATATAGTAGAGAAAATAAAACTTCTGGAAACACATTCAAGGCAAAACAAAAACTGTCAGAGATTTCATTTAGATTAGTTTCCCCTTAATGGCTTTTTTTAAACTTCCGGTTTTAGTTTAGCTCATTTTTAAGGATTATTTTTCAACCATACAGACAATTATTATCATTTTTTTTGTTAGAGGAAATATAGAAAATACACACGCACAAAGAGAAAGATATTTATGGAAATTTACATTTTACATGTTAGTATATGATTCATTCGTTTTATATTTATTTTACATTCATATTTATACTACATTCTCGTTGATCATGATGGAAAACAACCATTACATATGAAACATTCTGAAACAATTCATGATCCTATTTTGTACACACGCGCGCGCGCACGCGAGAAAAAAGCACAAGACATGATAACACATATAATATCAGTTTCTAAGTTTTTACTTTGCTTCTGTATTGTGATTCGTACATGGATTAGTATGTTTGTTTTTGATTCGCAACAGTTAATTAAAGATTTCGAAATATAAAACTCTCAAATCTTGACGGGCGCCGGACATAAAATGGGTAAATGGTGTCCAGTGGTGTAGTATAGTAGCAGTTTTAAGGGATCCTAAACATTCCATTTATTTTACAATCACTCCGTGATCCTATGCAACGACCATAAAAAATTAAATCAACGTTATCATACCAATCAGTGTACAAACAATCTAACATAAAAATGATTGTTAATACAAATTTTACAACAATGCTTTTGATATGAAATATATTTTGTACTACAAAATGTGCACAGTTGTACTGCGCTGTGTGTGTGTGAGAGAGAGAGAGAGAGAGAGAGAGCGACTGTCTGAACATGTGACAGAGTATCAAAACCTAACCAAAGTGCAAATAAAGAAGACGTCAAAGAAGAATTTATTATGCGTTTTTACCTGATAGGCATGTAAATTTTCGAAAATAGGTTGGACGCTTAACAAAGAAAAAACTGGTATGGCCTTATAGTTGTTTGGCAGTTATATACAAAGTATACAACAGTTTAAAAATGGGATAGATTGTAAACTTTGTTCAAATAATCTCATAATGTATATATTCAAATGCACCTACTAAAATGTTTAATTCATGTCCGGCAGAGCACATGTTTTTCAAGCTTTTAGATATGAAAATGGACATGCATTAAACAGTAAATGTAAATTATATGAATAATGAGCAATTAGCGCCTTTTAGATTTGGAACTGCATATCACAAAAATCAGCTACGACTAGGCAGCTTACCAGAAGGCGTTTTCCTTTCCGGAACAACTGGTCTCGCCTCCCTTGTGGAAGTTCAGTTTCTTTATTGTATTCGCGCCTTGTTTGCTTTGTGGCTTTGTATTATATAGATCTTAGATTGATATGTTTGCAGTTAAATTTAACTTACACGAAAGAGCAAGATCTTGATTCTACAACCACACAAACATTGTCAGCCACTCTAAGTATCAAAATCAATAATTTCCCTTAATGATTCAAAGTAGATTTATCTTTATTATTCATCAACCATTGGTACTTTTGATCGTACAAATATAACTTTTTCCAAGTCAATATATTTCTGTTAACATGCCGAATTTCT
Organism: Anadara kagoshimensis; assembly: GCA_021292105.1. Classification (NCBI taxonomy): domain Eukaryota; kingdom Metazoa; phylum Mollusca; class Bivalvia; order Arcoida; family Arcidae; genus Anadara; species Anadara kagoshimensis. The sequence continues at coordinate 15,007,784 of CM037858.1, read as the reverse complement.
AAAAAGAAACTAATCTTGTAACAGATTTTTTTGTACAATAATTGTAGACAAAACACCGTCGTCGCGTTTCTCCGATGCCTGTGTAAAACGTAGTAAGGTAAATGATGACGTCATTTTAATCTGTAATGACGTAATTTGTGCGTTTTATCTGGAATTTACAATACAAATCAAACGTATATGTCCCTGTCGGGGTAAACGGGTAAAGATCACATATGTCCCTCACGGAGTAAACCGATAACCTCTCGGAGTAAGAGGGTCAAGGAATATATAAAAATCAAGGTGACAGCCCTCGCGACAGAATTGTCTGAAGATTTTTCTGACAAGTACCGGATTTTGTCTAAATATCAACATTCATAGAAAGTTTTTAATTTTCAGAAGGGTTTCAGAATTTTCAGACTACATTCAGAAAGTGTTAAAAAAATCATTTACTAATTTTGGTGTAAAAAGAAATTTTGAATCAATGGGGTTCGCCGTTGTACCACGTGATACCTTATAATGTGTCTGCGAAACGCTGTTTCCAATAGAAATGGAATAGCACAATTTGACGTTTTCCCGCAAAAACGACGTTATCCGGGAATTTGTGACGTTGATGTTTTCTTAAACAAACTTTTAAGAGGTATTGATCACGTGATACAGCGGCGAACCAGATTAAAATATTTTCAGAAATAGAGAGAGAGAGAGTATGTTGATCCAGTTAGAGCCAGACTTACTACTGAAAAACTATTTTTACCAGATTGGTGGTGGTGCTTCAGTTAAGCAAGGCATAGGATTATTTGCCATAGTAGACAACTATCAATTTCTTAAATGGTTCTTTGTCACTGATCAATGGTTAATTGTATAGTTTGTCAAATGATTTTATTGACATACATTAAAACTTGATTTTGTGTATTTTTCGCAGATTTTTTAATTGATGATTTTATCGACCCAATAGTGCTATATTTTGCTATTTTATTATATCACTAAATGCATCGTTATCAGAACCGCTTTTGCATGCCAAAAACTGATTTTATTGCACCTAGAGTGCCAGGCCATTTCGAAAATTCCTATGTTACGTCACAAATGTGCCTGTGCCGATTTGTAACTTCATAAACACATGACGTAACTTTACATTACGACCTGTTTTTACGATCTCCCTAAATATCTCATATTATGTTGTTTACAGTTTATGTTTGAAAAACGCTAACTTGATACTTGACAAATATGAAATTTTGACTCTAATATAAATTTTAGAAATTATGTGTCCTTCCACATAATTTTTACATAATTTCATTTTTTGTTTTTAAATACTATCACTTTCAAAATGATGAACAACTACTGATAGAAAATGTAATATATACATGTATGTATATATCTGTGAATAAAGATTTAAAAAATCAACACAATTATGGAAATATTTTTACTAACAAAAAAAACAAACATTTATCGCGCGGCTACATATCAAAAATGTCAAAATATAACAGTAAATATTTAAAAACTGTCATCGCGCGGCTACACATCAGAAATGATAAAAACTCACAGTAAATATTTACAAACTGTCATCGTACACATCAGAAATGATAAAAACAATAGATATTTACGAACTGTCATCGCGCGGCTTCACATCAGAAATGACAATATATAAATGTTAGTTATTTGATCACTGCTCTAAACAGTCAGTATGGCCACGTTTACAGTCTCTACAAATTGTCCTGCTGCGTCTCCTAACTTCCTGTACCCTCGAAGAGCAGACACAACAGTCTCTCTCTTTATATAACACAAAGTTTCGTAAACACACAAGTTTCTATCAGGATAACATAACGTAGAAATTGTCTGTTCATATAATTCAGTAACAGTCTAAATCTTGAGGCTGGATCGTAAGCAGGGTGCTTCCGAATTAAAAAGCCATATTATGATCGAAAAGGTTAAACACCTATACATGTACATATTATAAAATAATTTGGAGAAACTACACGTTTGGTACATGATATTATTGAAAAACTGAAGAAGAGAATATTCATGGAATTCTTCTTCTCCTTGACTTTGAAAAGGCATGTGATTCTATTGAATGGTCATTTATTGAAAAAAATCTTTTTTTTTTTTTTTTTTTTTTTTTTTGATACCGTAATTCCATTATCAGATGGTTTTATAATCACATCTCAAGCTGTACTCAGTACAATGGCTTCTGCTCAATTCTAGGTGTCAGACAAGGAGACCCTTTATTGCCATATTTATTCATAATATCTGTTGAACTCTTGAGTGCCGCTATTAAAGGGGAGTCCGCGGTAGTTCCAAATATCAATGGGGCCAATACGCGGACGATACTAATCTCACTTTAGCAGATGACGAGAAATCATTGAATTCAGTAATAGAACGAATTGGCGACTTTGGCTTAAGAGCAAACTTTGATAAAACTGAGTTAATCTGGATTGGGGCCAAGAGGGGATGTTGTAAAGATTTAAACACAAATAAAAAACTAAAATGGAATCACACCGGAAAATTTAAGCTGCTTGGAACTTAGATTTAGATATGTGTTATATTGAAAATTATACTGAAAAAATAAAATACTTTAAAAATATTCTGTCAAATTGGTCATATCGAAATCTTTCTTTGATGGGGAAAGTCACTGTTTCATGGATTAAGAAACTGATTGATCCGCATTTTGTATCTGGCTGGAAAATTTTGTTATTAGACAACCTGTCTCCTGTCCTATAAGTGGCGATTTACATTTTTCCTTGTTGCTATACAATATCCGCGCATGCGTTATAGCATAATCTTGTAAGCATCTGGTTATCTTGCATACTTTTTGACAATCTGAATTTTCAGACGTTGTAGAAACTTTTTTCATTATTTGGCTGCAAGATTGTTTTTCATATATGATATGTTTTAAATTGTTTATATCATTAGGTTATTTAAATTGCCTTATTAAGAATCATACTGGACAGTATATGATAAAATCAACGATATATTGTGTTTTCTTACCTGGTGATTTTTAATACTATGAACCTATCTTCAAATAAGTGCATTTTTATGCAATATTTGTACGTTGCGGAATTTAAGTGGTGCTTATGATAACTATATTCATTTTCAAGCAAGGGTAGGATAATTACGGGTGTGGTGTTTATTTTTTACTGGATGACCAAGGAGACATATACTTCAATACACAGTTAAATCAAGGTCAAATAGGTTTACTAATAAAACTCGGTCATCCTGATCTGGACTTGTGTGCTACTGACCCATGATATAGTAAACTTTTATTCATAGGAAGTTTGTCACAATACATTGACCGGACTTCACACCTGGATACTTCACACCTGGATGGATACTATTTAGATACCCGTCGACACAACATTAACCTCTAGTCGGACAGTATGGTGCGTCAAGTTTGACCTGGACTTTTCACATTTAGTTTGAACATTGGACCGGACTAATAGGCGAGATGGTATGTTTAATTACCAAAAACCACCCGGAACCCAGTGGTACTATCGCCTATCCTTATACATCAAATGTTATATATATAGTCCCTAACTTACACAATGGATACGCCTGTTTGAAGGTTTGGGTTGAGGGTCGGACGGACAGGTCAGAATTGACGCACTAGAGTAGTGAAGGTCGGTCCAGTTTAGATTTGAGTGAGTTTGGACGCATTATTAAAATAATCCCACCCGATGTCGAGATGTGGTTCCTAAAATTTTACGGACAGTCAATATTTCCTATACATTGGAGGAGTCATATTATCGGTTTGGATAGGTTCTTTTAGCAATTACTTTCCGAATTGTCTTACCATTGCCATGTTTATATTTGCAGTAGATAATTTTGTTTACTATATATTTGTTACAAATGTCTCCTTTTTATGCCTTATCTACATTTATTAAGACGACATCGTCAAAATTGTTAATATTATTGTTATTTTATCATTATCATTATTATCACTTTTAACATATTGTTTCTCCACATAAGAGGGCCTTTAGTTCTAGTTTATGAATATCTTGCCACTTTGTAGTATTGTTCAATTCCACATTTAGCGGAATTTTTATCTTTGTTTGGGGATATAATTATGTTGTTAGTTGTACTTCTTCATGTATTTATTTATTGTTTGTAGTGTTTCTTTGTCACGTTATTTTCTCCTCATTTGTGAAACATTTGGTCACATTTGTGGTAGTTGCTTGTCACTTTTGTGGTAGTTGATTGTCACGTTTGTGGTAGTTGCTTGTCACGTTTGTGGTAGTTGCTTGTCACGTTTGTGCTAGGTGCTTGTTACGTTTGTGGTATTTTCTCCTCATTAATGGCACATTTCTCCATGTTTTGGCAATATTATGCCACGTTTGTGGTATTTTCTCCTCATTAATGGAATTTTTATTCCTGTTTTTGGGAATATTTTGTCACGTTTGTGATATTTTCTTGCCACGTTTGTGGTATTTTTTTCCACAATAGAGGAATTTTTATTCCTGTTTTTTAGGAATTTTTTGCCACGTTTGTGGCATTTTCTCCACATAAGTGAATTTTTTATTCCTGTTTTTGGGAATATTTTGCCACGTTTGTGGTAGTTGATTGCCACATTTGTGGTATTTTCTCCACATTCGTGGAATTTTTATTAACATGACAGATGTACAACTTTGAATTGAACTATATTTTATTGTTCTGCAAGAGGAATATGCTGATAACACCGTTAGTTCTAACATAATCGATATTCCCTGTGTTCGTCGAATTTAAAGTCTCGAATTTACTAATTCAAGTACATGTATATGCTTGTCGTTGTTGCCTTTTTGGCTTTTCTGACGACTACAAAGTTCAAAATTCATTAATTTACTTGCATTTTTTCAAGCGAATTAACATATTGTATAGGACATTTTATTCTATAATGCAACATGCATATCAGCAAATCGGAAAAATAGACCACGCTGACATTTTCACCTTCCAATACATGTAATTACATTTCCTAAATTATGCATGTAGCCACATTTTGTATAAGGAGGCACAGGAGTATATATACATATACGTGTATATATATATCATATTGTTAATACAGTCATGTATTAGTATGTAATGTTTTAAATAATATTTTGTTACTACAACTAATATCGAATAATATATATTTTTCTTTCAAAACTTTAAATATTGACGGCGCGTAAAAGCTTGTAAATAGTTTATGTGTGCACACACATAATATAAACGTATGTTTCACACAATACTACACATGACAATATTTGTGATATGTAAAAATTAAATTTGTTATAATTATTTTGAACTTTATTCGTGAAGAAATTAAATAAAATTAAGAGCAATATTGGTCTGCCTGATGATTTCACGCATTAAATCAACTGTAAATAATAGCATGAAATATCTTATTGGTGGAGAATTTTTTTTGCGGAACATTGACGAGGCACGGATTTTCTGTAAAGTGAGTTCTTCTTTGATCTTCCGGCGGGAAAACCCTCATCCATATCCCTGCCATTTATACCACAGAATGGTGCTGAAACACTGACGCTAAATAACGTCAATCAATTCAACATGACGTCGTTTTAAGAATACACAAAATAACGTAAAAAATAAACAAACAAAAATATTTTATCTTGAAAAAATCACTAAAAACATGTTCATCTGCCAAATCTGCCCATCGGCACTCTGAGACAAATGTCATCGGCCCTGCGGCACTCAAAGGGTTAAAATTTTCTCGCACTAAAGCTCGTTCTGGACAGGAAAATATTCCTCCTCGTTTGAGATATCTCTGTCCTTACTGTTGCCTGTGTAAGATTCTATTATTCTTAACCCAAGGAATGTCACACAGGGAGTAATGGGCCTTATTGACAAATCCAAAGTTTCAACGTTCGAATTTAATGACGTCAAATGTGAATACAATAGAATGAGCGCTTGAATTATCTTCGACGACAATCGTGTTCACGTTGATTTGACAATAGTTATTGTTCCTAAAACCCCATTTATTTCAAAACTCTTGATGTTATTTCTTAACCGATTTTTTTCACAGTTAAACGCAAATTTGCTTCCTGGTTATTTCTAATTACCGAGATAATTTGTCCGTCGTAGAATTTTGTGCTTAACACAGTTGAAACAAATAACGGGACTTCTAAATAATAAATACCTTCACTAAAACACCACTGCACACGTCTTGGTTGTAAAGACTCCAATACCACAAAATTTATGGACAGACTAGATTCGTCATCCACGACGGCAACATCGTGGTCGTCCACTCATTGTCCCCGTCCTCGTCCTTCTTACAATTGTTATTACCATTATCACAACATTAATTCTCAATTGTCACCACCGCCGTCATATGCATTTATGCGGCAACACCGCTATGCGGCGTTACAAAGATTCATCTATCTAAGTCATCCAGAACTATAGGATCTGATTAGTAAATACGTATTGATGCCATACAGGTAAATAAGTGATTCAATGCCTCTGACAAAAACGCGTATTATTTTAATTTTAGACTTAATGTTTAAGTTTACGTTTATTATTTTACTTCTTTTAAAACATATCTTCATATGAGGTAAGTAACCCACGATCCTTTTCAGGCCATACGGGTTATACTCATAAAATAAGTGGTAGAACTTTTTATTGATAAGAAACCAGTCTGATAATATGCCAACACTGTTACGACTTTCGTGTAAAGTAAAATTATTACCACTTAAATGGCATTTAATAAGCTTTGTCTCATGAAAGGACAGGAATGACGGTTGAAAGTTTACATGTGGTCTGAAAATACGAATGAAACAAGGAATCTGTCCGATTATGTGAAGCCCCCAGCATTTTCCTCGAGTTACCATCGTATTTATGTGCTGGTAGTGCGGTGTTGGGGATGACAACTGGATTTGAGCAGCTCAAATAAAACGTTTGCCTGGGACATTTTTCTCGTTTTTTTATCCTGAGTAATTCTTCTGATAAGAGGTTTATAAAACAATTTCATAATTCAGTTCAAGCAGAATGTCATATTCCATTCATGCATACATAACAGAAAAGATCTGACCAATGAAAATGCTCTAGACTGTCTTTTTGCTGACTTATTCTCTCTTTCTTTTACCGCTTTACCTTTTGCCTATCTCCAGAACTCTGACTGAATTTAACGGTTCGGGTTGAATGTAAACAATGATAAAAGAAAACCACTGAATTTTCCCTGATGATGATAGTCATCCTGTGTGCAGAAAAAAGAACAAATTCGTGAGTTGTGCGATTCAATGAATTTTCAATATCCGTATCAGAATAAAATGTTTAGTTTTTGTTACATAAATCGGTTTATTTAGGTCCTCGTTTATGTTATGTGACATAATCTAAAAAAGACCAAACTATATTACAATACATGTATACTAAATACGTTACTAAATGAACAAACAAGAGACCCAGGAGCTTTATCATTCGCCTGTGTTTGTTTTGCTGTGTTACATTGGATTGATAACAAAAAAATATTATCCCTAATGTCCCATTACCGCTATGCCATTAACAATGCTATTGGTTTCAAATTCAAATCAATTTAATTTGACGCAGTAATTTTCAGTCGTTTACATACAATACGGACGGCGAAGAATCAACAGAAACTGAACCCAACGCCATTTTATTTAATTAATATTACATTTTTTTCAATTTTAGATGACATCACCTCCGTTTGTTAAGTGTTTTCTTGTGTTATATTGACTTATTGTTTTGTTTTCTTATTGCTTTATCAAGTACAGAATGTAACAATGCTATCATGTTTACAAATTTGCTTCTTCTGTTTGATACTTAAAAGATTATAATATGTGATTATTAAGGATAACATTATGACTTGATGATATAACAGCAATCTTGAAAACAGAAATTATTGTAAGAAAATGTAAGAACCATCTAAAATTACAGTATAACCTGCTATAGAGTCCACCTCTGTATAAAGTCCACCTGTCTATAGCAACCAGTCTGGAGTATCCCCAATGGATTTAACTATATATTAAAGTCCACCTGTCTAATGTGAATAGAGTCCACCCTTTTTAGTCCCAAATGACTCCTCAACCTGTCTATAAAGTCCACTTGTTCAAATCAAGTTTTTTTTGGTTTTTGGAATTTAATAATTTCTAAGTTTGTGTAAAAATTTTAACCAAGTTATTCTTACATCTTTGATCAGTGTATATAGTGTATTACAAAGTTTTACCATTTTCTGTTGTAAATTAAAAGTATAGTTTTGAATTACAACAAGTAAAAAATTGAGAAAAAAATATAAAATCATTATTAACATGTCAATGACTGAAGCCATTAGATCAGAAGGTAGGAATAGTCTTTGTTATTTACAGGTAGTATGTTTTCTATACCTATTATCTTAATTAGTGACACCCTACAAAGACAATTAGTCAAGTGTATACTGATAGATAAACTGTTAACATGTAATCAGATGGACAGTCATATTATAATACACTTTTCAAATATTTTATACAGTCAATTCTGAATAATATATTTTTTAAAGGTAATATAAATAATTTTAACAAAGTGTATTTAATTAATGGATACTACATATTTTTTTCTCGTTTGTATATTAATACATGTTTACTCGTTCATAAGAGTTGACCCTCTATATAAAGTCCACCTGTCTATTAAGTCCACTTTTGCTCAGTCCCCTGGGTGGTCTTTATGCACAGGTTATACTGTATTTCAAATCAATACTATGACTTATGATTAATGATTACGTTCACATTTAACATTATGAAAGCACAAATTAGATTATATATCACAATCGATGAACTTTTCGTGTATAATCTTGCTCTATATATTAACTATTGGTTTATAATTTTTATAAGTTATCAAATGTAATGTAGTGCTGCATTAATAATGCAGAGCCAACAACAATAATAACTTTTTGTACTTGAAAACGTTGTTGTCTCTTATTCTTAGTTATAGGTGTTTTTCAGCTACAGTTTGCTTTATGTCATTCTTGTCAATGTAGTCCGAGAGATCATCCGGGTGAAGAAGGCCAAATTGGTTTGAATGTTGATTTTTGTAGGAAACAATTTCTTACGCGTCAACTCGTGTCCGATTTGTTTTTGTAGAAAAACATTTGAAAAATAATAAAAATTCAGACTTTGAAGAATTCTGTGACAAAAACAACACAAAAAAGTTTATTCTATCTTTTATTGATGACACGTCAAAGATTAAAATGCAAAACATCTTATCAGTTTTTCGATAATGTGTTAAATTTTTGAAATAAGCGATGAAATTAGCGCTGAAAATTGCATTTTTATTCGTGTAAATTTGTAATGTATACGTAAATACTGTCAAACTATATATAAAGTCCTGGTGGTCCTGTAAAAATAGTGTTTCACAAATTCGGAAATATTAAACTCAGTTTTTAAGACGAAACTTGCCCGCGAGTGTGATAAACATTACAAAATTGTTTGTTACTTCTTTCCGTCTGTTACATTATATTTATATAAAACAGTTCTACGACTAACACAGAGCAGAATTTTTTGTAGGCGTGTCACTAGTTTACGTGTGTGTGTGTGTGTGTGTGTGTGTGTGTGTGTGTGTGTGTGTGTGTGTGTTTGTGTGTGTTTGTGAGGGAGATTGTAGTCTATATGTAAAACAAATACCTTCATTTTAAAATTATATGATGTCCATTCCAAAAATGTCCTTTTTTACCAATATATTTACAAAAACATAGCAGATAGGTAAAGTTAGCTACTAGTAACTGGTTACTATTGGTTGGCAATTACTTGTTAGCTACTAGTATTAGTAGCCAGTTTCTTGTGGGAGAAAAGTTGGCTACTTGTGGGAGGAAAGTTAACTAATAGTAGTCAGTTACTTGTGGGAGAACATTTAGCTACTGGTGGCTAGTTACTTGTTAGAGAAGCTGCTGGTTACTTTGAAAATGTATCATCTATTAGCAACTTATTACCACCTACTAATGGAATTTAGAAATTGGTCATTACTTCCGCAAATCTAGTACCCAGTATTTTTTATATCTACCTAACATTCAAGACGAGTAGCCCAGCTGCTTGGGTATTTATTTTTAAGATATACAAAATTCAAGAATATCATGATAAAGTATATTTAATTCTGCATCCATTGATACCACATATTAAAATGCTAAAGGTTAGCACACATCACACAACACATGACAAACGGTGAACCATCTCAGTCAAAGCTATGACCTGATGTTTCCTTATTGAATTAATGTTAGTGCTGAAAACTGAAGAATGCTTTAAATCCTTAAAACATGTTACACATTGTTACACTACATTTTTGTTAATATTTTCTTTCATATTTTAACTCTGATTTTTAAGCCATGTATAAATCCATCATGATTACATAAGATTTCTTATGAAAAATGCTGATACACACAAGGGAGGATGTTTCCTTTATTTAACAATAGACCATGAATGGACACCAAGTGAAGTATAACCATGTAAATATCTACTACATTAAACAGCTTGAGGTATATGCTAATTGATGTTTTGTTTGAAGCAAATGTGCCTGCAACAATGGTAAAACAAAACTAGTATTATATTCAGAATATATATTTAGCCAATTATTCGCATGGCCAATGCTTCCTGCAATTTTATAGAATGTATTTGATTAAAAAACTGTATTATTTATTGCAAAGTCATAAAATTATGAAACTATTCATGCAGAAATTTGACTAAATATTTGCACACTTGCAGTAACATAGTTTTAGCATCGATAATCTACTTGTTAAAAGTTAAGTCTTATGTTATGGGTCTGATGTTTATATTCTCAGAAGTAAGACATTATAATATGTCATTTTTATGTTTGATGTTAAAACAAATAATATATGTAAGATAAATACAGAATCCTCTAAATTTTAATTGTTCATTTGTCATACATTATTGTATTATTGAAAAGCAATTTATTCACTAATTCATATTATACGGCACACTTTACTTTTATTAGATATTAAACATCATTTTTTTTCTTGACAAATTTTCGGGTTCTATAGACGCCTTTTTTGCCTTGTCTTTTGCAATGCCGGAAACTACAAAAGTACTAAAAAAAATTCCACTTTTCTATGCACACATTACTGTAAAACTTTAACAACTCATTTTTTATGTACTGTTGGGGACTAGCTATGATATTTGGCGCCCTGCAATAATATTTTTTTCCATACAAGCTGGCATTTATTCTACCATCAACCAAAAAGTAACCATATATTTTATATTTACAATATCACATTTCAGTGTATTATTCTACCATCAACATGGCCAACAATAACAAAAAGTAACCATATATTTTATATTTACCATACCAAATTTCAATCACAGACTTCAAATATTGAAGTATTAAGTGTATGAAACAGCTTTGTTTTTTCTTGATATTTCTTAATGTGGGAAAATATATTTTTCATCACCTTAGTCTGCAATTTAATTACAAGTTTTTAAAATGTATAATGTTAGCTTTAAAAAGACAATTCCCTTAGTAGTCTCCCGGCTGGCAAAGTGAAAATTAAGTTCTGTACAACCCATCAGCTAGAAAATTTCTGAGTATATCATGGTAAGAAAAGGGTGGATGTCAAGTCTGAAAGTGGTGCAATTTTTTTAACAGCCACTTTTGTATGGGACCCCCTAAATTTTGAGTAAAATCCCTAAGATATCCTTAATAAATAATTTAGCGTCAATTAAACATTAAACTTTATAAACACGTTTAGTATTTTCACACCTTTTACATAACAACAGAACTATAAAATAGTGCTAAAATTAAGTTTTTTTTTAAAGAATGATTATTTAAGACAAAAAATCTCTCAAAATCCCATTAATTTTCATAATTATTTTTCCGAATAACACTAATGTTACATTATTTGTTGCCACAAATCAATAACCACTGGTATATTACATTAGTCACATTTATTATCTATTTATAGATACCAAAAATTTATTAAATTGGTGAATATTTAGGTCTTTAGCATTGAAAATCTTTCCCCTACCCTATCTTTCTTATACATAAAATTATTGAAATGTTCTATTTTTGGAATTTTTTTCTTATAACTTATATCTAAGATGTAGATTACATTTTCTATCATTTCAAACAATCATCTGTGGTACTATTTGTCCTAAATAATGGTAAATAACAGAAATATAGTATAAACTAGATGAAAAAAAAAACAATACCAAAGCGATAGGGTATTATCAAATGTTATCACCACTCGTTCAAAACCATCTAAACACAACATTTAACATATCTACTAATTTAAGGTAATTGGTGTATGAAATTGTTTATAACTCACAAGGATAATATTTGACAAAAGGAGTGATAAATGAAGCATCAGTCATTAAAATATTTCCCCTATCCTAAAATTCATAAAAGTGTTATTAACATTTACTTGTTTATGTCTTTTTAAATGAATTTTATATCGGTATCTTTGAAACAATAATCACGAGTTAAATATGCATCTAATCTCAAATTGTAGACAATATGTATTAGTCTGAGAGCAGCTTGCAAAACCCCAAAAATGTCATCCACACAATGTTTCTTTGTTGATAATATATGTTTAGGATGTGCTTGATAATTATCCAAGTGATGCCACCTTAGCATAAGTGGGGAAACTGAAATATCTAAGATGGCGGCTAATATGGTTGACAAATCTAGCATATCTCGTACATATAGTTATCATAGCCACATAAAGTAAATTAAGGTCTCAGTGGTCAACAAAGTCCTTTTTGTTGTTTATATTCACACAGAATGACAGAATGGATATTTGAGCCAGTTTTGACGTATTGTAGATAATGTATTGTTGAAATTGGGACCTTGCATGAAAAACGTTTTTCTTAATGACATTCATAATTTATACAGTTTGACGGTGGTCGAATGTCGTCTATCTGAAATATTTGGTTGTTTAGAATCTGGGTAAGACTTGACTAATGTTTGTTCTGATAGCATCAGAAAAATAATTGGATTAAACAAATATGATATAATACCATTCATGAAGATTTGGAGAGACAACTTATAAATAGTGAACCCTTATATAATTATAGTATATAGATTGTTTGTCATCTTATACTTCAAATCATCACATTAATCGTCATTCAAAAAGCATTCAAAGAGGAAAACTTTCAATAAACCTCAACAACAAATATCGTGTAAAATTGTCGTTGATATGGACTATAAATAATTTTCTTGCAGACATTAGTGATGATAATAGGCAAAAACAGGACAGTAAAGCTGTGGCTGTTCTGTCTGAGGGCAAATCAAAGCAGGACAGTAAAGCTATGACTGTTTTCTCTGATAGCATGTCAAAGCAGGACGGTAAAGCTGTAGCTGTTCTGTTTTATCAAACCAGTGTTGTTTATAAGGTTATTCCTTTGATCATAGTGCGAAGCTGAGTGGGCTTGCATTGTGATTAAAAGCAAATCTACACAAAGCATATTATATGACTTTCCCAGCTCTTAGAAATGGCAAAACTAAGACCATTTTTGGAAGAATAACTTCTTTAATTATCATTTTATTGATTTGTTCATTATTATAGTGAAGCATTTATGTTAGACTATCATTTACACAATTCTTAAACATATATAAAAAGAAAACTATTCTGGCAACCATCTTGTCTGCCAGGGTGGCATCATGAAGTTTCTGATTAGGGACATGTTGCAGAACAACTTTATGTAAAAACATTTTTGTGGACTCTTTTTATAGGTTATGTGTAAAAACATCATTTGTCATCTGGACTATATATACAATGTAAGTAAGGCACTACTCATTCGTCGTCATTATCAATGTCTGTAAACCTTATAATAATACACAATTCTATTTGAACATTATTCGTCATCACAACCACAAATATCTGTACACAAAACGCCATTTTTTTTACATTTACAAATAAATCAAATCCTATATTTACAGCACCATTTTATGCAAATTATTTTTTTAAATAATGGGGTAGGGGAAATTTTTCATACCTGTTACTCACTTTTTTGACAAACAAAATGTTCATTAACTACCACATACAAACACTATATCATAAACAAAAGTCATTCCATGTTTTTCTGTTCATTTTTGTAAAATGAATTATTGACCTTTAATATTTACACATTTTGGGGTAGGGGAAACATTTTCGTCATCTGAAGCCTTCATTCACTACTGTTTCAGTAAATGTTAGATTATTTACATTCACAATAGGTATGGTTAACATTATATAGCAAGTTTTATAGAATTGGAGCATGAGGTATTGATAGGACAAATAATTAGTAAAAACGCATAATTTTAGGGATTTTTCTGTCTTAAATTTTCATTTTTTAAAAGAAATGCTAATTTAAATATCATATTTTATTGTACAAGATGTGTCAATATAAAATGTCTAAAAAATATAATATTTTATTGATATAGCCGCTAAAATATCCATTAATGATATTATAGGAATTTTACTCAAAATTTAGGGGGTCACACTTTCAGGTTTGACATCCACCCTTTTTTTTTACTTCACTTAATACTTAACCTTGGCATAGTCAGAAATTTTCTAGCTGATGGGTTGAACAAACTTATTTTAAGCCTCTTTATAGAGTTAGCCTGGAGACTACAGGGTAGACATTTAGTGTGTGCTACAATAAATCAATACCTTTTTAACATCTTCAAAATAACTTTGGTTTTATAATTTTGGTTCAAGCACTGTGCGTAATTTTTTCAAAGTGGGTTGTCACCGGTGTTTTTTAACGCTGTTTGAAATAAAAAAATATTTTTTTCAAAGTGCGTTGAGCTGAACAATTTTTAACGCACTTTGAAAATTTTCTTCAAAGTGCGTTGAGCTTGTCCCGAATTTAACGCGATTTGAAAAAATTTTTCAAAGTGCGTAATTTTTTCAAAGTGGGTTGCTACAAAGCACTACTGATGAGGAATTGTATTCAGAAACGGCCGTCTAGTGCTGTAAAATTAAAACTGGTATAATATAATTTTCCCCTGAGCCGATATCTCTGCTCGTGGCTGGTGCCCAGAGGATATCACAAACTCAGTAGTCAATAATTTCGTATTATTGTCAGGAATATACTATAATTGTCTAAAATTCCTGCAAGTTAAAATTTGAAATTTTCTCAAAAAATAAGGTATACTCCCTCATAGAGTTAGCCTGGAGACTACAGGTTAGACATTTAGTGTGTGCTACAATTCTTCAAAATAATTTTGGTTTCATAATTTCGGTCCAAGCACTACTGATGAGGAATTGTATTCCAAAACAGTCGTCTAGTGCTGTAAAATTAAAACTGGTATAATATGTTATTACAAGTTAATAAAACTTGTTTTGTCTATTTTACATATCATTAAGTTTGGGCTAAAAGTATTTAAACATCACCAGTACAAGACAGACAACCACATCTAAATTTGCAAGAATTTTTCGTCTGTCTTTATATTTAACATTTTTGACATAGTTACTGGTATTAAATGCCGTTATAAAAGTTCTATATCTTCTAAGCTTATTATCATTGTAATTAAATTAAAAGTTTTTATACCATAAAGTAAACCCCCTTACTCCAAGAGTTTGCTTTGTTATGGATTCCAACAAAACACTTTTTAACAATACGATCATCATCTATATGATGTAACTTAAAACATTCCTAAAACTTCAATTTTTATACAGAATACTTGCAAATATCACCCCGGGTAGCTTTATTCGTGACTCCCAGGAAACATCACCTTCAAGCTCTTTATTTTCACTATATAGAATTACCATATAGTAACACTGGTTTCGTTAAGCTCCATGCGAACAAAGAAATACACTTTATAAAAAGCACAGACAGTGCCCTGGTTGCTGACGTCTTTATTTCTTTAATTGTTAATTTCCAGTCGAGGTTATCACATAACCATAATGCAAGATAAACGGTATTCGATTATATTTGTTCCACTATATTTAACACTGGGATTTGTAATGTAGAATTTTAGTCTTTGACGGATTAATTTACGCCAAAAAGTTCACAATTTTATACAAAGATGATTCGTTTGGCGCAATTAACACCGACGAAGTCATTTATATAAATGGGAAATAAAGTAGGAGAAAGTTTGCATCCGTGTTTAACTCCTTAACTGTCATTAAATGTATATAAGGCATCTATTTATATAAATCGACACTATAGATTTAAAAAAAAGCGGCCCTAGGATCATAATTTGGTTTTAAAATTGGATTAATAATTGAATGACACCATTCCTTTGGCACTTTTCCGGTGTTAAAACACTTTGATATGAGTTAATGTAAAATGTTTCCATGATCAAGTTTTACGTGGATAATTCTTTTATTACTACTTTGGAGAAAATATTTTAAATTTGATAAAAAATTATTTATTTATCATCAAATAATCTAGAATTCAGATTGGATGTTATATAATTACAGCTTTTTTATTACTCATTAAAAGAATAGATAATTTGATCGGAATAAATTTTATGTTAATTGAACATACCTGAACGAAACGATAAAATACGTAGGTCATGGAATATTGTTGCAACATATCATTTATTCATATTCATTTATTTCAAATATAAACTTTTTGATCACCTCATTTTTGTATTTGTATGTGTATTTGTATATAATCTTCTGTATGTCTGAAACTCAATACCTTTTCATCATGCAGCACTATTTTCGTACATCGATTGATTTTCGTAATGGAAAATTTTTGTGTAGAACACCATATCGGATTTTTTCCTGCTAGTTAAATACAATTGGTAATAAATATTGAATGCGTAACATATGAAAAGACAGTATTGTTACACACTTCCATCAGTAGAATATAGCTTCAACAAACTTTTTTAATTAATCGCAGGTGACATCTTCTATTATACGTAATATCTAAATGTTAAAAAAGAGTATTACGTTATTTTTATACAAACAAAATGAGTAAAGGTCGTGGTAATGCGAATGATAAGGAGCGTAGCCATGTTTAAATTTAAGTAGTTTTTTCTGGGGTGTTCTATTTCAATTTGTTTGATTTATAATTTATGAAGGAAAAAATCACACACATTTTCTAACATTTAACAAGTAACTGTATAAGATTTTTCATATTAAGTGTATAAAGGTCACCTGCCCATTAAGGCCACTTTTACTGGATCCCTTAGGTGACCCTTATATACAGGTTTGGCTGTATATTGAAATATACTTACATTAATTTATAATGTAAAAGTTTGAGACAAATGCAGAAATGAACTGGACTTTCCATATTATAGGCGAGAGTCTTTAGCAACTACACTACTTAAAACTTAAAATACATGTTAGCGCATGCTTGTATAACTTTTTTGAGTTTTAGATTATAGGTATTGTTATATGCATGATCTTTTACTTTTGTATATGTAAAAGGACATTCTATGGTTTACAAACTTCAACAGAAAGTTAGTAAGTTTACTTTTATTTATTTATACAAATGTATGTAACAAATTATCTTCAGCAAATTGTAAAATCTGGGCATGTCGTTTTATCTTTAAATACTTTATTGCTTGTTTCTGTTGCTGCTTTTTCAATTCTTTTCTCTCTTTACTTTCAGATATGGGTAAGCCATCATTTCTACTTTGCATATTTTTCTCAATAGTCGCATGTTCTTATGGATATACATTATATGGGAAATGTCGAAATGATTGTAAAAACTGTGCTGAAAGGTGGGGAACTATATTTGACGCATGTATTGCACGTTGTGATTTGACAAAAGGCGGAAGTGCGGATTCAACATGTAAGCTGTTTATTCTAGAAAAACGTTTGAACGGTATATCGCCTGGTAGAGAATGTCAAAAGTTCTGTGCTAGTTGTGTTGGCTTTTATTACAAATTCTATGACGGTTACAAATGTTCCAAAACGTGTTTAGCAACAAAGGAATGTTCTAATAAAGCCTTTGCAATATTCAGACGGAAATGAGAACATGTATCAAGAAAATGGCTGTTATTGTTTTGATAATTTCGAAAAATAATTGGAATTTAGTTGTGTTGTTTTAATTGCGTTAAGATATCAGTCTACCAATAATTGTTTATTGTACAAACGACCGTCTTTACACCATAGCCTCAATCATCAAAACAAACACTGATTACAAAACTGTAAATAGTACAATTGGGATTACTTACAACTTACAACATGGAATTACATCAAAGTACTTATATCCGCTGATTAAATTTACACATGGTACCATAGTAATCGCATTTACATACAGACTATCTGTTGTGATGATGTGTTTTATATCGATAAAAAAAATCCGCAAAACAAGCAAGTTCTGCCTGTTCCAACTATTTTATTGTCACAACTATGGGTAATGTTGGCTAAAGAGTAATATGGTAGTAACGATAATAAGTTGGTGAAACAAACATTAAGCTAACAAGTATATCCGAATGCTTCTTTTAAATTAATTTCATTATTCATTATTGTCACTATTTTAATTTTTATTTTTCAAAATCGTTTCTTTTGAATGAAATATATATTATGATGGATGAAAATTTTTGTTTGTATTTTTTTCCATATATCATACGGTTACGTGAAAAGATCACTTGTTTGATGACATTATTTATTTCTCATTTCTCTTGATATTTCTCTTGTAACCAGCTTTCGCAAATTAATGCTGGGCACATGGCAAGTCTTACATGACTTTACTAGCGCAATTCAATGTGATTCGCTATATAAATATTAACGATTCAATTTCAAAAGCCACTGAAAAAGGTAGATCTAGTTATTATTGGCCTCTATCAACATTAAATATCTGTGTTCGTTTACTGAGTAAATCTGACCCTGTAGTTTTGGTTTTTGTATATAAATACATTCGGTGTTCTAGATCATGCGTACCATAGTTCCGTAGATCTACATACTGAGGCAATATCAAATGCTTTTAACGCTGTATTCCAAAAAGTCGTGTGTCCAATATAATTCCAATTCACAAGAATCTGGTACTTTTTTATTTTCATCGTTTTTAATACCTCAGAAATACGAAATACGAAACATACTGCCAGTGCTGTTGCAACTTTCTATGAAATAATGCGCTTGAAAATAAAACATGGCAGCACTTCTTTTGAATTTCTATAAAACGAAACCAGAAATAGCTTACCAATTTCAGACGACACGTAACGGTTAGAATAGACTATTTTCACTAATTCAATTTTTTTTTTCAGTTTTCTTTTAAAAACTGACGTGCCTTCGATTTCTCCCTTTCTCGGTCCAAAAAGACGCGCAATTCCAGTATAATATTGAATTGAATAGCAATTGTACTGCGATTACTGTTACTCTGCTGGAGAGAAAGGACTAACGCTAATATTTCAAAGATTTGAATGGTACATTTAAAAATCAATTGATCATTTACTTACATGAGCCGAGTCGTTGTTAATAATCCTTATTTCGATTTTCAAAAGTTTGAAAATGCAGAAAGGTAGTTCACTTTATTACTTGGTCATCCCAGTTACGCAAAAATCAATCCGTTATTGAGCTGCACGAACCTACGTAAATAGTCGACTCTTTCGTCATGACTACGTAACATAAAGAACCCCGCCAAGGTTATATTTTGTAAGCAAGGATGGAACCGAAACAGAAATTTTCAGTTACGACTCGGCTCATGTAAGTAAAAGAATCATTGATTTGTACCCGTCGTATTGAAATTTATAGAGTATTTTGCAATTTTGCTTTCTCCGAAATAGGCTAAATAAACAGTAGTTGTGAAACAACTAAGTTGTGTACCTCTTTTTTTCAAATTCAGCGCGAGTTCCATCTCAAGTATGAATCGGAGAACACAGATTAAATAAGTACGGAAAGGAATTTAGAATTAGTAAAAATAGTCTATCCTTGTGTGTCGCCTGAAATCACTCGCTAGCTTCGATTGATAAATATTGATTTCATAATAATGCCCCGGATTTGTTTTCTTGTTCGGCCTTTTATAATTATCATAATGCGTCGTGTTTTTGGTTCTGTCGACTGTTAGTCAGGGGGCAGATCGCAAAAAGTAGCCTCTTTATTGACCCCCTAAACTTTTTTGTTAAAAGCAGGAAACATGGTGGATCTCATTGCCCTATATGTACTTAGTCACGCTAGGTATGTTTCCACCTTGACTTTTTCCGTTTAATGAAAATATGGCTGCCAATCCAAGATGGCCGCCAAAAAAAATAATTTAAGTTAAAAAATTCAATATCAAATCAACCACTTAACCATTTAAGTTAAAATTTGATATTTTATCAATTAAATATTTATACTAATTTTCTGTGAATAATTATTGGTTGTAAAATTCAATATGGCTGCCATTTTCAAGATGGCCGACGTATAATCATTGTGCTGCATTTTAAATCAAATACAACAAAGGATGTAATTATTTTATGAGATAAAACCAATGTATTGCATTTAATATATATGTACTTAGTTAGGCTAAGTATGTTTCCATCTTGACTTTTTCCGTTTAATGAAATTATGGCTGCCAAATCCAAGATGGCCACCAAAAAAGGTAATTTTAAAATGAAAACTCAATAACAAATCAACCGCTTAACCCTTTGAGTGGAAATTTGATATTTGATCAATTAAATATTTATATTAATTTCTCATGAACAAACTGTCATTGTAAAATTCAATATGGCCGCCATTTCTTAAGATGGCCGACTAATAATCACCGCGCTGCATTATTTTAATACAATAAACTAATATATTGAATTTGTTAATATATATACTAGTTAACTGACTCCTTCAAAAGCTTTTTACACCGACATGATTCACATCCACAAACAACAGTGCAGTAGAATGTGTTTTTCACAATAATAAGACTGCACAAACATCATAAAGATTCAACAATTCCACATTCATAAATATTGTAGATCAGTTTCCCAACTGCTCACAAGAGTTAATGGTAGTTTTTACTAAGAAAAAAAAAACATAGATTCCAAACTATTTCCTCATAATTAATGTGTTTAATGTGCATGGCCGGAACACATCTTGTAACGTGGCAATGACGGAACATATGACAGTGAAGTTCATGAAGGTTTTTGTTGAGGGTTGGTAGTTTGAAATAGATTACAAACAAAGGAATCTACAATTGATAACAACATTGCTGACTTTATCGTATATTCATAAGCTTTCAGTTCAGAGTTTTCAAGCTTTGTGATTAGTTTGAACACTTCCCATCTATCTATCTCCCTCTAAATAAGCAACAAGTCTTGAGTCTGCGTATTTATAGTTTGCACAAGGACCTGATGTATCTCGCCCTGAACTCGAAAATGTAGTATTTGGATCCGCAACCCTCCAATAACCACTGAACATTGCCAAGTACTTCCTTGCTCAACTCATTTGATATAAAACTAGTCAGTTAAGCCTTATTCTTTCCCATATTTATAAAATTGTTCAAATTCTCAGGCAACATGGAATTCCATCTCTCTACGGTGCAAACTGCTAACAAATGAATTGTTGATGCAATGATAGCGCAAGCCTTGGTTTATTAAGGTCCTCATAAAGTTTTATGGCTGTCATCACAATATAGTATGGTGACTCTGTATCCGAAAATACCATGGATATGTGGCGTCCCAAAGTTCCATGTTCCTTTCTTTCTAAAAAGTGTGGGGCGCTTAATTATCCTTCCAGGTCACTTGTTCTCACTTCGTGGTGGATGTTCCTGTGTTAAACTTCATTTGAAAGTTTCAAGATTTTTACTTTGCTTCATAATTGTGCTTTTGACATGATTGGTATGTTTGTTTTGAATTTATTCTTTTCTGGTTCAAGCCTTTATAAAAGCAAACAATCTACTCTTACGCTATTTTCTAAAACGATACTTTGTGGTTGCTGCGAGGCAATCTTCAAAGTGCATATTGTGGTTTTCCAATGCTGTTAAGCAATGTCGTACCATATATTATTGTACAGGTCTTTATATTTTTCGGTAGCGTTATGAAGTTTCAAAAATCAAAACAATACTTGCTAAATAATATCATTGTGCCGGTGAAAGCAGGAAGAGGTAATGGTGATAGTGATACACTGGACAAAAAGAAGTAAATGTATTCCAAGTTACATCATCAGGTAGTTTACGACCAAGCAATTAACATCTGATGTAGCCACAGGTTGATGATGTCATCCAGAAATGTTCAGAAAAAGGTATAAAGATTGTTCCATACTAGAGAGTATGACATTGGTTGACAGCATTCGGAAAACGCCAATGCACAAACCTTTGACAACTTTGTAGATTTGCAGATAGAACAAAATGTCATTTCAGGAACAGTGATAGAGTAAATGTTTTGTTTGATTTGTTTGTCTGACAAGAAAAAAATAAATCAAAAACACAATAATTCATCCACAAATCACAATCATAGAGCATTAAAATCAGTAAGAACTGGTGAGAATCATTCGATTTAAAGAATAATACATGTACTGCAGAATAGAGATGGAAAGTTGAAAAATGGAATAATTCAATATACGTACATATGGACGAGAATAAAGAATGAATCTGATTCTTTTAGTTCTATATCAAATCAGATAAACAAAAATGGTATATGGCAGTTAGCGTTTCTTTGGATGCGAATACTACATTCTCGAGTACTGGCCGAAGTAAATTAGGTCTTTGAGCAAATCATAAAGAGGAAGACATAAGAATTGTTCTTTGTGCCAAAAAAGCCAAAAAAAAAAAAAAAAAACAGATAATAGTCAAACGTTTATCCTTTGTAGCCATGCAGATGGTTTTTGTTTTACAATTAATATTTTATAAATAAAAGATTGTTATTCAATCCTATATTTATAGCTGTTGAATTGTTGAACCGTGGAAATATGTTATATTCTGATCATACTTATATAATAAATATAAGGGATATACGTATAGAATATATTGCTGCAAGGTGCTTGTGGATGTTAATCATGTTGCTGTTGGACCTCTTTGAATGTTTGAATAAGCAAGCGGACTATTTTTTATTGCAGACATCAAAAGTCATAGCTATTAAATTAATTCAAATGATATTTATTGAAAACTTAAAAATGTTTCGGCTTCGTTATTTAAATTATTTAATTTACATAAAATAAGTTTAAAGAGCAGTACTGATAATATTTTCACATAATATGTAACATACACACATTAGTTTTATGTCATAAAATAATGCCATCCTTTGTTGTATTTGATTAAAAATGCAGCGCGTTGATTACAAGTCGGCCATCTTAAATTTGGCGGCCATATTGAATTTTACAACCAATATTTATTCATGAAAAATTAGTATAAATATTTAATTGATCAAATACAAAATTTCAACTCAAAAGGTTAAGTGGTTGATTTGATATTCAATTTTTATACTTAAATTATATTTTTGGGTAGCCATCTTGGATTTGGCAGCCATATTTTTATTAAACAGAAAAAAGTCAAGGTGGAAACAAACCAAGCTTAACTTAGTACATATATATTAAATACAATACATTGGTTTTATGTAATAAAATAATGACATCCTTTGTTGTATTTGATTTAAATGCAGCGCGATGATTATAAGTCAGCCATCTTGAAAATGGCGGCCATATTGAATTTTACAACCAATATTTATTTATGGAAAATTAGTATAAATATTTAATTGATAAAATACCAAATTGCAACTAAAAGATTTAGTGGTTGATTTGATATTAAATTATATACTTAAATTATCTTTTTTGGCGGCCATCTTGGATTGGCAGCCATATTTTCATTAAACGGAAAAAGTCAAGGTGGAAACATACCTAGCGTGACTAAGTACATATAGGGCAATAATATCCACCATGTTTCCTGCTTTTAACAAAAAAGTTTAGGGGGTGTCACATTTTTGGGATCTGCCCCCTGACTATGTGCCAAATACAGTACAATCTTGTCTAAAGTTTGACACTGATCTAAAAAGGAGTGGAAACTCTGTTATCGACTAGAGACCAAAAAAGCTCACGAGAGATAGATAGCAACTGTCGAGACGCTGTCAAGATATGACAAACGATGGGCCGATTCAGCGCAAATTCATTAGCTTAGCGTTATATTTTCGACAGGTCTTCACTATACAAATTTATAATGGCAATTGTCGTTCATCTATTTCAGATGGCAAAGAACATCATAATATACACGATTCTGCTTTGTTCTGCTACTTTATCATCCAGTTACTCAATATACGGTAGATGTGTTAGTTCATGCTTGAAATGCGATAAATACTATGGGTCTGATTACGATAGTGTTGGTTGTGTGGAGGACTGTAAGGAAACACGAGGAGGTAGCATAGACGAAAGCTGCCAGGAAAGACATCTTAACAAAAGAATGGACACGCCAGCAAGAGAATGTCAGAAATTTTGTGCCGCTTGTGTTCAGCTATATCCTGATTTTTACAATGGAAACAAGTGCTCTAGAACATGTGTCGCCACCAATGGAAAAAGTGTGGACCCTGACTGTGTTAACGATGAATTTTCTCTCATATCATGATGTCAAATATGCTTAGAAAATTTTATTAATTCTAAAAAGCTAACTTTCACGATTTTATTATAGAAAATGTCAGATTACTTATTTCAGTTATAATTTTTCTCGGTTGGATCATTCTGGCCATTCGTGCCTATGCTCGCTCTCTCTCTCTTTCACACACACAAACACACAATAGTAATAATAACTTCTCTGACACCATCTTACATAATGCATGTGTTCGATTCTTGATGATAATATTTGACCATTTTGTGATTATAATGAAGATGACTTATTGACTTATATTAATTAACCATGTGGCTCGTTATGTTTTCAAATATTTGTAAACGTGAAATATCCTATTAAAGCTACGAAATGGTAGGGTGCTCGATTCGTATGTGGGAGATGACTTAAAAATAGGTAAAGATTGTCCTTTAGTCAAGAATGTTAACATATTCACCATAGCTGTTTGAACGGCTGGGTGGACATGGATTTTTCAAAAAAAAAAAAAAAAAAAAAAAAAAATAAAATTCTATACTGATACAGAAGTAACATGATTGTCACATTATAAATACTTGGTTCAATGCGGATTCAATAAAATTCTGAATATGAGGTTTAATTATCATTCAATCAAATCTAATTTTTACAGTGAGAAAATATTTTTTTTGTACATGGTAATTACCAATAGCAGCATTCGAATGTGCTAATATAGAATTTATCTGATGTGCTTATATAGAATTGTTTACAATAAGTAATTACGATATTAGCCTATGGCCACTATTTTCGAGTACATGTCAGTTGTATTCAATCTGAAATATTTTTTACAAATTTGGTTAACACGCCATTTCAAAGATTTAATGTATAAACTTTTGGTTGGATTAGATATTTCACTTATATCGAGACGTTGCCAGCTATATAGGTTAAGGTGCAAAAATTTTGTCTGTGCGTTGCGATGATATTACACAGCAGGGTTCTTTATCTTGCCACGCCCACCGCGACACGGGAACCGCAACTTTCATTTCGTAATGCCGAGTGTTTGGCGAAAGAACAGTCACTACCCACTTTCAAGTCTTGGATTAAACCCTGTCGAATTCACAAACTCCCACTAACAACGATGGGAATCTAAAAAGGAAGAATACGTACAAAGAGAGATAACTCTTACGGAATATTCGTCTTTAAGAGACTAATCAGGGAACGAGGTTAGTCATTAAACACTTCGGCATTTCTTTTTAGGTCCCATGTTAAAAAGGTCAGTTTAATGCTGTCACCGTGAGTTCCTGTACAGAATAGGCATATTACCACTGGAAGCGAAATTACAAACACTTCAATAATCAGTTGTAAAATGGTACCATCAGGGGTGATTCCCCCCCCCCCCCCCCGCTAAATGGAATTATATGCGAACCACATGGTAAACACGTCGTGTTATCTACTTGTGATCATTTGAACCTAACCCGGATCCTATCGACCACTTTACTACAAGATAATGCACGCCACTTTACTACAAGAGAATGCACACATACCTTAAGCATTACCTGATTTTTTGCTCAACTGGCTTTAGCCAGATGAGCTATTGGCATGATGCGTGTGTAACAGCAAAACTCTGAAACTTCCAGGCATTTTGCAACCTAATTTGCTGTGCAAGGTCCTTGCTAGAGTCTGACCGTAGATTGTACAAATCATGGCGATTAAATATCCAAGATGGCTGCCGTTACTAAAAATAGAAAAAAACCTTAAAAAAATCTTCTCCAGAACCAGTCATTGGAGGCAAAATCTGATTTAATATTTGGCATCTAAATGGTCTTAATCTGTAAGTTTGTACATTTCGTGGAATTCAGACAAAAAATAGGTAACGCGTTTTGCGTTTAATTTTGAAAAAAATTTGACCATTAGATCAGATAATGACATGGGGTTTTCAGTTTTGACATATTCTTGTAATTACCTTCAAAATGGGGTCAAGGTCAATTGTGAAGGTCATGACTTAATTTTTGACCTTTCTGATATTATTTATTTCTGGAAAACTATAAACTTTTTGTATAGGCATTTATAACAGAATATTGTTGGTATTGATACAACGATCATTTTGATGTAAAGAAAAAGGTCATGGGCCCAAAGGTCAAGGTCACAGAAGCAAAACAATACTTGAATGGTTCTGTATCTCGAAAACTATAAACTTTTTGTATAGGCATGTATATTGCAATATTGGTGGTATTGATGCAACGGTCATTTTGATGTATAGATTAAGGTCATGGGTTGAAAGGTCAAGGTCACAGAAGCAAAACAATACCAAAATGGTTAATTATCTTGAAAACTATAAACTTTTTGTACATGCATGTATATTAGAATGTTTGTAGGTATTAATACAACGATCATTTTGATGTATGGAAAAAGGTCATGGGTCCAAAGATCAAGGTTACAGAAGCAAAACAATACCAAAATGGTTCATTATCTCGAAAACTATAAATTTTTTGTATAGGCATGTATATCGGAATATTGTTGGTATTGATGCTACGGTTATTCTGATGTATAGATTAAGGCCATGGGTTCAAAGGTCAAAATTACAGAGGCGAAAGAATACTGAAAAGGTTCATCATCTTGAAAACTATAAACTTTTTGTATAGGCATGTACATTAGAATGTTGTAAACGTTGAAAACTTAAGGGTCACAAGTGTGTAGCTACCTGTCTTGTCAAAGGGACATTACTCTCCTTTTGTAGAAAAAATCATTATTATGAAGAACTATAATTTTTATTGTTCTTCAGCCAATGCTATTCACAAATTCAAATAAATAAAGCTTCAATTGCATACGCATACGCAACATGAAAATAATATTGGTCAATTGTTCAAACACAATTTGTATCCATTCTTGTTGTCTACCGTCACTTTTACATTAAGATTACTAAAATATAACGTCAAAATGCCGATATGTGTCAGGCCTGTAAACAATCTACGAGCCATCGTTTTACAATGTGGAGAATGCATACAGCTTTCTTCCTAGAGTTGATGAAAATGTGTGTTTGGAAAAAGTTGGCAATCATGGTGAAATCTCAAACAGATATCAACTATGTGACATATCAACACCTACCATTGATACTGTGGTACCGTTTATTCTGATCCTGGTTGAAGTTTAAATTTTTGTTACCAAACAGCGTTTGACGTCCTATTTATATAAAGCCCATGCACATGTATACTATTAAAATACGGGTATAAAAATACGTGGTAATAACACATTTGTTATTGACACGTACGGGGCAATAACCACTTCGTTATACAAAATGTATATACTGTACATTGTAAAACTCTATATAAAACTATATGAATATATGAGTTATTCAAGGGTTATTTTCAAAGTAATTTTGAAGTAATTTGCCATTATAGTAAAATCATGAAAAATATAGTAATATGCAAAAAAAAAAAAAAAAAAAAAAAAAAAAAAAAAGAAGAAAGAAAAAAAAAATGAAATGGTAAAGAAAAATTCATGATAAAAATTAACCCAGGTGCATGTTCTCCCTACATAAAAACATATACATATACCGAGCTCTATATCTATATATAGGTGACGGATACTTAGAAAAACAAGAGGATCATGGACCTTAACTCTTATCTGAAGGTGTGTACATATCTCATGCAGTGTTAATGGTAAATTACATTATTTGAAAGAATGTCTAAATTTTTAGCAGTTGTGGCAAATATGCAAAATTTTTGCTATTTAATTATAACTTGTTCTAAGAATGCTACATCTAAGATATCTAAAGTCTAGCTGCAGTATATAATTACATATTATACCAGTTTTAATTTTACAGCACTAGATTTTTACAAGGTTGCCTTGAACACACTTTTAGCTACTCCACCTAGGAACCTTCCACACCAAATTTGGTTTCAATTGGCCCCATGGTTTCAGAGGAGTAGATCAAACTTAAAGCAAGGACGCATTGTTACAACGCATTTGGTAACAAAAACGCATTTGGTAACAAATATTTAAATATCTGCTAGAAATAGAATACACAACATCAGTATATCAGTCCGAGTTGTTGATATGACAAATAGTAGATATCTGATGAGATATCATCAAAAACAAAGAGATATCCAACTTTTCCCGAAAAAGCATTTGGTATGTTCAACGTGAAACGCATTTGGTGTCAGTCGGAGTTGTTGGTATGACAAATAGTTGATATCTGATGAGATATCACCAAAATTTAACAGATATCCTACTTTTCCCTTAAAACACATTTGGTAACAAAAGTATGTTCGACCTGAAACGCATTTGGTAACAAAAATTTAAACAGCTTCTAGAAAAAGAACACACGGTATCTGAGTGTCAGTCGGAGTTGTTGATATGACAAATAGTTGATATCTGATGAGATATCATCAAAACCAAAGAGATATCCAACTTTTCCCGACTTTAACCTTTAATCCTGACTTCATTATAGGGAACTTCAAAATTTAAATTAAAAAAGCCATGTCAAAATCTACATATAGACAAGACATAGCAATTTAAGGCTTAAATGGCAAAGTAGGTCATGGCATTGACCTTTTATCTTAGGTATATCTTCTTGGGTATATCTTCTTGCAAGCCTAGGCTTATGAAGGCCCTCAAAAAGTCTTATGACGTCATCACAGTATTGTTGATAAGTTTGATGTCTCTGTGTCCAGGATTGCCCTGGATATTTTGACGTCTCATAGTTCCATGTTCCCACACAATTTTTGATTACACAAGTGGCGGGTGTAGCTGGCTAAACAGGAGGTGCTTACCCTTTCGAAGCACCCGACCTCACTTCCTCACTGATGGCAGTTCACGTGTCTAACCTGACTTGTCAATTCCAAAGTTTTTACTTTGCTACTGGATTGTGATTTGGACATGGATGAGTATGTTTGTTTTTGATTCTTTGAAATATCCCCAATTATAAGCTAAAAAAGAAACAAAAACACACATACCAAGCAAAGCCATTACCTTGACCCAGTTTGAAGAAATAGCAATTGTAAGCTTATTTCATAAACACTGTCTTGACCATGACCTTGGCTTTGTGTAGAAAAACAGTGCTTCATAACATCCAAATTAAATCTATTTTGAAACAATTAAAAATAGTTGAAATGGTAGTAAAAGATTTAAGATTAGGCCATGGAATTGACATCTTACTTCGACCCATTTTGAAGTCATTTCAAAAGAAAGTAAAAATTGAAAACCTGATGCAAACTGTCATAATTGGAAGCCATTTTACGAAATTCACACAAAGACGTGGTACCCATTTTTCTACTGAATATTTCTAAAGGGTAAAACCTTCAGAGGTTAATGCAACATCATATTTTTCCATTATCGGTTACGGAGAGAAAATGTTTTTGCTCCTTAGATCACCTTGTCCTAGTTATGGTAACCGTGGCAACACCACGAATAAATCTGAACTACACCAGCCTATATATACTTTTCAGAAGAGAAGTCAAAATTGGGTGTCAAAGATGTTATTCCGATTAAATGATTAACGAAAACTTAATTGCCATCCAACATTTTTGTTACCAATGTCTTACAGGAAACAATCTGATATAATATCAACACCTCCCGCTGGTATTCCTGGGCAGTGTATTCCATTTCTAGAAGATAATTATACTGTACCGTGTATTTTATTTCAAGGAGATGCTTAAATTTTTGTTACCAAATGCATTTTCGGGATATCTCATCAGATATCTACTATTTGTCATATCTACAGCTCCGACTGACACTCAGATGCCGTGTATTCTATTTCTAGAAGCTGTTTAAATTTTTGTTACCAAATGCGTTTCAGGTCGAACATACTTTTGTTACCAAATGCGTTTTCGGGAAAAGTTGGATATCTCTTTGTTTTTGATGATATCTCATCAGATATCTACTATTTGTCATATCAACAACTCGGACTGATATACTGATGCTGTGTATTCTATTTCTAGCAGATGTTTAAATATTTGTTACCAAATGCGTTTTTGTTACTAAATGCGTTGTAACAACGCATGCACATAAGCTCAGCTGACTATAGCCAGTTGAGCTAAAAATTTATAGTTTTCGAAATAATTTACCATTTGGGTATTGTTTTGCATCTTTGACTTTGACCTTTGAACCTATGACCTTTTTCTACACATGAAAATGGTCATTGGATCAATACCTACAACGTTCTGATACTATACCTATAGAATCAAAGTACTAAAGCATCAGCTAAACTGAGCAATTTGGTAAAAATAATTGTGCACTTGAAACTGAGATTTGTCTAATTGAATCAGTAACAAATGAAAACCATGCAAATAATAGATACTGTGATCAGAAAGCCTCTAACAATAAGTTTGCTTTTATGCAAGTTGTTAGGTCCTAACACATATCAATAGGTTACAATGGTCAAAATGGACACGCCACACAATGTTTATCAATTGAGTAAACTAAATAATTCACATAAATATAAATATTCAATCTTACAAAAACCAAGAGAGGCTACTGAAGACCCAACCCCAAATCTGAGTGAAATATCTCAAAGTGTAACGGAAAATAGTCCAAAGAAACCATTATTTTGATAAAATTCTCAAAGTGAAAGGGGCATAACTCCACTAACGCAAGTTGACTGGAAGAAAACCCGAACTGGAATCTGTAACATGTCACTATAGACTCGCACACAAAATTTGAGTCAAATTTCTCTTAACATGATTTAAAGTCTGGAAAACCATAATTTTTGATGGAATTTCCTA
The DNA here is from genome assembly GCA_021292105.1 of Anadara kagoshimensis. Taxonomy (NCBI): domain Eukaryota; kingdom Metazoa; phylum Mollusca; class Bivalvia; order Arcoida; family Arcidae; genus Anadara; species Anadara kagoshimensis. The sequence continues at coordinate 14,976,847 of CM037858.1, read as the reverse complement.
ATAAAAAAGGCATAACACCAACAAAACTCAGTCCACTTGAACAAATTAGATCTGTAACATTCACCTATAGACTTTCAAATTTGAGTCAATACCTCTAAGCATGATGAAAAAAGTCTGGAAAACCATCATTTTGATGAAATTCGAAACTGAAAGGGGCATAACTCCACTAAAACTCAGTTGACTGGAACAAAATTCTTACTGGATCTGTAACATGGCACTATAGACTTGCATACATAATTTGAGTCAAATATCTGTTCAAATTTAGATGTTTATTTACAATAGAATAACCTCTTGAAACATGACATAAGAATGGTTAAATGATATACAGAATGTATAATGTAAATGGTAAACAAGAACAGTCATAGAAATTGTTTTTTGTAGTGAACTACCTGACAAAGATTTAACAAACACTGCAATACATATGTATATCATTAAAGAAATGGCATTGTATTGGGGTCACTTCATGGAGGTATGAAACCGGGTGTTCCGGGTACAAATTGCACAAGGAGCACACACCTATGAAACAAACTTTCGATAATGTTGAAAAATAGCTTTCATAGACGGAAAATGGGTGCTATTGTAAATATACTAAAATGGTAATGTATCACATTTGCTCACAACGTCACATTATGGTCTGTGAGCTAACATCAATAATACTGCAATGTCCTTCACAAATCATGAATGTACAATTAACAGTATATTTTTTATTTCTCAGAGGCATACTCAATAAAGATATAACATGAATAATTTGAGGCATGTAATATAAATATGCACATGTTATATAAACTACTAGTATCATTTGGTAAAAGAAATACATACAACATATAAACGTAGCAACCCCATGTGAAAAATTGAATTTATTTAAAATTTAATGAAAAACCAGTCAGAAAGATATTTAAAAATGCTTTCCAAAACAGTTTGAATTATGTTGATATCTAAACTAGAACAAAAGTTATTACTATTTAAAGTCGCAAAAAGCAGCGTTTTTCTGGAATTTTTGTCTTGGTAATTGATAATCGACTGCCCATGGAACCGTCACAAGAGACGTTTTCATCTTTTTCTCCATAACTTTAAAAAAAAATAAACATATGTTGTTGAAACTTGGCAACTTTATAGTATTTTGCATGCTGGAATCATTTTTCTACTTTAAATTGAGCTAAATCAAAAGCATCCCTATGTTTTTGTGTATTGAATCACCATGGATAATGATTCTTTTCCTAAACTCGCCTCTGCATAATGGTTGGTTATATACTAACACAAATCCATGATACTTCTTTGTAAACAAAATTCTTACAGCAACAATAAATAATACTAGATATAAGAAATCTTTTGTATGAGGTGCAAGTAGATTTTTTATATTAAATGACTAAGTAAAGATTTGATGCCAATTCTTTTTGTTGAAATTCTACGATAAATAAAACTGATGTTTGCCACCATATTTTCTTCTATAATTGTTAATCTGATTTTGAGTAACAACAGTAAAAGTATACATTATTTCAATGTCACTAGTTTTGAATTGAATGTTGACATGTGTTGATTGTTGATTTAAACAAGCAAACTGACAAACTGTCTCTCACTAGGATCTGTCCTGAGTGGGATTCGGACCCAGTCAAGGAGAGGCCTGCATGTGCTTTTACGGACCACTTAGCCAGAGAGGAATCATAGTCATTTCGTACCATGACCATTTTGTACCATGTCCATTTCGTACCATACACTCAAGCCATTTTAACTACATAGGTATCATTTCGTACCATATGATCATGAAGTGTTGCCAATTCCTACAATAAATTTCGTATCATAGTTAAAGTCTCTCTCTCTCTCAACGTAGTTCTTACATGATAGTAAAGTTTTTTTAATGAAAACTCAATAAGACAAACACCTTCAAATCAAATACGCTTGGACTTTGAGCATCTATGTTAAAAAACAATTTTTTTGCTGAACTAGGGGCATGAGATCAAAAACAAAACCGGGTCACGAAATTTCCAAATGATAAAGTGGATAATCTTATCAATGTTCTTTTTCTTCCTGTTCTTCATATCAGGCTAATTAATATAATAAGTAACACTTTATAAAAATTTTTATTAATAAAGAACCTTTTTTTTTAAAAATATAATCAACAAATAATGTCGTTATATTTTATAAATGTGGTACGAAATGGTAATATTTTCATGTGCAGATTTTGAATGTACTCTTTTAATGAAAATATGCTAGTCATTTCGTACCATAGAAATGGAATATTTGGGTACGAAATGGTCATGGTACGAAATTACTAGCTTCGGCCAGAGAGGGAGGGCAGGCCACTGAGCCCCCCTCTCCAAAAAAAATATAAAAAATTAAACAAGAGGCCCATGGGCCTTAACGCTCACCTGAGGCTAAGTACATATCTCATGCAGAGGTTCAATGGTCAATAACATCTATTAAAGAGAACTTCTAATTTTCAGCAGTAAGGCAGAATTAAATGCAAGGATTTTTGCAAATTAATCATACCTTGTCCCAAGAATGCTATATATATAGATATATATATATATATTATACTACATCCGTGACCTTGACCTTTGAATCCATGACCTAAATCTATATATCAAAATGATCGTTAAATCGATTCCTACAATATTGTATTATACATGTTTATACAAAAAGCTTATAGTTTTTGAGATAATTAACCATTTCAGTATTCTTTCGCATCTGTGACCTTGACCTTTTAACCCATGACATTAATTTATATATCAAAATGATCATTAAATTAAAACCTACAATATTCGAATATACAAGTCTATACAAAAAGTTTATAGTTTTCGAGATAATTAACCATTTCGGTATTGATTTGCATCTTTGACCTTGGCCTTTGAACCCATGACCTTAATCTATATATCAAAATGATTGTTAAATCAATTCCTACAATATTCTAATATACATGTCTATACAAAAAGTTAATAGTTTTCTAGATAATTAACCATTTCGGTATTCTTTCGCATCTGTGACCTTGACCTTTGAACCTAATGACCTTTATCTATATATCAAAATGATCGTTAAATCAATTCCTTCAATATTGTAATATACATGTCTATACAAAAAGTTATAGTTTTCGAGATAATTAACCATTTCGGTATTGTTTTGCATCTGTGACCTTGACCTTTGAACCCATGACCTTTATTAACATATCAAAATGACCATTGTGCCATTACCTACAATATTCTAATATGTATGCCTAAACAAAAAGTTAATAGTTTTGCAGATAATCAACTTTAACGGTAATAGTTGTGCATCCTTGACCTTTGAATTCATGACCTTATCTATGTATCAGAATGATCGTCATGTTAATACCTACAATTAACTGAAAATCCCATGCCATTATCACCTGAAATGTTTTAAAAAAAGCATTTTTTATCAAAGGTCAAAAACAGGGACATGACCTTGACCTTTGACCTTGACATTTTTTGAAAGAAAATAGCAAGACAAGAGCAACAGTGAAAACTCCATACAATTATCTTCAGCCGTTATTGAGTTATAACAATAAATGTCTCATTTTCAAAATTACATAATTTTACGCAAAAAACGCGTAACCTATTTTTCGTTCAATTTTCATGAAAAACACAATTTTAATGTTCCCAGGTATGCTGAATCTAAATATCCAATCAAAATTTGCCTGCACCTTTTGGTTTCAGATTCAAGATTTTTTTTGTCTTTTTGCTATTTTAGTAACGGCGGCCATCTTGTTGGGCGTGGCCAAACCCCGAACACAATTTTGAAAGGCTGCTATCCAGGCATGATAATCGCCAAGTTTCATCAAATTTGGCTTTGTAGTTTTGGAGGAGAAGATTAAAATGTAAAGTTTACACACGACGGACGACGCACGACGCACGACGGACGACGGACGGTGATAGATTGCAATAGCTCATCTGAGCCTTTGGCTCAGGTGAGCTAAAAATATTTTTTAACAAAAAAGCAATACTACTACTAATACAGTGAAACCTCTCTAAACCGGACACTCTCTAAACCGGACAACTCTCTATTCCGGACAAAATATTTGGTCCCGATTTTTTTCCTTCTTTATTTCAACTGACAAGAACCTCTCTAAACCGGACACTCTCTATTCCGGACACCGGACAAACTTTTTAGTCACAAGTTGCTTAAATCCTTAAAATTGAACCTCTCTAAACCGGACAACATTTTGATTCATTATTTTAATAACCTTTTTTTAAATATATTAGCTTTAAACAGGTTTATAAAATATTCAATTATGGACACTTAAAAAACCATGTTTTTTTTATTCTTATTTAAAATATTTGGTATTTAATTTAATTACTCGTATATTTATTTTTTAAATATTTTTCATCTATATATTTTTTTTTATTTTTCCATTTGCGATTTTTCTTTATAATCTAAATTTGTTTATTGATTTATTTATTATTTGACACAATAACTTAAGATAAGCACTACTATATAATCTTATCTTATTAACTATAGTTGCTACAGTTGTTTTGTTAATTATTATCCAGTAACACCTTCTGGATCAAAGGGACAGGAAAAGTGTCAACACTATTGTTGTCCTGTCAGGTTAATAAAGGTAGTGTCGTTTGCCTTGAGTACCTTAAATAGAATCCTATTAAGAAAGTGAATAAGAGATGATTTAAAACTAAACAGTGCTTTTACATATAGCATATCTTCTAATTATGAGATGTTTATGAACATTAACATGTACAATGTTGTTGATTATGGCTATATCTTTCCAGTTTTATTAAGTTAAGGGGAGATAAACCAGTTAAAAAGTCAAAACCTCTCTAAACCGGACACCTCCCTTAACCGGACAAAATCTATGGTCCGGAGCTTGTCCGGTTTAGAGAGGTTTCACTATACTAATAATAACATTTATCAATAATTTCACATATTGGGACAATACAAAATGTACAAACATGTATGCAGATTTACTGAAATAAAAAATACAATTTAATTGTATGGATCTAATCATTGTAATACTATTGTCTGAGAAAATACTGAATTAATTTCAGGTCCGATTTTCACTATTTTTTATTTAACATAGCAGATTTGCTATTACAGTTTGCGTTTTAATTTTCAAGAAATAATGATCTCAAAACGAGTAACTTTTCCCCATTTCCTGGTTAAAAAATCTCCGTCGCCGTACATTACTAATTTAAGAGAAATTTTCCACAAAATATTTCGATCACATATGTGAATTTTGATTGTAAATTGTAAGGTGAAACTATAAAGTATTTATTGCTGAAATTATAGCCGTTTTCTGGTGTTTCATTGGTATATGTTCTATAATTTATTTTTAATCAACAAGGGGTCAAAATATTTTTTGTTCCGGTATATAGCGGTTTCACCTCATACGTTTTTTAACAAAACCTCTAAACCCATGTGTTTGACGTATGAATGCATTTCAGATGGCGCAAAATACGTAAAAATCGAACGATCGCTATAAAGCATTCAGCATGGCTGATGCTTTAAAAAGTTAATATTTTCAAGATAATGAAGCATTTCAGTATTCTTTTGCATCTATGACCTTGGCCTTTAAACCTATGCCCTAATTGTATATATCAAAATGATCGTTGCATCAATACCAACAATATTCTAATATACACGCCTATACAAAAAGGTAATAGTTTTCAAGATAATGAACCATTTTAGTATTCTTTTGCATCTGTAACCTTGACCTTTCAACCAATGACCTAAATCTATATATCAAAATGATCGTTGCATCAATACCAACAATAGTTTAATATACATGCCTATACAAAGAGTTTATAGTTTTCGAGATAATGAACCATTTTGGTATTGTTTTGCTACCGTGACCTTGACCTTTGGGCTTATGACCTTTATTATACATTAAAATGATCGTTGTATCAATATCTACAACATTCTAATATACATGTCTATACAAAAAGTTAATAATTTTCAAGATAATAAATAAAATCAGACCGGTCAAAATTTAGGTCATGACCTTTACAATTGACCTTGACCCCATTTTAAAGGTGTAAAACTCAAAACTCCATGTCATTATCTGATGAAGTAGTCAAGTTATAACAATTTGAAGCAATTTTATGATTTTTCAAAGATTAAACGCAAAAACGCGTAACCTATTTTTTGTCCAAATTTCACGAAATGAACAATTTATAGGTATAAAAATGAACAATTTATAGGTATAAGTCCCTAGAGAAGCCAAATATCACATCAAATTTTTCCTCTAATCATTGGTTTCAGAGAAAAAGATTTTTTAAGATTTTTGCACCCCTAGGTCACCTTGACCTAGTTTTGGTAGCTAGGACAACCCCACAAACCAATCTGAAGTGCACCAACCTATATATACTTCTGACCAAGTTTCATTGAAATCTGTCCAGTTGTTTGAGAGGAAAAGTCGAAAATCTAAAAGTTTACGCCGCCTACGACGACGACGATGCTGACGACGACGACTACTACATTCAAATTTTGATCAGAAAAGCTCCACTGAACCTTCGGTTTGACGTCCTATTTATATAAAACCCATGTACATGTATACTATAAAATACGGGTATAAAAATACGTGGTAATAACATATTTGTTATTGACACGTACGGGCAATAACAATTGTCACCTATTTACTATATCTCTATATATAGGACCATATGAATATATGAGTTATTTAAGGGTAATTTTCAAAGTAATTTTGAAGTAATTGCCATTATCGTAAAATTATGAAACAAATATAGTAAGATGCAGATAAAAAAAATTTGTAAAATATGAGATTTTGAAAGTGTAAAGAAATATTCATATAAAATTCATAATTAGATAAAAATTAAACCAGGTGCATGTTTTCCCTATATAATCCATATACATCACCTGTATATTTACATATACCGAGCTCTATATCTGTATATAGGTGACGGATTTAGATTACCGCTATAGTTGGATATTTTTATTTGGCCAGTCTGGAAGATATGATCAGTAACCCTTTGTAAACACAGCAACCCAAACTAAGATTATGCAAAGTTGACAAATATTTTTAGGCAACATCAACTTTAGGCGACTATTTTGTCGACCATCTTAAAAAATGGCAGCCATCTTGTAATTTCTATATTTGGCCAATTGGTTAGATCTGATTAGTCGCTATCTGTAAACATAGAAATCCACACTTAGATAATGCAAGTTGGATAACTACAATTTTTCTAAGCAAAACATCAACTTTGTGTGACTGTTGTGGTGGCCATCTTGAAAAATAGCCGCCATATTTTATTTTCAATTGACCAATCGATTAAACAAACCAAATTTGCAATTTCATAGTAAAAAATATGTCACCTTATTCGATACAAAATATAGAACAGAGTTATGTAAAATGTTTGTCAGTGTGGTAGGTGGCCTTAAGATAGTAAGTATAACGCCTGGTAAAGGCATTTTATTGGGAATAATCGTAGCTCGGGCCTTGATCATAAATGGTTTAATTCTTGAAAAATTCGAATTTGTTTGAAGTTTCATATTTCATTACATAAAATTCTCTTTTGACAATGGAAGAGTTTAACAATTTTATCTCCCCTGATTACTCTCTAAGGTTAGAGGTAAAAAAGTGTGCCATCTGCAAGCCAGGGGTCATTCCACTATTACCTGCACACATAGTATGTGTAATACTTATGTATCTACATCATATTTTATTTTTTTTAAACGACATACTTTTAAGTGAAAAATAAATAAATAAATAAAATTTTGAAACATGCCATTGAATGTCGCAATAATATACACTTTACATATTTTAAATCTTTATTTTATTTTTTATTTTTATTTATTTCTTCTTCTTTATTTTCAATGTCACACAGCTGAAAATTTCATGTCAGGTCTATCAATTTAAATTTATTATTATCATTTTTGTACGGCGTTCACGACAGTGAAAGCGTACATTGCTATCGCTTTCTGTCAAGATAGGGCTTCTTTACTATGAAATGGTATGAAATGAGTACGCATGGAAATAGTGCGCCTGGTAAATAAACGTGAAAGAAATACATCTGTTTTATCGTGAGATATGTATTCTGAGACGGGTAATGCATTTGGTTACATATTCACGTTTGGAATAAATTTTTGAAGTATATTTCGAAATCTAGTAAAATATTGCAGCGGGATGCAACCAATAATTTGTGCAATCTGGCGAACAGATCTCGTAAAAATACAATAAAAAGTAGTCCGGGAAGTTTGCGTCCTACGATGTAAAATCGTAACTTTTTATGAAATAAACAGCAATAGCAGGTGGATTTAACTAATTCTTTATGAAATCTACGGTAATTTGACTTTATTTTAAAGGGTATATTAAAGTATTTTGGTGTTGCAGTATTCTGTCACATTTTAAAACTGATTTATCGATTACATCTCACTTCCGTGAAAGGGAGATAAATCGTACAGTGCCATGTGCAAACTACAAATGTGGATTTTAAATAATTTACCAATTTGGAAGTACAATTAACATGAAACGGGAATATTGTGAATGATAAGCAGCAGTTTATCAAAAACCAGACTTAACTGCAAATTATCCAGTTACATACAAACGCTAGTTTAAATTTTTTTATGTTAGAAAAATAATTCAGAATTTTTTCTAAAAAGTATTAGTAATGAACCGTTTTCAATTTCATATACCATTTTTTATAAAATTAAAAAATACAAATGTATTTTAAACAAGTATATGACAACCAACAAACGTATAAAATTACACAATGTATTGAAAATCATACAGATATGAAATTTTGTTGAAGTTTATTTTATTATTTTTTTATTCACATTCAAAATACTTTTACAATATTCTAATATTCATACATTTCATTTATCAGTTTATTGGTATAATATTATCTTGTATATTGAATGAGTTTGATGAAGTTTGTGTAAATACGATACATGTAAATTCTTAATGTTACGAATGGTGACCAAAAAGGAGTTCAAAGGGTTCATTCCCACTATTCCTACATTTGATAAATTCCTACTAATTTTTACAAGATTCCATGTAGGAATAGAGGAGACACCGTTTCTCCCACTTTTAATTACCTATAGAATTTAAATCCCTTGTTCACACATTAGAAACAATAGGTGTTCATGTATAGTCTGTTCTATGTAAGGTGTTATATAAACTGGAAAATGAATTGTTTTGTGCATGATGATATTTTTTTATTACTCTTCCATTATCTTAACAATATATAACTGTTATCCCACTGTTCACCACGGGGAGGTGGAATAAGGGTTTTAAACAGGATAAACCTCTTTTTAAAATGTTACTAAACTTCACTTACACTAATAAAAACAAACTAAAACTCCAAACCAAAACATTGATAGAAACAGCTAAAACTTAAAATGCATTTATTTTTATTTGAAAAAGAACTCTTCCGTTAGCCAGATATTATATATATGTTGCCCCCTGTTATTTCTTATACAATGTTTCTCGTGGTCTCCAGTATCTTCATGCATTCATTTTTAGCTTGATCAGCAGAATGGTAAATGTGTATATTTCCAAATTTAACTGGATGATCCTGATATGTATTGACTGTTGCATGGCAATTTTTAACACTGCATACCCAACGTTTGTTCTTAACAATGTATCGAAAACCACGTAAAATTAAACTTTCTCTTCGAAATTTGTTAGTAAGAAACTGTAAAGGTTGTAGTTGTACATTCGTTATTATTTACAGCAGAATGATTTGTGTATTATTGTCATAAATATACTATTGTCTTAATTTGCTGCTAGTTAAAATATGAAATTCCTCAAAACTAAAGTATACTCCATCATGCAAAGTATTTCCTTAGCTGATTTTAGTAAATTATATTTTGGTCCTTTGGGTTTCTTTTCAACATCTTGGAAAGGCAGCTTTGGTTTCATAATTTTGGTTCAAGCACTACTGATGAGGAATTGTATTCCGAAACGGCCGTCTAGCGCTGTAAAATTAAAACTGGTATAATATGTAATTGAACCTCTAAAAACCACACTGTTATATCTCAGCTTGAATATAGCTCACAGAAAACAGTTCAGTTCAGTTTATGACAATCAACTCTAGTAATTCACTCAAGTTATTTATTTATTTATTTTATTCATTTATTCCTTGATTAATAGGAAAAACTATGATTATTTAATTATTTTTCAATTTTTTTATGCCAATTCATTCTATTTAGTTATTTTCTTTATTTCTTTATTCATTCTCTGATTAACCATTATAACTGAGTATTTACTGATTTTTAAATGATAGGTAAATTGACTTCTTGATATGGACTATATTTATTGTATAAACAACAAGAGGCCCATGGGCCTTAACGCTCACCTGAGACTGAGTACTTATCTCATGCAGAGGTTCAAAGGTCAATGACATTAATAAAAGAGAGTGTCAAAATTTTCAGCACTAAGGGCAAATTATATGCAAGTATCTTTGCAAATTAATTATAATAATTATTATATAAGAATGCTACATATAACATATCTAAAGTCTAGCTATAATATATTATTTATACACAGCTAAAACATCTATATATCAAAATGTTCATTAGGCCAACACCTACAGTATTCTAATATACATGCCTATACAAAAAGTTTATAGTTTTTGAGATAAATAAGCATTTCAGTATTCGTTTGCATCTATGACCTTGACCTTTGAACCTATGACCTTTATTCATATACCAAATTATCGTTGTGCAAATGCCTACAATATTCTAATATACATGCCTATACAAAAGTTTATAGTTTTTGAGATAATTAAGCATTTCAGTATTCGTTTGCATCTATGACCTTGACCTTTGAACCTATGACCTTCATTCATATAGCAAAATGATTGTTGTGTAAATTGGCTACAATATTCTAATATAGATGCCTATACAAAAAGTTTATAGTTTTTGAGATAATTAACCATTTATGTATTCGTTCGCGTCTATAATCTTGACCTTTGAAGCCACGACCTTCATTCATATATCAAAATGATCGTTAGGCCAATACATACAATATTCCAATATACATGCCTATACAAAAAGTTTATAGTTTTTGAGATAATTACCCATATCAGTATTAGGTGGCATCTATGGCCTTGACCTTTGAACCTACGACCTTCATATATCAAAATGATCGTTGTGCAAATGTCTACAATATTCTAATATACATGCCTATACAAAAAGTTTATAGTTTTTGAGATAATTAACCATTTAAGTATTCGTTCGCGTCTATGACCTTGACCTTTGAACCTATGACCTTCATTCATACATCAAAATGACCGTTGTACAAATGCCTACAATGTTCCAATATACATGCCTATACAAAAAGTTTATAGTTTTTGAGATAATTTACCATTTACGTATTCGTTCGCGTCTATAATCTTGACCTTTGAAGCCACGACCTTCATTCATATATCAAAATGATCGTTAGGCCAATACCTACAATATTCCAATATACATGCCTATACAGAAAGTTTATAGTTTTTGAGATAATTAAGCATTTCAGTATTAGGTGGCATCTATAGCCTTGACCTTTGAACCTATGACCTTCATATATCAAAATGATCGTTATGCAAATGTCTACAATATTCTAATATACATGCCTATACAAAAAGTTTATAGTTTTTGAGATAATTAACCATTTAAGTATTCGTTCGCGTCTATGACCTTGACCTTTGAACCTATGACCTTCATTCATACATCAAAATGACCGTTGTGCAAATGCCTAAAATATTCTAATATACATGCCAATACAAAAAGTTTATAGTTTTTGAGATAATTACCCATATCAGTATTAGGTGGCATCTATGGCCTTGACCTTTGAACCTATGACCTTCATATATCAAAATGATCGTTGTGCAAATGTCTACAATATTCTAATATACATGCCTATACAAAAAGTTTATAGTTTTTGAGATAATTAACCATTTAAGTATTCGTTCGCGCCTATGACCTTGACCTTTGAACCTATGACCTTCATCCATACATCAAAATGACCGTTGTGCAAATGCTACAATATTCTAATATACATGCCTATACAAAAAGTTTATAGTTTTTGAGATAATTACTAGTAACCATTTACGTATTCGTTCGCGTCTATAATCTTGACCTTTGAAGCCATGACCTTCATTCATATATCAAAATGATCGTTAGGCCAATACCTACAATATTCCAATATACATGCCTATACAGAAAGTTTATAGTTTTCGAGATAATTACCCATTTCAGTATTAGGTGGCATCTATAGCCTTGACCTTTGAACCCATGACCTTCATTTATATATGAAAATGATCGTTGTGCAAATGCCTACAATATTCTAATATACATGCCTATACAAAAAGTTTATAGTTTTTGAGATAATTAACCATTTACGTATTCGTTCGCGTCTATAATCTTCACCTTTGAAGCTATGACCTGCATTCATATATCAAAATGATCGTTAGGCCAATACATACAATATTCCAACATACATGCCTATACAAAAAGTTTATAGTTTTTGAGATAATTAACCATTTAAGTATTCGTTCGCGTCTATGACCTTGACCTTTGAACCTATGACCTTCATTCATACATCAAAATGACCGTTGTGCAAATGCCTACAATATTCTAATATACATGCCTATACAAAAAGTTTATAGTTTTTGAGATAATTACTAGTAACCATTTACGTATTCGTTCGCGTCTATAATCTTGACCTTTGAAGCCATGACCTTCATTCATATATCAAAATGATCGTTAGGCCAATACCTACAATATTCCAATATACATGCCTATACAGAAAGTTTATAGTTTTCGAGATAATTACCCATTTCAGTATTAGGTGGCATCTATAGCCTTGACCTTTGAACCCATGACCTTCATTTATATATGAAAATGATCGTTGTGCAAATGCCTACAATATTCTAATATACATGCCTATACAAAAAGTTTATAGTTTTTGAGATAATTAACCATTTACGTATTCGTTCGCGTCTATAATCTTCACCTTTGAAGCTATGACCTGCATTCATATATCAAAATGATCGTTAGGCCAATACATACAATATTCCAACATACATGCCTATACAAAAAGTTTATAGTTTTTGAGATAATTAACCATTTAAGTATTCGTTCGCGTCTATGACCTTGACCTTTGAACCTATGACCTTCATTCATACATCAAAATGACCGTTGTGCAAATGCCTACAATATTCTAATATACATGCCTATACAAAAAGTTTATAGTTTTTGAGATAATTACTAGTAACCATTTACGTATTCGTTCGCGTCTATAATCTTGACCTTTGAAGCCATGACCTTCATTCATATATCAAAATGATCGTTAGGCCGATACCTACAATATTCCAATATACATGCCTATACAGAAAGTTTATAGTTTTCGAGATAATTACCCATTTCAGTATTAGGTGGCATCTATAGCCTTGACCTTTGAACCCATGACCTTCATTTATATATCAAAATGATCGTTGTGCAAATGCCTACAATATTCTAATATACATGCCTATACAAAAAGTTTATAGTTTTTGAGATAATTAACCATTTACGTATTCGTTCGCGTCTATAATCTTCACCTTTGAAGCTATGACCTGCATTCATATATCAAAATGATCGTTAGGCCAATACATACAATATTCCAACATACATGCCTATACAAAAAGTTTATAGTTTTTGAGATAATTAACCATTTAAGTATTCGTTCGCGTCTATGACCTTGACCTTTGAACCTATGACCTACGTTCATACATTAAAATGACCGTTGTGCAAATGCCTACAATATTCTAATATACATGCCTATACAAAAAGTTTATAGTTTTTTAGATAATTACTAGTAACCATTTACGTATTCGTTCGCGTCTATAATCTTGACCTTTGAAGCCATGACCTTCATTCATATATCAAAATGATCGTTAGGCCAATACCTACAATATTCCAATATACATGCCTATACAGAAAGTTTATAGTTTTCGAGATAATTACCCATTTCAGTATTAGGTGGCATCTATAGCCTTGACCTTTGAACCCATGACCTTCATTCATATATCAAAATGATCGTTGTGCAAATGCCTACAGTATTCTAATATACATGCCTATACAAAAAGTTTATAGTTTTTGAGATAATTAACCATTTACGTATTCGTTCGCGTCTATAATCTTCACCTTTGAAGCTATGACCTGCATTCATATATCAAAATGATCGTTAGGCGAATACATACAATATTCCAACATACATGCCTATACAAAAAGTTTATAGTTTTTGAGATAATTAACCATTTAAGTATTCGTTCGCGTCTTTGACCTTGACCTTTGAACCTATGACCTTCATTCATACATCAAAATGACCGTTGTGCAAATGCCTACAATATTCTAATATACATGCCTATACAAAAAGTTTATAGTTTTTGAGATAATTAACCATTTACGTATTCGTTCGCGTCTATAATCTTCACCTTTGAAGCTATGACCTGCATTCATATATCAAAATGATCGTTAGGCCAATACATACAATATTCCAACATACATGCCTATACAAAAAGTTTATAGTTTTTGAGATAATTACCCACTTCAGTATTAAGTGGCATCTATGGCCTTGACCTTTGAACCTATGACCTTCATTCATATATCAAAATGATCGTTGTGCAAATGTCTACAATATTCTAATATACATGCCTATAGAAAAAGTTTATAGTTTTTGAGATAATTAACCATTTAAGTATTCGTTCGCGTCTATGACCTTGACCTTTGAACCTATGACCTTCATTCATACATCAAAATGACCGTTGTGCAAATGCCTACAATGTTCTAATATACATGCCTATACAAAAAGTTTATAGTTTTTGAGATAATTACTAGTAACCATTTACGTATTCGTTCGCGTCTATAATCTTGACCTTTGAAGCCATGACCTTCATTCATATATCAAAATGATCGTTAGGCCAATACCTACAATATTCCAATATACATACCTATACAGAAAGTTTATAGTTTTCGAGATAATTACCCATTTCAGTATTAGGTGGCATCTATAGCCTTGACCTTTGAACCTATGACCTTCATTCATATATCAAAATGATCGTTAGGTCAATACCTACAATATTCCAATATACATGCCTATACAGAAAGTTTATAGTTTTCGAGATAATTACTCATTTCAGTATTAGGTGGCATCTATAGCCTTGACCTTTGAACCTATGACCTTCATTCATATATCAAAATGATCGTTGTGCAAATGTCTACAATATTCCATTATACATGCCTATACAAAAAAGCAATACTACTACTAATACAAATACTAATAATAATATTTATCAATAATTTCACATATTGGGACAATACAAAATGTACAAACATGTATGCAGATTTACTGAAATAAAAAATACAATTTAATTGTATGGATCAATGGTATCAATACCTACAACATTCTTACATACATGCCCATACAAAAAGTTAATAAACAAGATAATGAACCATTTCAGTATTCTTTCGCATCTGTGATCTTGACCTATAAACCAATGACCTAAATCTATATATCAAAATGATCGTTGCATCAATACCAACAAAAGTCTAATATACATGCCTACACAAAAAGTTTATAGTTTTTGAGATAATTAACCATTTAAGTATTCGTTCGCGTCTATGACCTTGACCTTTGAACCTATGACCTTCCTTCATATATCAAAATGATTGTTAGGCCAATGCCTACAATATTCTAATATACATGTCTATACAAAAAGTTTTACCGTTTTCAAGATAGATTGACAAATATGTTAATTTTAGCAATTTCCCCTTAAGTACCTTGCCATTTCCTCCATTTTGGCCCCCACAATTACCATTTGTGCAAATCTGAAACTAGGTGCCCTAAGTATATTTCACATGAAATATCTAAGTTATATCCCTTGTAAGTTCAGAGGAGATGATTTTTAAAGATTTTCACAATGTTCCCCTTTATGGGGCCCCAAGGGGACATATCTGAAAGCCCCTCACCCAGACATCATTACTGCCAAATATCATCCAATTTGGCTTTGTAGTTTTGGAGGAGTTGATTAAAATGTGAAAAGTTTACACACGACACTCGATGGACGACGTACGAAGATAGATAGCAATAGCTCATCTGAACCTATGGCTCAGGTGAGCTTAAAATCTTAAATGTTTATATAATACTAGTATTAAAAGTGGGAGAAACAGGATGACCTCCCTCTTCTGACGGGTCGAATCGACTTTGTTGTTTGTCGGTACGTGCGAGTCATCAGGTAATATTGACAAGTGTGCGGAGGTAAGTGAATTACGGATACCAATTAACAGATTAAGATGTCAACACCAAAATCTTGGTGATACATTACAGGGTGTCTTCCCTCTATTCCTACATTTAAAAAAAAAACCAGTATTCCCTCTATTTCTACATGCAAGACAATATGTGTTGGTTTAGCATTAAAGGATTAAGTTTAAGAATTTCGTGTTCAACCTAAAAAATGCCCATTTTGGATGATGTACAGAAAGGGATTTTATATTATCTGGAATTTTTTCAAATATTCTTCAATTTTTTTATTATGTGAAATTTGAATTTTCAGTGTTTTTTTAATTATTGGAGACTTGGATATTTTATCAATTAATTTGAATTATAATTATTTATTGTTTTTGTTTTAATATTATTTTACTATTATTATTATTTGTTGATATTCATAAGATAAATATAACGGTAAACATGGTAACTGATTAAATTCTTTCTTTAAAATTAAAATGAAGTGCAGATTATTAATCTTCTTTATAATTTAGTATATATCTGATCAGTTTTGGACTCAAAGTTGTTGTCTCAACTTTTTTAAAAATGAAATGAAATAAAATGGAAGATGTTTGTGAGTAGTTTTTAAAATAAAACTATGATCAAAACAGCGAAAGCTAATATATTTGTGTAGAAATTGTGTCAAATTTTGCACTAATAATGTGCCAATTTATATAATTTTGGCCTAATAACTACAAAATTTATTCTTTTTTATTTTTTGTGAATAATGTAAATTTCGACATTATATTTTTCAATATCTTTGATTTATACTTAACTATGTTTTACTCGCAAAACCAGGTTTTTTCCAAACAATACCTGTCTCAAGATAAAAGAATTTTATTTGGAAAAAACCCCCAAAAATTCAGAATTTTTTCACATGATTTCATCGTAAATGGGATGTCTATGTTGACATGGCAACAAATGTATGGATGAAAGTTACCTAAAATGAAAGCATGGTACCGATATATGGGTTAGTATTTGTCATTTTTACTACAAATGCCCGAAAACAGGTTACAGTATTTTCATTTTTTTTAAATTGAACGGTTAATATGTTGTCTAACTTAAAGCATTTCTGTGCATGTATTGCAAGCTTCATGCAAAATGAGACAAATCAAATAATGTTTTTGAAAATTTATTATCATTTTCTTCTATATTTGGCTCAATCCAGGTTAATTAAGGAGGGGATCCTTCAGGTGAACGTTATTTACCTGTATACGGTAGTCTTAAAGTTCGCTTAACTTGTTTATACAACAATCAGTAATATTCCCTCTATTCCTACATAAAATTTCCTAAAATTTGTAGGGATTTACCAAATGTAGGAATAGAGGGAATGAACCAATTACAGGATAAACAATTCATCAATGAGAAACTTTTTGATAAACAGCAATGTGACACGTAGATATGAGGAGCATCACACTTCTTGGAGCAAATATTGAGTAAGGGAAAAATAACATGTAATTGCAATCACCATAAGTACATCATAATTTTGGATTCGTTTAATTAATTAAATGTACTTCTGTGTCAAAATTTAATTTAAACTTCCAACTGAACACAAGATACAATGTAATGCTATTTTCATCGAAAACAGTCAAAGGCAATTATTTACATACTATGTATGCAGAATATATCGATTAATGTTTTTGCACATCGGCATAAACTTTATAAGTTTTGTTACTTTTTTCAAGAAAAAAACAACTGGTAAAGTTCTTCTATAAACTTGTATGTGTCTTTAGCTATAGACTGCCTATTATTAGTATCATATCTTTGTCTATATAGCAAACATAACCATTTTATTTTATTTTTAGCTCACCTGACCGAAGGTCATGTGAGCTTATGGCATAGCGCAGCGTGTGTATGTGCGTGCGTGTGTGCGTGCGTGTGTGCGTGCGTCGTTAACACCTATTTTCGACTTCTCCTCTGAAACTACTGGACAGTTTTTAATGAAACTTTGTCAGAAGTATATATGGGCTGGTGCAATTCAGATTTGTTCGTGGCGTTGCTATGGCTACCATAACTAGGTCAAGGTGACCTAGGGGTGCAAAAATCTTAAAAAATCTTCTTCTCCGAAAGTACTGATTGGAGAAAAAATCTGATGTGATATTTGGCTTCTCTAGGGTCTTAAGCCTATAGTTTGTTCATTTTGTGAAATTCGGATAAAAAATAGGTTACGCGTTTTTGCGTTTAATTTTGAAAAAATCGTAAAATAGCTTCAAATTGTTATAACTTCACTATTTGACCAGATAATGACATGGGGTTTTCAGTTTTGACATCTTCTTGTTAGTATCTTCAAAATGAGGTCAAGGTCGATTGTAAAGGTCGTGACCTAATTTTTTGTACCTCTGATTATAATTATTATCTCGAAAACTATAAACTTTTTGTATAGGCATGTATATTAGAATGTTGTAGGTATCGATACAACGATCATTTTGATGTATAGAAAAAGGTCATGGGTTCAAAGGTCAAGGTCACAGATGTGAAACAATACTGAAATGGTTAATTATCTCGAAAACTATAAACTTTTTGTATAGGCATGTATATTAGAAATGTTGTAGGTATTGATACAACGATCATTTTGAAGTATAGAAAAAGGTCATGGGTTCAAAGGTCAAGGTCACAGATGTGAAACAATACCAAAATGGTTAATTATCTTGAAAACTATAAATATTTTGTATAGGCATATATATTAGAATGTTGTAGGTATCGATACAACGATCATTTTGATGTATAGAAAAAGGTCTTGGGTTCAAAGGTCAAGGTCACAGATTCAAAACAATACCAAAATGGTTAATTATCTCGAAAACTATAAACATTTTGTATAGGCATGTATATTAGAATGTTGTAGGTATCGATACAACGATCATTTTGATGTATAGAAAAAGGTCATGGGTTCAAAGGTCAAGGTCACAGATGAAAAACAATACTGAAATGGTTAATTATCTCGAAAACTATAAACTTTTTGTATAGGCATGTATATTAGAATGTTGTAGGTATTGATACAACGATCATTTTGATGTATAGAAAAAGGTCATGGGTTCAAAGGTCAAGGTCACAGATACGAAACAATACCAAAATGTTTAATTATCTCAAAAACTATAAACTTTTTGTATAGGCATATATATTAGAATGTTGTAGGTATCGATACAACGATCATTTTGATGTATAGAAAAAGGTCATGGGTTCAAAGGTCAAGGTCACAGATGCAAAACAATACCAAAATGGTTAATTATCTCGAAAACTATAAACTTTTTGTATAGGCATGTATATTAGAATGTTGTAGGTATTGATACAACGATCATTTTGATGTATAGAAAAAGGTCATGGGTTCAAAGGTCAAGGTCACAGATGTGAAACAATACCAAAATGGTTAATTATCTTGAAAACTATAAATATTTTGTATAGGCATATACAGTGAAACCTCCCTAAACCGGACACTCTCTAAACCGGACAACTCTCTATTCCGGACAAAATATTTGGTCCCGAATTTATCCTTCTTTATTTCAACTAACAAGAACCTCTCTAAACCGGACACTCTCTATTCCGGACACCGGACAAACTTTTTAGTCCCAAGTTGCTTATATCCTTAAAATTGAACCTCTCTAAACCGGACAACATTTTTTTTAAAAATTGGTTTTTCCTTTTTTTTAAATATATTAGTTTTAAACAGATTTATAATAATATTCAATTATGGACACTAAAAAATCATAAGTTTTTTTTTATTATTTTCTATTCTTATTTAAAATATTTGGTATTTAATTTAATTACTCATGTATTTATATTTTAAATATTTTCCATCTATATATTTTTTCTGTTTCTTTTTGTGATTTTTCTTTCTAATCTAAATTTGTTCATTAACTTATTTATTAATTGACACAATAACTTAAGATAAGCACTTCTATATAATCTTATCTTATTATCTATAGTTGATACAGTTGTTTTATTAATTATTATCCAGTAACACCTTATGGATCAAGGAGACTGGAAAGGTGTCAACACTATTGTTGTCCTGTCAGGGATTAATAAAGGTAGTGTTGTTTACCTTTAGTATCCTAATTAGAATCCTATTAAGAAAGTGAATTAAGGTGATTTAAAACCAATTCAAACAGAGCTTTTACATATAGCATATTCTATAATGCATTAACATGTACAGTGTTGTTGATTGTGGCTTCTCTGACATTTATCACATTTAGTTAAGGGGAGATAAGCTAGGTTAAAATTTCAAAACCTCCTTAAACCGGACACCTCTCTAAACCGGACAAAATGTATGGTCCCGAGCTTGTCCGGTTTAGAGAGGTTTTACTGTATATTAGAATGTTGTAGGTATCGATACAACGATCATTTTGATGTATAGAAAAAGGTCTTGGGTTCAAAGGTCAAGGTCACAGATTCAAAACAATACCAAAATTGTTAATTATCTCGAAAACTATAAACATTTTGTATAGGCATGTATATTAGAATGTTGTAGGTATTGATACAACGATCATTTTGATGTAAGAAAAAGGTCATGGGTTCAAAGGTCAAGGTCACAGATGAAAAACAATACTGAAATGGTTAATTATCTCGAAAACTATAAACTTTTTGTATAGGCATATATATTAGAATGTTGTAGGTATTGATACAACGATCATTTTGATGTATAGAAAAAGGTCATGGGTTCAAAGGTCAAGGTCACAGATGCGAAACAATACCAAAATGGTTAATTATCTCAAAAACTATAAACTTTTTGTATAGGCATATATATTAGAATGTTGTAGGTATTGATACAACGATCATTTTGATGTATAGAAAAAGGTCATGGGTTCAAAGGTCAAGGTCACAGATGCAAAACAATACCAAAATGGTTAATTATCTCGAAAACTATAAACTTTTTGTATAGGCATGTATATTAGAATGTTGTAGGTATTGATACAACAATCATTTTGATATATAGAAAAAGGTTATGGGTTCAAAGGTCAAGGTCACATATGCGAAACAATACGGAAATGTTTAATTATCTTGAAAACTATAAACTTTTTGTATAGGCATGTATATTAGAATGTTGTAGGTATTGATACAACGATCATTTTGATGTATAGAAAAAGGACATGGGTTCAAAGGTCAAGGTCACAGATGTGAAACAATACCCAAATGGTTAATTATTTCGAAAACTATCAACTTTTTGTATAGGCTTGTATATTAGAATGTTGTAGGTATTGATACAACGATCATTTTGATGTAAAGAAAAAGTCATTGGGGTTTAGTTTTTATGTGTTCTTTAAATCTATCAGCTAGCCATTAGTTATCAGGTGAGCGTATCAGGCCCATGGGCCTCTTGTTAAAATTTAAAATGCTAAACAGAACATACATTGTATCAAATATACTTCTTTAACTCGATTTATTCATTTTAATCATCTTTTAAGTTTAAGATTTCGAACTTTTTTTATTAATTCTTGATCATTTTAATTTCTAAAATATTAAATAATTAACATATTTAACTAAAAGAAAATATAAATTTATAAGTAAGAAAAAGTTTTGTCACATAAAACATATATTAATTTAATTGTGTTTAATCTCGTAAGGTCACAGGCCTTGCACATGCATATTAAACAATGTTCAACTCCTCGATTGGTAAATTTAATTTTATGTTTTGCTAAGTCATTAGATAATTTGGGGTTTACCGTGGAAGACCTGAAAACTTCTATTAAAATCCTCAATTTCACTTAATTTTGCGGTTCCTCTCGTTTGGGGTTTGAAACCTGGTTGAGTCTGACCAAGACTTGAAAATAGGTAGTGACTGTTCCTTTGCCAAGCACTAGGCATTTAGAAATGAAAGTCATGGGGTCCATCGGAAGAGACTTTAACAACCTATGCTCCGTGGCATAGTAGGCATTGCAGGCTAAAGAACCCTCTCTGTACATTGCCTTGAGCAAGGTAAGAATTTTTGCCACTTCATTTGACATCTTGATAAAAGTGAAATATTCTTGACTGGGACATAAAAACCCATTCAATCAATCAGTGAATTATGGTGGTTTTTTTTCAAGGTCAAAAATAGACATCATGAGGCCGTTAACAAATAAACTTTTCTGTAAAACATCCCTAATCACAACATTATTAATAAGGCATGTACCTAAGCAATAAAAAACAAAACATATTTTATGAGTATATTATTTTCATTTTAAACATTAAATAAAACACAATAAAATCCAATAATATTAAATACACATTAAACAAGAGGTCCAAGGGCCTTAATGCTCACCTGAGGATAAGTACATATCTCATGCAGTGGTTCAATAGTCGATTACATAAATTAAAGAGAAAAACCAAATTTTCAGCAGTTAGGGCCAATACGCCACCAGTTTTGCAAATTAACTATAACTTGTCCTAAAAATGCTACATCTAAAACATCCAAGATCTAGCTGCAGTATATTTATAAACAGCTAAAACAGTAAAAACTTTAAAAAATAGACCACTTCAGTTTTTGTTTGCATCTTTGACCTTTTAATCCATCTTTATTCATATATCGAAATGATTTTTATGTCAATACCTACAAAATTTAATGTAAATGCCTATACAAAAAGTTTATAAGATAATAAAACATTTCAGTATTCATTTGCATCGGTGGCCTTGACCTTTGAACCCATGACCTTCATTTATAAATAAAAATTACCGTTACATCAATACCAAGAATATTCCAATATACATGCCTATACAAAAATTAGAGTTTCTGAGATAATTGTTCATTTCAGTATTTGTTTCATTTCTAACCTTGATCTTTGAACCCAGGATCTTAATTCATATATCAAAATGATCGTTAGGCCAATACCTACATTATTCTTATATACATGCTTATTCAAAACAATTTCACATTTCAGTATTTGTTTCAACTGTGACCTTGACCTTTGAAGTCATGACCTTTATTCATTTATCAAAATGACAGTTAAATCAATACCAACAAGATTATAATATATATGCCTATGCCAAAAGTTTATAGTTTGTGTGATAATTAACAATTATAGTATTTGTTTGCATCTTTTACCCTGACCTTTGAACCCATGACCCTATTTCATATATCAAAATGATTATTAGGACAATGCCTACAATATTCTAATATATATGCTTATACTAAATGTTTATAGATATATTGAGAGATACACTGATTTTAGTAATTTTCCCCTTAAGTACCTTGCCATTTCCCCATTTTGGCCCCTACAGCTATGAATTGTTAATCTGAAGATTTTTACAATTTCCTCCTTTGTGGGGCCACAAGGGAACATAACCTCCTCAGTTGTGCAAATCTGGAAGCCCTTTACCTAAAGTTCATTTCTGCTCATCAAATTTGGGCCAGTAGTTGTAGAATTGTTGATTAAAATGTGAAAAGCTTACAAACGATGGATGATGTAATGAATGGAACAATCGAGAGGATAGTGAAGGATTCATTCGGAACATCCTCTGGATGTGAAATGATAAAGGCGACATCTTTCCCATTTTTTGCCGCATATTACAGCACTTTTGAGGAAGGACAGAAAGCTTCATGCGATTTTGCTAAAACTTTCAGAGGTTATGGAGTCTAATGCGATCTAGTTATCTAAATTGCTGATTTTTTTGGAAAAAGTTCGGATCATACTTATTTTTGGGCTTAAACACACCAAAAATGGACTTTTCACACAAAATCTCTTTTTAACCCACTCCTGTTCAATAACCGTTCATTGTACGTGAAAGTCGTCAATTGACCGAAAAAAGTTTCAGATCTGACGGAAAAAACGGTATTTTTATATTTTTTCTATCTTGTACACAAAATCCACAATAAGTGTTTAAAGTCGACCCTATCATCCAAAATAAAAAAATCCGTGACTTAGTGCGTGCAGCTGTCTTACAATACACAAAGTGTGCCAAGTTGCATGTGACATTTCTGCATATCATTATAATTATCCAATCAGCGAATGGCATCTCGAGATGCCTTCAAGGAGCCATGTTTCTTTGATGACACTGATGGTAGGCGATGTGGCGTTATTAGACGTTATTATGGTGTGTTATCTGACGTAAGTAACTTAATAGAATGTTTTAACACGTAGTCAACAAAAGACAAAGCTTTTTGAGTGAGCAAGAATTGATTTTCACTGGGGAAATAAATCCCTACTGTCCGACCTCTTTCGATGAATATTGTAACAGCGTAGGAGTCCAACTAGGCCTGGTGATCTGAATATCCTCGGATCCTCACAAGTTGACGACTCTCCTCTGATCCGCACGCGTTTATTTTCACATATTTAATCTATTTTAAATTTCCTACGACCAATAACGGCACGTCACTCTAAAAATGTGTGGTAGTATTTAGCGTACCACTTTAAATTCATACCCATAATAAACTAACCAATTCTTTACCAATCATTTTTTAATAAATACAAATAAAAATCATTATGTCGAAGAGGTTCCAAAACTCGACTACCTGTGGGAAGTCTATAGCTGCCAAGGGGCCAAATGAGCTGCCAAACTAGGACTGGACAGTCTTAACATGTCGACTTGTCAAGGAGCAGAGAAATAGATACAGTAGTCACCACTACAGCTATTCGGCCACTAGCTGTCCAAAGCTCGGTATCTCAGTAGTTTCGCACTAATTCGTTAGGTCAGTGTTTAAATTTTGAAAGGCAAGTACTGTAGATGCGCTCTACTAAACTTTTGCAGAAGCAATGAAATCCTCTAGATTGTTCCATTCTTTCCCGCGAAACCCCTAAAGGTGTCACCACACTAGTACAACAGACGAAGATAGATGGCAATAGCTCATCTGATCCTTAGGCTCAGGTGAGCTCAAAACAACTTGTAAATATCATAGATTCTACAGAACATTATATTTGCACAATCTTAACCACAAACATGTGTACACAGTCCTGTAAAGGTAAACAATATCAACCTGTCTGCTTGACCTTTCACAAGGAATATTCATATGTGATGATCTACCCAATACATAGGTAGTGTTAAGATTTGCAAGTTTCTCCATGATTTAGACGAAACAAACACCTGTTTTCTATAAACAGGTCTACTGGTCCATATTAAAAACATGTACTTATATTTAAATTAAAGGTCAAACAGACAGGTCAATGTTGTTTGTCTATACATGTCACATTGTTTTTAACATAAAATATCTAACTAAATAGACAGTGTTATCTCGGAGCACCCTAAAAAACCATAATGAAAAAAAAAAAATAAAATTCAACCATGTATTTATACAGAAAATATATCGCTCTATGTCGTTTAAAAAAAGAGTGTTTTTCACATATTTACCATATGATGGTCAAAACATGTGTCTTTTCATATAGGCCCTAAAACATTTTTCTTTTGAATATGACTGTTCCAATTTCTTCAGCAAAAGTGCACCAAAATAACATCAATATAACATAGAAACACATTTACCATGTTCAACCTAGGATTTTTCAGAAGGGCCTTTTTACTATAAAAAAACCATCATAACATCAATATTTTTGTACTTATGCACAGTAATGTGAATATGGCCTACTAAGACCTTAACAATAGGGTCATATGGCAAAATAAGAGATGAGATCAATAGCCCCATGGCCCCTTCTAGAAGGAATACTGCATATACATACACAGTGTATGCAGGCTGTTTAATCAACTGAACTTGTTGAAAACATATTGACATCTTACACTTGTTTTCTTGGCTTTGTTAACACATTGAGATTCTTCAAATTTCCCTCTAGAAACCTCTCCGAATTCTTACCATACTCTGTTTCATTTTTTTCATTGAAAAAGCGACATTTTAACAATATTTTGACTGCTCTTACAAAATTCTTGATAAGTTTTTGCATACTAAATGAAATTGCTATTGTTGGGCCATCCTCTCTCTCCCTCACTCGCTCTCTCTTGTGCACAATCAACATTGTTTGGTGGAATTTTTTTAATTGTTTTACATTTCAAGTATTGAGTTTTTATTCCAATACATACAAATGTAAAAAAGAAATGTATATCTACAATTTAAGCATATAGCTGGTGATATTTCAATATAAGTGGATATTCCTACTGGGACGTAAAACCCCATTAAATTAATCAATCAACCCGATTCCATATACTTTGCTATCAAAAGTGATATACTACATGTATAGGAAAACAACATTGGCCTGTCTGTTTGAACTTTAATTTGGAATATTGATATAGGATGATTCACACATATATGTATGTGGGTGTCCAGTTAATACATAAATACATGTTATGTTTGTGTGTATACTGTTTCTCAAGATGTAGAGAAAAATAAACACCTGTGTTCCATATACATAAATGCACTAGTCTATAATAATAATTATTGCATATTACATATGTAATAATTAATTTGATTGGTCGAAAACTGAGAAAATGATAAAAATAATACAGTGTACAAGACCGAACGGTCCATACACGGTGTATGGACCGGTCCATACACGACCGAGAGGTCCATATTCGGTATTCAACGTTACGAGTTGTGTCCCTTGGAAATCAAATCATTGGATATTGTATTTAATATTTATATAGATTTGTGTTGTTGCATTTAAAAAGAAACTGAACATTAAATTTATTGTTGTTATATTAATGTTTTGCTTTTATTCCCCACTCTAACGAAGTTGGCAACTTGGAAGGGAAATAGAAATGAGGTCTATCAATGTTTGTATGTCTCTACATGTTATGTATATGTGATTTTGTTTGTTCAATGCAATAAAAGCTTTAGCTACTTATGTAGAGGGCACTATCAAGATTTAATGACTGCCCTCGGGCGAGTATTCGGACCAACATTTTGATATGACCCTCGCCTGCGGCTCGGGCCATATCAAAATGTTGGTCCCAATACTCGCCCTCGGACAGTCCGTAAATCTTGATAGTGCCCTCAGCATAAGTACTAATGCATAAATATTTAAATTAAAGGTCAAGAGGATCGATCAATGTTGTTTCCCTAGAGTAAATGTATATCAGCACATGCAGCAAGTACCATTTAAATTATTACAAACTGCAATATGTATGCCATGTAAAAGGTGCCGACAATTGCGTATAAAAAAAGGAGAAAACTGGGGAATTTGACTTTGAATTCTTCTATAGCAACCATCTCTAAATAAAGACCACCTGTTCATTAAGACCAGTGTTTAAAAGTTCCAATGCTTCATATTTAAGCCTCCAAGACCAACTTTCTGTACAGTCAATATTGTTTAGAGTCTGTAGGCATTCTTTACATACAAGTTTACTATAATACAAACATTCTCTCTCTCTCTCTCTCTGTTTCACCTTGCAGATACATGTTAACTGCAATAAGCTAATAATAAATTCAAATGCACAAAAAAAAAAAATAAAATAAAAAAAAATAAAAAATTTAAAAATGAAAATAAAATAAAACACATATTGCATGTTAACCCCCCTCTCATATTCTGATATTTACTTTCTTATCCTTCTGCCATTTCAATGATTTACCATAATAATGATTATTGGCAGTAAAAAAGACAAACCTAGATACCTAGATATGTTCTTTAGTGCAACAGTAAAGGATACTGACAAAATGATTTATTAACATCTTCCACAGATAATGTATATCATTTCACAAATTGTAAAAATAATCAAATGACCTTTAATTACGTGTTGAAAACAACAGCCAGTCCCAAGAATGGTAACTTTAGAAAGGATTGGTTACTTTTCCAATAGTCTCCTAAATATTACAATAGAAAGTGTTGAAATTAAGGCAAGGACTAGATGAAAAGTTTGAATAATTTTAAACACTAAAAATACAGGAAACCAACATCCGTGAATAGTGGAGTATGGTGTTGTTAAAAAGTGGATACCAAGCGGTATTCAGTAGAGTTGTAACCTGAAGATGCAAGAAATATTCTGGTGAAACTAGTCGCTGATTAAATAGTAGATATATTATTCTGGCAAAACTAGTCACTGATTAAAAAGTAGATATATTGTTAACTAGTGTTGAGAACAAATTTATTCCTTACAAATTTTGAACACTGTAAATCAGTATGTTTAGAAAACTTTCATTTGATATGTTGCATTTATTGTTATGACAGACAAATGTAACAGAATTATCACTTATTTTTTCTGTATTTTTAATGATATATTATGGTATAATTAGAAATATGAATAGAACAGTTGATCATGTCTTCAATGGCTTACAAATACTGATTACAACACACACATAGAAGGTGTAACCAAATATATCTGTGTAGTTTCCAGCTATATTGTTATTATTATGCATTTATTTCATATTTGATCATGTAATTGCATCCGATGTTACAGAATAGAGAAGAAATAATAATCTAATTAGATCTTGATTCTGACATCTACTGGTACATATGAAGGAAAATACATGTCTACACGATTATGTTTTCATAAGAAGCCTGTGCAACTACAGTGTACAGTACATTTGTATTAGTACCATACTCCCAAAGATTAGAATGACATGAAATAACAGAGTTTAATGCACTAGTTCAGACTCTTTTACTTATATCGAGGCTGTTTATGGATGGTTGAGGAAACAGGAGAGCCAGGAGAAAACCACAAACCATTGGCAAGCAAACGTAAGTGGGATTGGAAACTAGGCAGTGTGGAAGGCATTGTGATCAGTAAGCATGGACTTTAAAAACCACTCACCCCTCCCAAAGACAATACAACATGTTATACAGTAGCAAAAGGTCACACAAGAAAATATAACAGTGTATTTAGTATGGTACATCAAATGACACTATAGAGTATGTAGTACATGATTTTGTACTTTGCTTGTCTATATTTTTTCCCCTTTTTTATCTGAAATGAATGTTTGCATATGGAAGGAACATAACATAAGAATCTTCAATGCCATTCTTAAGATGGTGTGGATAGAGTATAGTAACCATCTGGAAAATACAATCATGGTATATTGCTGTTATGGGTACTATACTTGTTGCTAACAGTAAAAAGAAACTGTACTAAATGCAATGTACTAAAATTATTTAGCTAAAGTATAAACAGAAATGGATTACACTCAGTTATTTGTCTCTAAAAAATTTATTACTGAAAATATTTTACTTTTTCTTAATAAAATATATTTATTATCAACCGGCCTAATATGCACTTTAGGTTTCCGTAATGTATAGTTTGCTATAATCCAGCTTTACTGAGAAAAATTTCTCAATTTCTGCAATGATGGAAAATTAACAAAGTCTATTTACTCCGCCTTTTTTCCCATGTAAGGCATAATGATAGTTCATGACCTTTTTTCATCATATAACCAGTTTATTATGCAAGGAAGACTAATCAACCATGTGCTCTGCCCTGTATTAAGGCCAAAGCAAATCAAGTTCTGTTTAATGTTATTTTACCATAATGCATTCTAAAGGAATTTCCGCTATGATTCAGAAGGGAAAATGCTTATATGGGTGAGGGAAGTTGGGTATGTATCTGGAATTCATTTTTTAATTTTTCAGAAATATACAGAGATGTATTATATATGTACATCTCAAACCTAAAATTGGTACTACCTTTTTTCCCGTAGCTTAATTGAGCAATGGATTAAAAACAATTACTGATAAGCGTTTGCTCTTGTAAACAGTTAAAATAAACATGTATAAATTGCATTCATTTTAAGTGCAAGTCTTTTTGCAATTTACTTAAAAATTGTTGGATCTATAACGGTTACTCTCTCCATAACCTTATAAACAGGTGTTATTTTCCTTTGGCCTCATTTTGGTGTCATCAAACTGTTGTCCAGTCTATAAGTCAATCACCTGTGACACTTTTAAACTTTGAATGAAACTCATAGGAAAAAGGGTTGGGTTTGTCGAAAGAGGTGGAGTCAAAAACTTAGATTTTTTCAGCTTGAACATTTTTGACAAAAATTTACACTATACAAAGGCAAAGTCTAAAGCGATGAAAAACTCAAACCATTATGATAAATTAGGCCGAGTATTGTTATATACACAGCCAAATTTCTGTTTCTCATTTTCAACTGGTTTTTGAGAAAAATCCATAAAACTGAGTGTAATCCATTACTGATTATACTTTATATGTTAAAACAGTAATTTATTTGACAACAAGTCAACAACTTCAACTATCTTCAATGACTGTTATTTCATGAAACAACAATTCTGAAATCTGTCAAATATTATGTCCAGAAATAATTATAAAATGCCAAAGACAATAATCTACTTGTAAATATTGTAAAATTTATGACATTACCAGCGGTACAGTACTCCCAATACTGGCAGAACTAAATATATATAAAGATATTTTTATAAAGAATATTTCACAATAATGCATGCATAATTTTTACTGTATGTTGATACAGTGGACAATATAAACTGTATATTTATTTACACATTAAATGAACATGATAATTTATAACTATTTTTCCCTGACTACAATTTAACAATAAATATCCATCATTTCTTGCAGCCAGCAGTAACTTACATGTATATACATGTATAATAATCTTTAAAAAATGATTCAATATTGATCTTTTCTGTCACATTTGTAACACTTCAAGTAAAAACATACTTTTTTGATTTTGTGAAGTTCTAAGGTTTTAAGAAAATGACGTCAAAAAAATGATTGTTTACTCCATGAATGAAAGCACCTGTTGCCATAATAATGTATAACATTTATCTTATCTGCACATACTTTTAAAAATCTTTTTTCTGTATTTCACAATAAAATAAATGAATTGCAAATACAACTAAGAAATAAAATATGGTCCATTATTTTCTCAGAAGATGACATGATGTAGCATAAATTGTGTATACCATCAAAATAGTTTTTTAATCACTGACATTTAATTCATGTGTAATCATACAATTAAGGTTTTGTATACATTTTATAAATCATCTTTATCAGAAATTTATATAACGTACATTGACTTAATGTCGTCATGGTATGCCATATATATTGCATTTGTTAAACATATTAGTCTATCATGTGTTGTTTAGTATAGCAAAAGAAAAAACATTTTTAGACAAAACAAAATGAGACCTAAATGAAGATTATCATTGACATAAACTAGTTGAAATAACAGTGGTGTGCACCGGATGATTGAGACTGTACATTCCAAAAGTTGTCATCCTAGTTAACTGAATGTTGTCACTACCATTTTGGCCTTGATCGAGTCGTTATTTATTTACTATTCGCTTTGTACTGATCAGGCTTTTTTCAAATAATCAAGAACCAATGTTATATGCATTATTTCAAAATTTTACGGCCAATGCATGTATGGCATGCTGTTGGTTTCACTTGTTGATATAAGGTTTAATTGTTTGTTGTACAAGACCACCAACTGTAAAATAAGTGGGATGGTTAGTTTAGGACTTGCAAAGGTACTTAAACCACATTACTGGTCGCCATTTTTCATTAATAATGTCAGATGGCCCATCAAAAACTTTAATATATTTCACTGACAGTGGTCCCTATATGTATTATCATGCATGGCTTTTTTGTTTTTTCTTATGTTTCTAGTTTTTGTTCTCGTTTGTTCTTGCAGGATTTGGCTGTTTCAAGCAAGTTTATTTCAGGTACTCTTTTATTTTGTGATTTTTGCATTTTTGAAAACACAACTGGTAATATATTTATTAACTACCGTAGCTTTGGACAAACTTGTAATACACATCAAATAATACATGTAAGTTGTTGTTGACCAGGGGCGAGTTGTTCAAAGCCTGATTAGTTTAATCAATTGATTAGTCAAAATTTAAATAATGCATAAATTCAAATCATTTGTCAAATTAATGTTGAAAATGTTGTAAGTGAATAGAATATCAACAATTTGTAGCACATGGCTATAAATCTATGGATTTGATGATGATATGATGATTTTATATTAATATTTTAAATCTGTGTTAATCATTGATTAAGCTAATCAAGCTTTGAACAACTTGGTCCAGATTTCTTATTTTTAAATAATAACTGGTTAGAACTTCAACATATACAAATGTATGAGAACCTCCGAATTTGCAAAATCAAGCTTCACTTTGTTCGAAATGGTGCACCCACTTTCTCTTTTCAGACTGCCAACCTTTATTATCATAGCTCAATGCTCAGTCTAGATTATTTCAGTTATATCGACATCAGCTATAGGTGACTAACACAAAACTATATCTTAGCTGGTCATTAGGGACAGTCACAATATGCAGTGAAGGGTCTTTATTGTGATACGCCTAGACCCTGGCATGGGACATTTTAGTTGTCTTATTACGACAGGTGCATGGATATAAATAGAGACATATTCTATCCCCATGAGATTCATAGTTTTTAATTAAATCTAGTTGGCTAGCAGTGTTTTATATTGTAAATATCTAAAGGAAAACATTGTATTGTTTCATTCACTGTCCTGGCCTGACCTGTATGTATGTGTATATAAACTGTTTGATTTGTTATATTGTTTGAAGTTAGATTACCAAACCATGGCAGAAAATGAAAATGAATGAAATAAACACATATTACTTTGAATATCCACCAAAAAGATATTGCTCTTAAATTACTTATACCATTGAAGAAATGTGCTTGAAGAAAAAAAAAACTTTGGGAATACTTCGCAGGATTTTTACAGTCTAAAAGTCGTAAGTGCATCTGAAAGTTTTCAGTTGTTTGAAAATGACAGTTTTACCTTTTAACTGATATTCTGGCCAAAGAATGACAACTCTTTGCATAGTACAAACTGAATAAAAAGGGTTATTGTGTTGTTTGGGTTGTGTACCCTTGACAAGTATATTTTTGGCTTATTTTGCCCACATGACCATCATAATCTATAATCTGTATTCTGACGTCTAATAGGACAGATGTACCTTTATCATATTGATGTCCAAGATATCAATTTTACTATGAACAAACCTGTTACATCATATAAAGTATGTTACTGAATTACAAAAAAACATTTACCCCTTTTAAATCTTCCACTGTTAAACCTTCTTTAGAGCGATAAATAAAGATAATTTAGCAATATTTTGTGCTGATGACTTAAGGTCAGTGACAATATTATGTTTATGTACCTTAGTTTGAGTAGAAATAAAAATATTCAAATTGATTAAATGGTTCACAAGTATGAGTTTTGCCTGATGTGTCACATTTTAAATATTTCCTTGTTGAATAATTCCTTTGAGATTTCTTAACACATAAACTAAGGACACATGCATCAATATAAACACTAGTGTTAAGCATAGCCCATCTACATTGCAATTTTCCCACTCTCTTTTGACTTATTTTTTACTTTAATGTTGAATAAATGAACTTAGTGAATTAGTGAATGAAATATGGCCTTAGAGGCTGGGTAGATTACTATTTGCATACAGAATTGAATGTAGATGATGAAAGACAGAAAATATTGTCTTTGTTTTCAAAAAGATCCAACCCCACCCAACCCTTTCTTTTTCCAGCTCCATTACAAGTTATTTCACAATTACTGTACAATTTCATTTCACATCCATAAAAACTAACAGAGTACAAAATACATGTTGATAAACATCATCTCACAGCCTTTTAATTTCAAACCACAAGATCTGACATGATTTCATACATGATATTGGGTTTGAAGTACTTACTGAACAACAAATTTAATGTTGGATTTTCTGTGTATTTTACACAAAAGGATATTGACCTACGATTTACTACAATTTTTAGTCAATGATTTATTTAATGAAAATTGGATGACTTGTATTAACTCAGCTGATTTTTGGCAGGCGTCAGTATATACATTAATATGATTAACTACCAGTTGATACAAGTTAATACAAGTAATCCGATTTTCATCAAATAAATCATACACAAAAAAATAATACTATACCAAGGTCAAAATGGTGTGGTGTAAACCCAGCATAATTTTCTTCTGTTTATTTTTTCCAAAACCTAGGAAAAACCCAAGAAAGTCAGGAAACAACAGGAATTTGCTGACTAAATATTTTTTGGCTCTAAAACAATTTATATGCTTAGTAAAGGTCATTCACAATCTAATGGCAATGTTTAGAACTAGTCTTTTCTAATATTAGAGTGGCTGTCAAATAAAGCATGGAAAAGTATACATAGTTGCATGCTTCTATTAAGGTAGATCCATACTATGTGACATCATCGTTTTGTGCGTATGGTCGAGATGTCTGATTTGACGTCTTTTTATCATTGACGTACCAATATGGGGTCTTCGGCACCTACAGAATTATGGCAGGAATGTTGTTATGTGTATCATTTGGAATAATTTTCTATATTCACAAAAGATTATAATTCACAATATCAATTTTGTGTACTTCCTGTATTTTAAAGAACAAAATGTATATTTCAACGGAAATTAGGTAGATCTACACTGTTGAGGTACAATTCTAAATAATTGGAAGATTTGAGTACATTGTTTAAAAGTACATGTACTGTGCTTTAAATGCTGCTTCGTGTAACTTTTCGGTTAATTTAAATACAGATACTGAGATAATAAGACACAAACTGACGATTTTTCAATAAACATACCGTAAAAGTATTTTTCCTGGTGTGAAATTGTAGCAGTTTGACTATGCTTCTGTATTTGTGTTTCATTTCGGCGCCCTAGAATCAAGACCACTTCAAATATATATATACATACAAATCCCCTTTCGATTTTAATTCATCTATGTTTGGTAACGGTTGCCATGGGTATAGACCATATGATATTTAAAATTGGTCTTGTTTTGCAAAGCCAAATAGCTAACAATCAGTGTCTTTGTTTATTTGTTTACACCAAACGAAAACACTGACATAAATTAGGACATTAATGGTAACTACTTATGTAACAAATAAGGCTTTTTCTTCAGTATTTTGATGCAATTTTATGAAAAAGTAGCTTGACGACCCCCTATTTTTTGTTTCCGAAAAATCAAACTTATATATTCATGTGCAATATAAGTAACAAGAGACCCATGGCCCTTAACGCTCACCTGAGGCTGAGTACATATCTCATGCAGAGGTTCAATGGTCAATGACATTAATAAAAGAGAATGTCAAAATTTTCAGCAGTAAGGGCCAACAATATGCAAGTATTTTTGCAAATTAATTATAATAATTATTATATAAGAATGCTACATATAACATATCTAAAGTCTAGCTACAATATATTATTTATAAACCGCTAAAATATCTATATATCAAAATGTTCATTAGGCCAATACCTACAATATTCTAATATACATGCCTATACAAAAAGTTTATAGTTTTTGAGATAATTAACCATTTAAGTATTCGTTTGTGTCTATGACCTTGACCTTTGAAACTATGACCTTCATTCATATATCAAAATGATCGCTGTGCAAATGCCTACAATATTCTAATATACATGCCTATACAAATAGTTTATACTAAGTTAGGCCAATACCTACAATATTCCAATATACATGCCTATAGAAAAAGTTTATAGTTTTTGAGATAATTAACCATTTAAGTATTCGTTCGCGTCTATGACCTTGACCTTTGAACCTATGACCTTCATTATCGTTAAGCCAATACCTAAAATATTCCAATATACATGCCTATACAAAAAGTTTATAGTTTTTGAGATAATTAACAATTTAAGTATTCATTCCCGTCTATAACCTTGACCTTTGAACCTATGACCTTCATTCATATATCAAAATGAATGTTAGGCCAATACCTACAATATTCCAATATACATGCCTATACAAAAACTTTATAGTTTTTGAGATAATTAATCATTTAAGTATTCGTTCACGTCTATGACCTTGACTTTTGAACCTATGGCCTTCATTCAAATATCAAAATGATTGGTAGGCCAATGCCTACAATATTCTAGCAAATGCCTACAATATTCTAATATACATGTCTATACAAAAACTTTATAGTTTTTACGATATATTGACAAATACTATAAGTTTAGCAATTTCCCCTTAAGTACCTTGCCATTTCCCCATTTTGGCCCCAAAAGTTACGATTTGTGCAAATCTGAAACTAGGTGCCCTAAGTATGTTTCACATGAAATATCTAAGCTATATCTCTTGTAAGTTCAGAGGAGATGATTTTTAGAGATTTTCACAATTTTCCCCTTTATGGGGCCCCAAGGGAACATAATCCTTTCATTTGTGCAAATCTGAAAGCCCCTCACCCAGACTTCATTAATATCATCAATTTGGCTTGGTAGTTTTCAAGGAGTTGATTAAAATGTGAAAAGTTTATACACGACACGACGGATGACGCAGGGTGGACAACAGACGAAGATAGATAGCAATAGCTCATCTGTGGGGTCTGCTTACTTAAATGACGTCACTGCATGGGGTCCCCAAAACCGAGCTTTTTGATTTGGATTAACGGGAGGTGTATTACAAATTCGCTGATATCTCCCTTATTTCTGCATGGATTTTTATAAAGTTTTCGCATTTAGTCATATTTCAGTATAGAGAATAACATATGTTAAAATAAAAAATCATTACAGGTACTCTTTAAAGTTCTTTTTTGATAGGTGGCACTGTAGAAAATTACCACGTGACCGGAAGTAAAATTCCATTGGTCCAAAAATTCTTCATGATATAATGGTAAATTTAAATGCGAGACACTTTTGGTTTTTCAGCATGACAAAAAATTATTAAAGCTCATTTGTTGATAACAGTGGTTCTACTTTGATCATCTATGTTGTATAAATGGCCACCAGGTGGCGCTTCTGAACTAAGCAAATCGAAAACCTACCCCGAAATTTTAGCATGTTGAATGGTTTATGCCAATGTATAACATATCAAAATTTGAATATGTTTTCAAGCAATTTGCAAGGTATGGATCTACCTTAACTGTTCAGGTATAGGTAAACAACACTGACCTGTCTGCTTGACGTTTTGTATAATCATAGATCCACCCAATGCATGGGTAGTGCTGGGATTTGTAGTTAATTATAATATAATATACAGTATAGACACTGCACTTGATAAAGAGGAAATTAATAACTGTGTTCATAATAAAAATTAGTGGATTTAGACTCAATCATGTTTACAAAAACTTTGCCATCAGATCCTGATTTTAATAATAAATGAATAAATAAATAAGAATAATTATATTTTATATCATTAATCCACTTTTTCTTGGCGGTATCATAAAAAATATACATAATTCATTAATCAGCAGAGTTAGTTCAATTTTTTTCAGAATTCACTGGAACAATAACCATTATAAAGTCTTCAAAATACCTGGATTGTTTGTTTTAAATCATGAATAACTAATTTATCTGTGAAACTTCACAAATTTGAACTGAATTAGAATTGTTTTGAATCATCAATGACTTCTATATCTGCTAAACATGATTCATACAGTATAGACACTGCACTTGATAATTTTCTCATTATAAAGAGGAAATTAATAACTGTGTTCATAATAAAGATTAGTGGATTTAGACTCAATCATGTTTACAAAAACTTTGCCATCAGATCCTGATTTTAATAATAAATGAATAAATAAATAAGAATAATTATATTTTATATCATTAATCCACTTTTTCTTGGCGGTATCATAAAAAATATACATAATTCATTAATCAGCAGAGTTAGTTCAATTTTTTTCAGAATTCACTGGAACAATAACCATTATAAAGTCTTCAAAATACCTGGATTGTTTGTTTTAAATCATGAATAACTAATTTATCTGTGAAACTTCACAAATTTGAACTGAATTAGAATTGTTTTGAATCATCAATGACTTCTATATCTGCTAAACATGATTCATACAGTATAGACACTGCACTTGATAATTTTCTCATTATAAAGAGGAAATTAATAACTGTGTTCATAATAAAAATTAGTGGATTTAGACTCAATCATGTTTACAAAAACTTTGCCATCAGATCCTGATTTTAATAATAAATAAATAAATAAATAAATAAATAAATAAATAAATAAATAAGAATAATTATATTTTATATCATTAATCCACTTTTTCTTGGCAGTATCATACAAAATATACATAATTCATTAATCAGCAGAGTTAGTTCAATTTTTTTCAGAATTCACTGGAACAATAACCATTATAAAGTCTTCAAAATACCTGGATTGCTTGTTTTAAATCATGAATAACTAATTTATCTGTGAAATTTCACAAATTTGAACTGAATTAGAATTGTTTTGAATCATCAATGACTTCTATATCTGATAAACATGATTCAAACTGCATTAAAATAGATTTTGACTTTTTCAGTACATGTACATGTAGTATGGTGGGTAATGGTCCAATTTACACCCAAGTTATTATTCTTTCACACATATTGAGGCAGTCAGTACTGAACTGAACCCACTGAACAATGAGAAGATAAATAACAAACTTTCTCACACTAGGATCTATCAGAGTGGGATTTGAATCTAGATAGTGATCATCTGCAAGTGTACATTTTAGACCCCCCCCCCCCACCACCACATTTTAAGGGTAAGAAACAACCAATGGGAACAAATAATTTTGAATTATCCATTTAAGAGAAAGCTAACATTATGAATGCTCTATTAAATCTGAAAAAACTTCTGTTATTAGTAACCCTAACATTTAATTTAATTTTGATGTCAAAATCATGACAATCGGAGCCCATAAATTTATATATTTATATATAATTTATATATACCATAATAACAGTTGTATGATGATGTTTTGAAACATGATTGTATGCATTATGACTGTTTCTCCAAAATGAAAGACCTTATTTGCCCCAAATATAAATTAATGTATATATACAAATAATACTAGATTGTGTTTTTATATTCGCCTATTATGCAGCTGTTGTGTGGACGAATCGGAGCTATCAGATTGAGCAGACTGGCTCTGAGACATGACTATTGGCTCCTGGATGACATTTTGTAAGGCAACTGGTGTCAGCCATTCTTTGGGTAATGCTCGTTCAAGGAAAGGTATACATGTACTTATATATGCCAGTCTGTTTACCCAACTAGGTAAATCTTTTCCACATAAAGTCTGAAAAATAACAAATATACAAGTATCTTAAAATATTAGTAAAAGAAATACAGTTTTAACTGAAAATCTGTTTTGAATTCATTCAATTTGCATGTGAAGCAATAGAGTTACATGCCAATAAACAAATAAATTGATTAAATAAACAAATACCAGATATCAGAAATATACAGATATTGTTCCATTATGTTTGTACTGTGGATAAAAAGTCATCGAGAAAGGAGTACAGTAATGGTATTTTACACTCAAGTCGAAAGGTTTTTACTTATAAACCGTCAAATACACCATTTTCGAGATACAAAGTTCCGGATGAAGTGTCACATGACTTTCATCACCACATTACTTAATTAAGAGCACTTCTTTGCCGCTTCAATTGTAAACAATGAAGTAAATCGCTACATGGCATCATTTTCAGTGATAAATTAAAAATGACAATTTCTCGTCTAAAATATCATTTGTAAATCTTTTAAGTGTTGTTAAAATGATATGGGCAATTTTAAAAAAGATTATAAACTCATTTTATTCACTGAATTTCGGTGGACACAGCGCTGCATGTTTTGATCAGGTGATCGTTGCATACAAGATTTCAAGCGACAAAATTCAAATTTTGCACCACTTTTAGATATATTTTTGTTTATTTTGTCTAATTATAAATAATTAATTTTAATCAAGTGGAAAATCTAGCAATCTAAAGTCTAGTAAAGCAGCGTACCCCCATCTAACTTCTCCTTGCCTGGAAAGGGGTTTCCTACTGCTTCAGACAAAAATGTCTGATAAATCTTTATGAACTACTTTTAGATGCTAAAATGTAATTAAATCTATTCGTTTTAAGTATTTTAATTGTTTGATGCAGGTATAAGTTTGAAAATATGTGTAATAAGTGATTAAATACACCCCATCGCTAGCACCCTCCAGCTGATAAATGTTGACATTTCTGTTATGCCCTAAATTACATACTAGTCATGTGATTTAGATCAATGAAAAAATCTGAATCAGCAAGGAATGAATACATCTAAGAAACGGTGTATTGTTGACAAATGAGTAAAAACACCACTACCCATTGGCCAATCAAATCCATGAAAATTTTATTAAGTCCGTGGCTTATATATGGAAATTTGACTTGACGGAGGGGACTATGTTTACTGTGTGCATTGTTGAGGTGTTACATCCTTTCATTCCTCTGTCTCTTTAAGTTGTTTTTTGATATTTCTTTGACATTTCAGCATTCACAATTTCCATCCAAAAACAAGAGATGCAATTGAAAAATCAATATTTCGCGATTCTATGTGA
The DNA here is from genome assembly GCA_021292105.1 of Anadara kagoshimensis. Lineage (NCBI taxonomy): Eukaryota > Metazoa > Mollusca > Bivalvia > Arcoida > Arcidae > Anadara > Anadara kagoshimensis. The sequence goes on along the minus strand of CM037858.1, from coordinate 14,936,484 downwards.
ATCTACTTCTTGGGGTCGAAGTGTAACAGCAGTGTTTTGGTTAAAGGAAGATTTTGTTGATATTGATACACCATTAATTACCAAACGATGACAATACTCTGAAAAGTCTTTGACTTTCCTACATAAAAATGTTTTATTAAATGTACAAATCCGTTGATAAATACTATCTTATTCATATTCCATCTGTCAGTTTGAATGGTAGTAATGCTACTTTTTAGTAGGGTTAATTATTGTCAGGTGCAATCGTCAATCATCCGTATAAATGTTATGTTAAAGGGCCCAGCTGAATTTTATGCACACTGTTTAATACGCAACAGATCTTGCTAAATTAATTAAGGTGTAGCCTAACAGATCTTACATTCCCCAGTGAGCACTATATTTCTGATGCATACTTATTTCATGGCAATCTGGCTGATCTCCTAATGCAAGGCGGTGACATACTACAGCGTATGCAGAGTTTTCTTACCTTCAATAAGTTAAACTCAGCGTATGCTGTAGAAAAACTGAACGAACTGTCATTTTTCTTACACCAGGACTTCCCCAAATGGGATTCATACAAAATCTGGGATTGGCAATGGGAGATGTTGTGGTCCATAAGATGACACCTTTCAGACCACTTGACCACTGATGTCACCATAATGTATTAATTAGGCAAATATGTGATACTTACCTGTGTTAATGCAGTAGCAAAATGATTACAGTTTCTGTAGAGTAGATGGTATTGGTCACCACGGAAGTCTTTACCAATCTGTTCAACTATGTTCTTTACATCTGTAGGGGTAAAATCTGTTGTTCCTATCTTTATAGATTGCCTGGAAAAGAATGAACAAATACTTAGTATTTAAATTTTTCACTTAATACAGTAAAAGCTGCTATAGCAACTGTCTCTATATAGGGACTACATGTCTATTAAGACCAGTGTTTTCAGGCCATTTGCTTCAAATTTCAACCATGAGAACCTCTTTTTCTTAACAAACACAAAATTTCATTTTTTTTTTACTTAACCAGACAATTTCTCATTTCTAGAGTCCACCCATTTGAAACAATGCATACTTGTAAATATCTACAGGAATGATAAAGACCATTATTGGAGTGGGCTGGCTTATTATCCAAGGGAAAATCTTATACACCCTTCCGATAAATCGCGACACCTGGCGGGAGTGCCATGATTGATAGTAGAATGTGATGTCATACAGGGAGTTATGAAAAGGAAATACTAGCATTTCGTATTTTCCCTCAATATAATATTGTTTTAAAATTAAATATTAAATTTCAATTTTAATTACATATCGCTGGTATTTTATTCCATGACTTTAAAAAATAATTTGAAATTAATATATTTTTCATTAAAAATTTTAAAAATTCATTTTAATTGTGACATAATAATAACTGTTCCATGACATATTTGTTATTGTAATACCAAGTCATGGGCAGTCATTCGGAACTAATTAGGGCACTGATTTTGATTACCTGATTTACAGGAGAGAAAATGCTTCGGTCCAACCTAAGGACAATTTGCTTATGCATGAATGAATCCAGGTGTGTCAGAAGTAGTCTAAGCTTTTCGTTAATCTCAGAAGATTCTCAGTCGGTAGAATTATTTAAACGAGAGAGAGAGAGAGAGAGAGAGAGAGAGAGAGAGAGAGAGAGAGAGAGAAGCTACAAACATTGCATTTTAAGTATTCTGTAACTCAGTGAATAATTATATAAACGAACAAATTATCTATCCGAAAAAATTATAACGAGTCATGGGATAATTATTTATCCGACATTTTGAAACTTAACATATTTGTGTTACAGTTTAAAGATGATAAATAATAATAAACACCGCGTAATTAGTATTAAAAGTTATTTATTTATTTATTTTCATTTTTATACTTTTGATTTTTTGACAAATAAGTATAATATAACCAAAGCAGTGATACGACACTACATGAGAATAAATCAGATATTTATCACTGTGTATTATAATCAGGTGTTGACTTGTTCATCTTGTAATCAGATAATCTAGAGACTTGTTAATTGCAAATTGGATTAATGAAACCAATTAAAAGTCCTATTTTTAAGTCAACTTAGGTAAGGATGCCATCATTTCTACTTAGAATCAGTTGTTATTTATATAAATTTGACCGAAATTTTAACCATACAACCGAAATTTCAATAATTTTTTTTTTTTTTTTTTTTTTTTTTTTTTTGGTTTTTTTTTAAATATTTTTATTAATAATTTTGAAAATAAATTTTCAGAACCTTTAACATTTTTAGCAATAACGGATGTTTCTTTTATGAAAGTTTAATCCGTTGAACAATGATTTTTAAATACAACTTTAAGATGTCGCTAATTTGTAATCACAGGAAAATTTAAGTTTTCAAATTATTTTGACTATCAATTATGTATCTGAATTGCTTAATTTATATCAATATTTTGTAAATAAGTTTTATGAAAAATCCGATTTTATAAAATAAATAAAGATAGATAAGAAAAAAGTGGAAGGTGAACGTTTGTAGTAATTTGATTAAAAAATTAAAATATTTCCAGTCGGATAAAATATGAATTTCAAATGTCCTTGAGGGTAATTAAATGGTCCAAGATATTAATAAATATACGTACATGTATTTTATATTTTTCAAATTTGAACATTTACAAATTGCAATTTTCTAGTAAAAATAAAACTTATTATTTTGTTGAAGAAATTACAACACCTTTACAATGTTAAGTGTCTTTTCGGATGATCATCTATGTGTTTAAAATTTGTTTAATTAGCCCATTCATAATTTGTAATTTGTAATTTATTTAAAGTAATATTCGCTTTGTCGGTTTATCATCTCACCTGTAGCTTACATATGACACCTAACATATACTCGAACTGAGTGAATATACTGTACGTGATGATGGGATCGATAGATAGCCTTCCCGGTGTGACGTCATATCAAGAGCGATAACCAGTTTCCGGCTATTTCTGGAAGGGTGTATAATGGCACTGATAAAATGCTTCAATCTAAATCCAGAATGTAGACTACTCAAAGACTTATCTTAAATAAAAAATCAAATGGGAGGGTCACGGTGTGGAAATGTCCACCGGATATTGCTGAGCAACGAAGCGAGAAAGAAGAGAAACGTATATGGATTAAAGTGAATAAATGCCAATTTTTATTGGATCAGCTTATTAAGTGGTTTTATAAATGGCTTGCGCATTTACGAGGATGATTTTTACGTTGATTTTTGTTTACATGAGTGGGGCCTTGGCCAAAGTAACAGAATATGAAGGGAAAATGATAGGTCTGCTCACCGGAAATTTTAGGCTCAAAAGCAAAAGTATACAATTGGTGAATAAAAAACGCCAACAGATATGTTTTATTGTTGGCGGAATTTATATTTATACACATATCAACAGACCATTGCCCCTGAACCTCTTACAACTCCCGCATACTTGTGTATTTGTTGATTGAAAATATCGTTGGTGTACTGCATATTGGTGTTGTTTATAATGCAAATGTACGGGGTATTGAGTTCCATTATGTACGGGCTATTGAAAGGGTAATCAAAAACAAACATACTAATCCATGTCTGAATCACAATCCAGAAGCAACGTAAAAACTTCGGAACGGACAAGTCAGGTTAGATACGCGAATTTCCACCAGAGAAATGAGGCCGGGCACACCGGAAGAGTAAGCGCCTCTTGTATAGCTAGCTACACCCGCCACGCGTGTAATCAAAATTGTGTGAAAGGAAAATGAAACTAGTATAGGACGTCAAATATATCCAGGGCAATCCTAGACACAGGGACATCAAACTTATCAATACTGTGATGACGATCATAAAACTTTTTGAGGGCCTTGATAAGTCTATGCTTGCAATAATGTCAATTTCCTTTAAACAATTATAATAGACTTTTCTCGAGAGCCATATACTTACCAAACCTTTTGTCAACTATTTAAGATTAATTGTATATAAATCTGCCTTATCTGAATAAAATATTGGTTTCATATGATACAAGATAAGGAACACCTTCTGATAAATAGCTAGATAACTAGTCAAGTTTTTGATCAAAGCGCTTCAAGTAGTTTTGCCAATGAAGTATATCTCAAAAGACGCCCCTGGACTGCCTCAATGGCTACAGTAGTCAAATGAGAACGATGGCTTATAGGTTATAGGGTTATCACTGGTCGGGTAATATATTAGACTGAAATATAATCATAAATGAATTACACTCAGTTAAATGGATTTTTCTCAAAAATCAGTTGAAGATGTGAATCAGAAATTTGGCTACGTATATAACAAGACCCAGCCTAATACACCATGATGGTTTGAGTTTTTCATCGCTTTGGACTTTGCCCCTGTACAGTATAATTTTTTGTCAAAAATGTTCAACCTTAAAAAAATCTAAGTTTTTGGCTCCACCTCTTATGACAAACCAAACCCTTTTTACTATGGGTTCCATTCAAAGCCACTCACCTATGTGAGTTAATCTGAATTCTATCGCAAATACAGAATCTATAGAAGGCATTGTGTTAGATCATTAAGCAGACCATAATTTGGTTTTGCACATGGTTGACTAGCCTTCCTTGCACAATAAACAGGTTCAATGAATGAAAAAGGTCATGGCATATCATTGTGCCTTACATGGTAAAAAAGGTGGAGTAAATAGACTTAATTATCCCTCATTGCAGAAATTGCCAAATTTTTCTCAGTAAAGCTGGATTTTTTCAAAATATACATTATGGAAACCTTAAGCGCATATTAAGCCGATTGATTATAAATTCATTTTATCAAAAACATAAAATATTTTCAATAATTATTTTCTATAGGCAAATAACTGAGTGTAATCCATTTCTGTTTATACTTAAGGACTTAAAATTGGAGATACTGCCTACTTACCTTGTGTTTTTCATAAAGATTATAGAGTATCAACTGGTTCACCCTGTGTCAGGATAATTTACAGAGATGGTAAACTTTGCTGATGTATGCCGACTTGTGATGAGCAAATCACGTTAAAAAGCCCTAACTGTGTGTTAGTACAAAAAAGTCAATGATCATTGATCCTCAGAGGTTAATAAAATCTGTTCTTTGTGAATAGCTGAAATATTGTGAAACACTACAACAAAGGGTGCTGTTTATACCTTTCTCTTGCATTCAACTCTTGTAAACACATTGAATGAAAATGCCAAGGCTCTCGTTTCCCCAATCATTCCTTAAGATTCTTCAACTTGAAAATTTTGAAATCATAATATTTGCTTCACATCCTCCTTAAAGTAATATATTCAAAAAAGCACCTGCTTGTGGGGATGTAACATAGTGAAAGTGGTTACTAATTCAATATTTTCAAAGAAATTATCTGAAAGAAATCAGTGGTTCATAATTTAATACAATAGCAATCCCCTGTACACTGGAGAAACAAACATTGTCAACAACCCGTACACCGGCAAACCAATACGCAGTACACCAACGATATTTTCAATCAAAAAATACACAATTATGCGCGAGTTGTAAGAGGTTCAGGGGCAATAACCTCTGATACGTGTATAAATATAAATTCCGCCAACAATAAAACATATCGGTTGGCGTTTTTTATTCACCAATTGTATACTTTTGCTTTTGAGCCTAAAATTTGCGGTGAGCAGACCTAACATTTTCCCTTCATATTCTGTTACTTTGGCCAAGGCTCCACTCATGTAAACAAAAAATCAACGTAAAAATCATCCTCGTAAATGCGCAAGCCATTTATAAAACCACTTAATAAGCTGATCCAAGGAAAATTGGCATTTATTCACCTTAATCAATATACGTTTTTCTTCTTTATCGCTTCGTTGCTCAGCAATATCCGGTGGACGTTTCCACACCGTGAGGGTCACTCTATTTAATGAACAATACAAACAATAATGATATGTAATAATGAACAGGTTGTACAGTAAACATTTGCATTTGGCTAATTATCCCCCCACCCTCAGGGGTAAGGGGGATATAGTAATACCACTGTGTGTGTATGTGAATAATTTGGTTTCTGTGCATTTGAAAGAAAACTGTACATCCGATTGAGCTGAAACTTGTTCAGTTGATTTATTATGATGGTGAGTGGTATGGGATTGCTCAACAACCTTATAGTACATCCAAGGTGGCTGCCTTTACTATAAATAGCAACAAGAGGCCCATTGGGCCTGATACGCTCTCCTGATAAATAATAGCTTGAATGTCAAATGTCAAAATCTTTCATAATTGTAATGATTTCAGGCTAAATTGTGAAAACAAAAGTACAAAAGTAAAAATACTAGGCCATTTTGGCATTTTTTGGTATCTGTGACCTTTACCCTTGAATGTATCGCCTTTATTATTATATCAAAATTATTGTGATGCCAATACCTAACAGTCTAATATACATGCCTATATAAAGAATTTATAGTTGTGATGCCAATACCTAATAGTCTAATATACATGCCTATATAAAATGTTTATAGTTTTTGAGAAAATTAACAATTTCAATATTATTATGCATCTGTGACCTTGACTTTTGAACCCATGACCTTTTTCTATACATCAAAATGATCATTGTATCAATACTAACAATATTCTAATATACATGTCTATACAAAAAGTTTATAGTTTTCAAGATAATTAACCATTTGGGTATAGTTTTGCATCTGTGACCTTGACCTTTGAACCCATGACCTTTTTCTATACATCAAACTGATCCTTGTATCAATACCTACGACATTGTAATATATACCTATACAAAATGTTAATAATTTTCAAGATAATTAACCATTTCAGTATTCTTTTGCATCTTAGACCTTGACCTTTAAACCCATAACCTTAATCTATATATCAAAATGATCATTACATCAATACTAACAATATTCTAATATACATGCCTATACAAAAATTTATAGTTTTCAGGATAATTGGCCATTTCGGTATTGTTTCGCATCTGTGACCTTGACCTATGAACCCATGACCTTTTTCTATACATCAAAATGATCCTTATATCAATACCTACAACATTCTAATATACATGCCTATATAAAAAGTTAATAGCTTTTAAGATAATTACGGTAACCATTTCAGTATCATTTCACATCTGTGACCATGACCTTTGAACCCATGACCTTTTTCAATACATGTACATCAAAATTATCCTTGTATCAATATCTACAACATTCTAATATACATCTCTATACAAAAAGTTTATAGTTTTCCTAGATAATAATTAAAATCAGAGGTAAAAAAATATAGGTCATGACCTTCACAAATGACCTTGTCATTTTGAAGATAATAGCAAGAATATGTCAAAACTGAAAACCCCATGTCATTATCTGGTCAAATAGTCAAGTTATAACAATTTGAAGCTATTTTATATGATTTTTTCAAGATTAAACGCAAAAACTCGTAATCTATTTTTTGTCCGAATTTCACAAAATGAACAAACTATTGGCTTAAGACCCTACAGAAGCCAAATATCACATCAGATTTTTTCTCCAATCACTGGTTTTGGAGAAGAAGATTTTTTAAGATTTTTGCACCCTAGGTCACCTTGACCTAAATATGGTAGCCACGGCAACGCCACGAACAAATCTAAATTGAACCAGCCCATATATACTTCTTACCAAGTTTCATTGAAATCTGTCCCGTAGTTTCAGAGGAGAAGTCGAAAATGTGTGTAAATGACGCACATACACACACATACACACGCTGCGCTATGCCATAAGTTCACATGACCTTTGGTCAGGTGAGCTAAAAACCTATAAATGGCCATAATAGTACATAACTTATGTACTGATTTTGTTGAAAATTTAAATAAAAAAATAGAACTCAGGTTATTAAACATATTCAACAGTTTTTTTTTTTGTAAAATTTGCAGTTAACAAAATATAGTGTATCTAAGATGGCTGCCGTTACTATAAATAGCATAAACCTATAATTGGCCACAGGGCTCTACGATTGCAATTTTTTTCACTAACCTCCTGGCTAGTAAACCTGAGATGTTTACCAGCCAGAGCAAAAATCTAACTCGCCACATATTTCTTTTATAAATATCAATTTAATTTGGATTCAATTACACTGGAAACATTTCTCATTACTGCTTAATTTTAAAGATGCAGACAAAGCAGTTGGACCCAATATTTTTTATTGAATTTACTTTTATTGTGGTATCAAACACAAAAATTGCGATGCAGGTCTAAAAGCAAAGCAAAAACTTTGAAAACCGGCAAATTAAGTTCAAACACATGTAATTAAATCAGAGGTGCGAAGCGAGTTGCTCCAGAAATGTAAAATATCTCCTGTGTAGCTAGATACACCTACCACATGTAAAATTTAAGATATATCTTTTAAAGTTTTTTTCCCCGGTTCAAAAGTCTGTTTTCCTGGCAAACTTGGGAACCGGATTTCCTTCATCGTTATAAAGGATTACGTTTGTTTTTCCATGAAGGTATCACTGGAACTGAGTCATATACGAGGCTGTTTCTTCCTGGTCATTGATTCTAATTTTCTATTCGTACTCATGCCTTGAAAAACAAATATATTTGCCAATTGTGTTTACAACTCAGAGCGATAAAATCGGCACTTGAGAACGTGATCACAGAAACGCTTAACAAATGAACAGATTGCGCTTTAAAGATGTTGCTTGATGACAGTAATTTCATTGTCGAAAACGGAAAGGAAAAATCCGGATTTGACTTTCTACTTTCTACTCGCACATGGGCGAGTGAATTTGCCATATCCACTCGCATTTACAAATAATTACTCGCATATGCTAGTGTTTTACTCGCATTGTAGAGCCCTGGGCCATTACAGCCTTGTTTATGTACCAATTTTTTTAGAATTTAAACATAGAAAATATAACTCTTGACATTAAACATATGTAACAGGTTTTTCAGTTTTTAGTTTGTGTTATATATATACACAATATGCAAATTAGGTGTGCATATCATGTTTATAGCCTAAGTATTTAATTCTTTGTTGTTGTTAAGGCCCCTAGAGATGCAGTGTGTAGGCCCATCGGTGTGTGGACACGGCCTAGCATTCATCAGCCTTGTCCCAACTATGGGTAAATAGTGTGGCTAGATGAGAGTCATTAGTCTGGGAGGACAGCTCATCTAAGAGAAGGAAAACTCTGACATAAAACCTGGATAGAATGGCTTCATTAGCTTTGGAAAGCGACCATTCTAGAGGATGGAAACCTTGACCAAAACCCTGGCCCTCCAGGTTGGAGTGTTAGGCATAAGGTTAACTGCCTTATCCTGTAAAATCTTTTAGTTACAGAAACCACAGCAGATGCAAAGTTGTGGCCTTATGTCCCACCAGGGACGAAGAGGATAGGTAGGTAGGTATTTAATTCTTTGGTGTAGTTTTGGATCTGTTAAATGGCCCAACCACCCTACTTATTTCACAACCAGTGGTCAATGAAACATATTTCATTTTGTATGGAATTCACTGATGTTCACCATTGTAGGGAGATACTGTTCTTTGAACACTTTGTTTTAAAGGAAGTACTGGGTACATACACATGAAATGTATGCAATTTGCTGCAAATGTGAGAGAAAAAGAGAGGGAGAGACTGAGTGATGTACTGCATATAAGAGAGAGCTTGGGACCAAATTATTGGGTCTCTCTCTCTATGCATGTGTGTGTGTGTGTGTGTGTGTGTGTGTGTGTGTGTGCTTGTTCTTAGTAAAACCTAAATTACATACTTAAATTTAAATTGTTCACCCAAATCTTCAGCATCTCTAGGCATTATCTCAAATACTCCAGATACAGGAAATGGATGTCCTCCATATGCATATTCTGAAAAAAAAACAAGAGGCCCATGGGCGTTAACGCATCACCTGAGGCTCAGTACATATTTCATGCAGAGGTTCAATGGTCAATGACATTAATTAAAGAGAATTTCTCATTTTCAGCAGTAGGGGCCAATTATATGCAAGGATTTTTGCAAATTATTTATAACTTGTCCTAAGAATGCTAAATATAACATATAAAAAATCTAGTTACAATATATTATTTATAAACAGCTAAAACATCTATATATCAAAATGTTCATTAGGCCAATACCAACAATATTCTAATATACATGCCTATACAAAAAGTTTATAGTTTTTGAGATAATTAACCATTTAAGTATTTGTTTGCACCTGTGACCTACAATATTCCAATGTATATGCCTATACAAAAATTTTTTGTTTTTGAGATAATTAACCATTTCAGTATTCGTTTGCATCTATGACCTTGACCTTTGAACCTATGACCTTCATTCATATAAAAAATGATCATTGTGCAAATGCCTACAATATTCTAATATACATGCCTATACAAAAAGTTTATAGTTTTTGAGATATTGAACCATTTCAGTATTCATTTGCATCTGTGACCTTGACCTTTTAACTTATGACCTTCATCTATATATCAAAGTGATCATTAGTCCAATTTCTACAATATTCTAACATACATGCCTATATAAAAAGTTTATATATTTTTTTAGATAATTAACCATTTAAGTACTTGTTTGCACCTGTGACCTTGACCTTTGAATCCATGACCTTCATCTATATATCAAAATGATATCTACAATATTCAAATATACATGCCTATACAAACAGTGTATAGTTTTGGGACAACCATTTTAATATCGGGTTGCATCAGTGACCTTGACCTTTGAACCTATGACCTTCATTCCATATCAAAATGATTGTTGTGCAAATGCCTACAATATTCTTATATACATGCCTTTACAAAAAATTTATTCTTTTCAAGATATATTGCCAAATACATTAATATTAGCAATTTCCCCCTTTCCCCCATTTTGGCCCCCACAGCTAGGATTTGTGCAAATCTAAAACTAGGTGCCCTAAGTATGTTTTACATGAAATATCTAAGCTATATCTATTGTATGTTTAAAGGAGATGATTTTTAAAGATTTCCACAACTCCCCCCTTTTATGAGGCCCCAAGAGAACAAAACCACTTCATTTGTGCAAATCTGAAAGCCCTTTACTTAGACATCATTATTGCCAAATATCACCCAAATTATTTGGACCAGTAGTTTTGGAGGAGTTAATTAAAATGTAAAAAGTTAATACACCTTTGGCTCAGGTGAGCTAATAAGCATCTGATATTTTTAACGTCATAATTGAGGACATTTTTTTTAAATAAATCAATAACTTGAAAAAATATAATTAACATAATAAAAATTAAAACAACTGACACATAGTCCACACACACACACACACACACACACACACACACACACACACACACACACACACACACTATATATATATATTAAAATTATGAAATATTCAAGAATAGTGCCAGTCTTTCAATATTCCTCTCAATACTGCATTCAATAAACTGAAAAATCACATGTTCAAATAGAGAGAATTGAATGTTTCTAAATATAGCTCTTGCCTGTTTGAGTTACCCCTTTGGTAAACAGCATGGTTTGTGACAGATGCTTCCCTGACAGTTTCCAGCAATGATTTTCACTATTTAACATCATGCACTCGGATAATGCTTTTATTTATTGATTATTTCATGAAAAAAGGAACATTCTAAGTGGGTCTGTTATATTATTTAAGTGCTATTTAAAAATCGAAGTGCAATGTACAATTTATGTTAACTCCTGTAAACATTACTGTTTTACCTATGTATACCTGATATCCAGTACCCATCAATCACAGGTTGATAGATTACACAAACAATCATCACCTGGGGATCTTGGAAATTGGAGTACAAAGGCCACTTGTAGGACTGATAAAAGTGGTCTTTGTTGACATGTGACCTTTGTAGACAGGGTCCATATTTCATTATCAGTTACTTCCCTTGGTTTGCATTTGACACATTAAGTTGTTTTCCTCTCCATTGTTTAAGTCATTAATTTAATTCATTTATTTAATTGACAATTAATTTGAATAAAAATAAATCTTTGTTTTTATATAAGAGTATTTTAGTGATAATTTAAATGTAGTTAAAATTATTGATTAATTGACCAAGTGAGCTTTAAAGGCCTACATTGGTATAAACCATTCTTGTACAACCTACAGCCTCTAGTATAATTTGCATCTCCCAAATTCAGAAGTTGTCCTGACAACTGTCTCCTTCAGAAGTTTGTTGACAAGAGTGGTGTACAAAATGGGGTAATATTTCTGAATATGAAATAATTAATTATTATAATACCTGAGAAATTTTCCTTATCCAAAAACTGGTCAATGGACCATGAAATTAAGGTCAAGGACAAAAGCCATAAGGCAGTCTGACTGATGTACTATCCAAGATCAAGCTATATACCAAATATCATTGACCTACCATGTGTAGTATTCGAGATTCAGAGAAACTGACCTAATCTAAAAAGTTCAACATAGTCACTGGAGGGTTAAGTTTAGGTCAAAGACAAAAGTCATATGACAGACTGACATGTACTCTCCAAGACTAAGATACATACCAAATATCACTGACCTACCATGAATAGTAACCTAGAAACACACCTAATCCAACAAGTGTGGACCTAATAGATGTCGCGCCCGTCAGCACATGGATTGCCAAGTAATGATAAAAAAAAAAAAAGACAAAGGAAATGATGTAGTGTACTTCAAAATAACAAATTTATACCACCTTTAGTTATTAAGAAATGGATCTAATAAATTTAATAAGACCATGAAACTTGAGGTCAAGGACAAAAGTCATATATGCCAGACTATCATAGACCTAACTTATAGTTGCTGAGAAATGGACTTGTGCAAAAAAACTTAACCTGGTCACTAGACCGTGAAATTGAGGTCAAGGACAATCTTTTAAAGAAGACCACCCAAGCACTTTTGTGACCAAGTTTGGTTGCAATTGGCCAAGTGATTTTAGAAGAGTTGATTTTTGAATGCATTTCCATGGGCCCAATGTTGATCTATGGTCCCCCTGGTGGCCACCTTGCGAACATGTCGGACACAATATTTCAGGTAGACCACACAAGGACTATTGTCACAAAGTTTGGTTGCAATTGGCCAAGTGGTTTCACAGGAGTTGATTTTTAAATGCAGATGTTATTTTAAAATACCAAATGTAAAGACCCAATGACTATTGTGGCAGAGGTTGGTTCCAATTGGCTCAGTAGTTTCAGAGAAAAATATGTTTGAACGTATTTTCCCATAGGGTCCAATGTTAAAATATGTTCTCCACTGACGGCCATCTTGGATTTTGTGTAGCCCTCAAAAACACCAATGTTGTAGGGGGCCACCCAAAGACTATTGTGGCCAAGTTTGGTTCCAATTGGCTTAGGGGTTTTAGAGAAAAAGATCTTTGAAATTGTTCCCATAGGGTCCAATGTTAACCTATGTTTCCCGTTGGCAGCTATCTTAGATTAGGTGCAGACTTAAAAAAAACACCAACCAAAGACTATTGTGGCCAAGAACGTATTTTCCATAAGGTCCAACGTTAAAATATGTTCTCCGCTGGTGGCCATCTTGGATTTAGTGTGGCCCTCTAAAACCACAATGTTGTAGGGGGCCATCCAAAAACTATTGTGGCCAAGTTTGGTTCCCATTGGCTAAAGGGTTTTAGAGAAAAGGATCTTTGATATTGTTCCCATAGGGTCCAATGTTAACCTATGTTCCCCGCTGGCCGCCATCTTGGACACCGGTTTCAGAAGGTACCATCTAAGGACTACTGTGACCAAGTTTGGTTCCAATTGGCTCAGTAGCTTCAGAGAAAAATATCTTTGAACATATTTTCTCATAGGGTCCAATGTTAATCTATGGTCCCTGCTGGCGGCCATCTTGGATTAGGTGCGGACATGTTGGACACAATTTTTAAAGTAGACCACCCAAGGACAGTTGTGACAAAGTTTGGTTGCAAATGGCCCAGCGGTTTCTGAGGAGTTGATCTTTAATGACGAACGGACGGATGACGACGACGACGACGGACGCCAAGTGATGGCAAAAGCTCACATGGCCTTTTAGGCCAGGTGAGCTAAAAAAAATCAATACTTCAAAAGAACAAGACACCGCTCTTTTTATAGTTTTTGACAGTGTGTAAATTTACCTGCAGGGCCCTACACAATTACTTTACTTTTATAGTGTGAGGATTTAATTATTGTCAGCTTCTTATTAACGGATTAATTATCAAGTGATCACCAGTATTTCTATGAATTACGAGGGGAAGTCAGAAAGTTCATAGAACAGCGTATTCAGCCAAATGTAACACACATTTTCTACTTATTTAGACAACACAACATTCCACCATTTTAAACACATCAAGTTTATTTGTCACAACATATTTGTGCAATTCTCAAAAGCATTCAAAGTTTGTGACCATCAAGCAATGATGGAAAATCAAAATGTTGAGTTTAGGGCAGTAATAAAGTTCCTCACAGTAAAGGGATCAAATGCCAAAGAAATTCACCAGCGAATGGCCCAGGTGTATGGTGACAGTGGTCCTGCCTATTCCACAGTGGCAAAATAGTCAGCTGAATTTAAACGTGGGCGTACCTCACTGAAGGATGACCCACGGTCAGGTCGGCCAGCTGATGCCATCACAAAGGAAATTGTGACGTATGTGGAGACCCTCACCATGAATGATCATCAAATTAGGATTTAAGTGGATGTGCAACACCTATGAGTAGTTTTCAGTTTTGTTTTTATTGATAAATCTACTTACGATTTGGGCAGATATTAATATAAAAAAGATCTGTTGACCGGGGGAGGGGGGGTCCGTGTGACGTCATCAATATATTATTCTAGCCTAAAATAGAACAAAATGCAGCATTCTCTTTTCAATCTCATATGAATTTCTTACTTAATCAATATTAATCGATGAATAAACACCATTTACATGACAATTTATCCATCAAATCTGGAACACAAGAACTCTTTGGCATGGTTAATAACAGAATGAGGCCAAGCTTGGCTTTCCCCAAACAAATATGGTGGCTCAGGACCTTTCCAATGACAGCTGGTGGCTCTACAAATTGATCTAATTGGCAACCTGTCAAGTCCAGTCCGCCATACAAAAATAATTATTGAGAAATTGACCAAATTATTATGTATAAAGGTATAAGTCAATTGCTAATTTACCTGTTCCATAAACTTCTATCCCAGAGTGAAATACACCAAATCCAAGATTAGCTGTGTATTCATTTATCCAATACTGAAATTATGAAAATAACAAATGAATTAAGTTATAAATCGAATTGCTATTCATTTTTCATTTAAAATCATGTAACTGGTTGCTTTTAAAACTTCATAGGTCTACTGATACATTTACAAATTGTACAGCACAATGTTTTACTAAATTGGCTTTCATGATTGATTATTTACTGATATGTATGGACCACTGGTTGTAAAATAACAGATGGGGGGGGGGGGGGGGGGGGGGGGCACTGTATATACTTTCAACTGAATCAGAGAAAATGAAAGAAAAATTAACTTAATATTACAGGATACAAGAATAAGAGATAAAGAAAAGTGCTAAAATAGATAGAAAGGGTTATTTAGAGAGGTTTAATAGCAGGCATACCGATAGCCACTTCAAAGCAAGACATGCAAACCCTATACTGTTTGACAAAGACCCTGGGAAGAAAATTTAACACAACAAACATACCTATCAGAGATCAGAATGGTAACATCCTTTCAAAAGAAGAGGAAATCTTAAAATGTTGTAAAGAGCACTTTCAGTGCTTTTTTAACATGGAAGATCCAGAAACAGAAGCATTCATCACACCAGTCGAAAACATCTTAGATATCAACACAGAACCACCTGACATCTAAGAAGTGAACAAGAGCATCATTGAACAGTCAATGTCTAAAACATAAACAGGAATAAGAAGAGGAGGTAAAATTTCATGCATTTTATGATATGCACATCTTCATGTGATCCCAATCACACATGCCAAATTACAAAGCAATCCATTGAAAACTGTAGGACAAGTTACAACCACAAGAAAATTGAACACAAGATACAAGAAAATGGATGCAAAGAACAACAAGAGGCCCAATAGAATCTGTGATGCTCAACAGACTAACAATGTATGCCATTTAATTTCATTTACAGCAAGCAAATGTTATGTGCAATGGCATAATATACAATAATTGCCCTCAAGGTATGTGGACATCCAGAATTGTCACCTGACAGAAGTGAAACCCTTCTGATGGGTGACAATTCTGGATGTCCACATACCTAGAGAGCAATTATTGTTTTATTATACCGGAACAAAGCTTACCATGTAAAATGACACAAACAATATATAAATTTTAAATTAAATTAAACGCTGCCAGTTTACATTTTCAACCATACTTTATTGGCGCTCGTCTGCATACTTTTATTCCGCAGAATCTAGGTTTACCTCTCTTTCCATTTCCATCAAATACATTTTTAGTATTTTCACTGAAGCTAGGGTGACTTTTTTGTGTTTTCTGCATCTTTGTCATGCATAATTAACTCCAAGTCCGCTTCCAACCAACTACAAAAAAACGACTGGCCGCCATTGTTATTGTTTACAAAAATGACATTACGGTCTTGTTCGAGTTATTTCCCTTGTACGGGATTATCACTGGGTGATAATAGTATTATCACATGGCTGTGAGAGGTTGTCGCACGCTGACAGTGATTCTTTTGGAAATATCTCATTTATTACATGTCATGTGATTGGAAAACATCCAATGAAAAGTGTTTTAATATATGTGAGGTATAATAATATCTGTTAAATGCCCAACAATCTACTTTCTTAATTATACATTTGAACAAAATCAGTTGAAAACTGTATGTACTGATGCCTTGTGCAAACTTAAGTCTACCCCACCTAGGGACCTTCCACACCAAATTTGGTTTAAATTGCCTCAGTGGTTTAAGAGGTGAAGATTTAAGTTTATACACAGATGCAGGAATGCAGGCTTCGCCAAGCCAAAAAGCTTAGCTGGCTATTGCCAGTTGAGCTAATAACTACCAAGTTTGCGAAAAGTTGAAATGCGACACAAAAACCTGTTTTATATGTTAAACATTATTGCTTCTTGTGAAACCAACCATACCAAATGTGAAAGGAATCAAATAAAACATAGCACTGCAGTGCTGATCTACATCGTAGTTGCAAATACGCTGTGAAAGGGAAGAAAATTGAAATCTATCCATTCATACAGATATGGGGCTTTTGAAAGCTGTAATTGGCATATTACATAGAAGTTAAAGGAAAATATCCCAGCATATTTTAGTAACTGTCACAGAATTTTAAAGGACTTGTGTGAACTTTTAAACAAACTCATGATTGATGATAAAGTGATGTTCACATAAATGCATTATCAATATGATGTGCTGTATTCAAAGTGTATTAGATCTTACATTCATCAAATACTAAGAAATGTATTGATGAACTATACTCTGAAAATCGGAAGGACTTCACAAAGCACTACAACTTTCTTTTGATGAAGATGATTTCTCCATGTTGATCATAATGATGATGTGACATGAATAGTTCTGATGATGATAATTAATGAAGATCAGGTAGCAATACCCTTGTATCATCATCTTCATCATCATCATAAGAACTCCTCATGTCACAATGTCATGATCATCATCATCACACTGATCATCATTATCAGCAACAGCAGCGACAGAAGTTCTGATGAAGATGCTAATTCATGATGATAATGAAGAAGATGATTTCACTATGTTGATCATAATGATGATGTGACATGAATAGTTCTGATGATGATAATTAATGAAGATCAGGTAGCAATACCCTTGTATCATCATCTTCATCATCATCATAAGAACTCCTCATGTCACAATGTCATGATCATCATCATCACACTGATCATCATTATCAGCAACAGCAGCGACAGAAGTTCTGATGAAGATGCTGATTCATGATGATAATGAAGAAGATGATTTCACTATGTTGATCATAATGATGATGTGACATGAATAGTTCTGATGATGATAATTAATGAAGATCAGGTAGCAATACCCTTGTATCATCATCTTCATCATCATCATAAGAACTCCTCATGTCACAATGTCATGATCATCATCATCACACTGATCATCATTATCAGCAACAGCAGCGACAGTAGAACTTGTATCACCACCACCACCACCATCATCAAATTCATCACTATCAGATATCCTCATGACATCATTATTATAGTACCACCACCACCACCACCATTCTCCTCCTCCTCCTCCTCATCATCATCAGATTTACTCATGTCATCATCAACATGAGGACATTGTCATCATCATCATCATCATCATCATCATCATCAGATTTGCTCATGTCACACTATCATCAACATAAAGGATTGTCTGCGTCTTCATCACCACCACCACCATCATCATCATCATCACCACTGTTATGATATTGGACATGTGTTTCATATTAGAATTTTAACAACCTATTCTTATCAGCATCTGAAGTTAACCTCCCATGAACTCTAAATATAAACATTAGATACTGTAACAGAAACTTATCAATCTTCTAATTATACTTGTCAACTCTGTCATGGTAAAGTTAACATTATATGTATTCTCATGCAGTCAGCTGTTCTTGGTCACTTTACATAATGTACATAGTGTAGTTTAGACGTATATTAAACTAGCTTAGTTTTATATTGTCTTATATTATTATTCAATATAATAATATTACAACATGGTGTCAGAAGTAAACATTTAATTTACTGGGACAATGTCGACAATTTTGCCACCACCGGATAAACTGTGTCTTGAGGGAAATTTAAAGGAAAATTTCAGAAAATTCAAACAACGTTTCAATATATATTTATCAGCAACAGGACTTTCAGGAAAACAAGAAAATGTCAAAGCCAGTGCACTTTTACATATAATTGGCCCAGACGCTGTTGAAATTTATAATACATTTCAATGGGATGAGGCTGGTGATGAACTGAAAGTTGACAATATTCTTACAAAGTTTGAGGAATATTGTAGCCCAAGGAAAAACGTTGTGTTTGAGAGACATATTTTTAACACAAGAATTCAAGGTCCAAAGGAACCGATAGATGCCTTTGTTACAGATTTAAAAATTTTGGCAAAATCATGTGAATTTGACAATCTTCATGATTCCTTAATTCGTGATAGGATTGTTTGCGGTGTTCACAGTGACACTGTCAGAGGGAGACTATTGCGGGAAAATGACTTAAATCTGCAAAGAGCTATTGATATATGCAGAGCTGCTGAAACTTCATCTTCACAGTTAAAGTCGATAGCAGGCAGTCAGAGGCATCAGTGAGTTTTGTTAAAAAAGGAAAAGGTGGTAAGGCAAAGAGATATGGAGTTGACAGACCAACAACGTCCCCTAGTGCACCATCAAAAGGTTTGCAGACACAATCTACGATTAACTGTAAAAAATGTGGACGTAAACATGAACCAAGAAACTGTCCGGCTTTTGGAAAAACATGCCATAACTGCAAAAAACAGAATCATTTTTCAAAAATGTGTAGAAATCCAAAACGCCAGCATGTAAATATGATAGACTCTGATGACAATGATAGTGTTATGGAGTATTTTGTAAATTCCATTGAAACAGAAATGAACAAAAACCAAGACTGGATGGTAACAGTAGGATGTGAAAATAAAACATTGAAACTGAAAATAGATACCGGAGCACAGTGTAATGTAATGTCAGAGAAAACTATCATGCACTGTCAAATGAAAAGCTTAAAAAAAAAAAACAAGACTTATTTCTTATTCTGGACATAATATTTCTCCATTAGGCCAAGCAATCTTAGTTTTGTGTTACAAAGGAAAATTTCACCCAGTACAATTCCAAGTTGTTCAAGGAAATGCTGTACCAGTTATTGGATTAAAATCTAGTTTGAACTTAAATCTTGTTCAGAGAGTTTATACAGTTCAAAATGATAGAAGTGCTGAGGATATCATGAACGATTACTCAGATGTTTTTGAAGGTCTTGGATGTTTAGATGGAAAATACACTATCAGAACAGACGACTCTGTTCCACCGGTTGTTCATCCACCAAGGAAAATACCATTCACTCTTAAGAATAAAGTAAAAAATGAGCTTAAAAGAATGGAAGATTTAGGTGTGATTACCAAAGTTAATCAGCCAACGAATTGGGTCAATTCAATGGTGGTTGTGGAACGAAAGAACAAAGTACGGATATGTATAGATCCACGGGATCTAAACCGTTCGATAAAAAGGGAACATTATCCTATGAAAACGGTCGAGGAAGTCGCTTCAAAATTGGCAGGTGCTAAAATATTCAGTACCCTAGACGTTTCATCTGGATTTTGGGCTATTCAACTAGATGAAGACAGTTCACTTAAAACAACCTTTAACACTCCCTTTGGAAGATACAGGTACCTGAGACTACCATTTGGTATCTCATCTGCACCTGAGGTATTCCAAAAAAGAGCTAGTGAGGTTTTTGAAAACATTGAGGGTTGTGAGGTGATAATCGATGACATTTTAATATGGGGTAAGGATAAAAAAGAGCATAATGCCAGGTTAGAAGAAGTGCTTAATAGAGCAAAAGAAGTCAATTTTAGGCTAAACAAAGAAAATGCAAAATTGGATGTGAAGAAGTAAAGTATATTGGACATATACTAGGACAAAATGGGCTGAAAACGGATCCAAGTAAAGTTGCGCGATTACATCCATGCCAGAACCACAAAATAAAAAGGAACTACAAAGATTTCTTGGACTGGTAAATTATGTTGCAAAATTCATACCGAATATGTCTACAATAAGCAAGCCGTTACGAGAACTACTTGAAAAGAATGTTCATTGGCATTGGAATGAACAACATGTGGAGGCTCACAAAGCATTAATTAAAGCATTGTCACAAGCACCGGTTCTCAAATATTTTGATCCAAACAAAGATGTCACTCTTTCTGTAGATGCGTCATCTGAAGGACTAGGAGCATGTCTTATACAGGAAGGACAGCCAGTTGCATATGCCTCTAGATCACTTAATAAAGCTGAAAGGAATTATGCGCAAATTGAAAAGGAAACATTGGCAGTTGTATTTGGATGCACAAAATTCCATCAGTATGTATACGGCAAAAGTTTACATGTTGAAAGTGATCACAAACCGCTAGAGAGTTTATTTCGCAAAACTTTAACATCAGCACCACCTAGAATTCAAAGGATGATGTTAAAATTGCAAATTTACAGTTTAAATGTGCAATATAAGCCGGGAAAAGAGCTTTATGTTGCAGATACATTGAGCAGAGCAACAACAGAACCAGCTGTTGATGAAAAGGATAAATTTGAAGTTCATGTTATTTCAAATGAACCAACTACTGATCGTAAACTTGTTGTATTCAAGGAGGAATCTGAAAAGGATCCAGAAATGATTGCATTGAAACAAACAATTTTATCTGGTTGGCCTAATACAAAAACTGAATGTAATGCAATACTTCATGATTATTGGAATTTTCGTGAGGAACTTACTGTTGTTGATAACTTAGTGCTTAAAAACACACGTCTTGTTGTTCCAAAATCACTAAGAAAGGAAATGTTAGAAACATTACATTATGGTCACGGAGGAATTGAAAAATGCAGACTACGTGCAAGAGATGCAATGTATTGGCCTGGTATCAATAATGATATTGCTGAATTGGTTTCAAAATGTCCGATCTGTTGTGACTATCGTAATCGTCAACAAAATGAACCACTTATTCCGCATGAAATACCTGAAAGGCCATGGCAGAAAGTTGGTATGGACTTATTTGAATTAGAGGGACATAATTATATTTTAATGGTTGATTATTATTCCAAATTCTTTGAATTATCACGTCTTACAAGTACTAAAAGTGCATTTGTTATTGACATGATCAAACCACATTTTGCAAGACATGGAATTCCTGAAATTTGCATCAGTGACAATGGTCCGCAATTCGCCAGCACTGAATTTGCCAAATTTGCAAAACAATATGGATTCAAGCACATAACAACTTCGCCAAGATATCCAAAGTCAAATGGAATGGTTGAAAGAACGGTTCAAACAGTAAAATTGTTGCTAAAGAAAGCAAAACGGGACCACAGAGATCCTTACATTGCTATGTTGGAATACCGCAACACTCCAATAAATGGTTTAGGGACACCAACACAACTATTAATGGGAAGAAGAACACGTGGAATTCTACCAATATCGCCAACTTTATTAGATCCCTGTTTTCCATCAGTAAAACAAGAACTAAAACAAAAACAATCAAAACAAGAACAAAATTACAATAGGACAGCAAAAGCATTACCTGAACTAGTACCGGGAGATACTGTCAGAATCCAGACAGAAGGAAAACCTTCAAAACCAGGGATAGTTATAGACAAAGCTGACACACCAAGGTCATATATTGTCAAATCTGAAGAAGGAGAATACAGGAGGAATAGAGGTGACTTATTAAAAACTGAAGCTTGTCACAGTGAAAAACCTAAAATTAATGTAGATATTAATACGGAAATAGATACAAGTCCTGTGAAACCTGATACTGCTAATTCAAATGGATCTTACCAGACAAGAAGTGGTAGAACTGTAAAACAACCTAAACGTTATGATGAGTGATTGTGAAATCAAGGGTTGATGGTAAAGATCTAACCCCAACGGTAGGCTAAGTGCTAGTAACCTCTGGCCTCAATGAATGTATATAAATTGTATAATTCTTTGTGTATTCAATATATAACTTGCATTAGAAAAACTGCTAAATTGGTTAAATTCTATGTTAAACAAATTTATGAATAGTTTTGGCCTTAACTCATTTGGACTATTTGATTATTAAAATTCTTTTAAATCTGTTAGATTTATCTTAAGAGGAAGGTGTTATGATATTGGACATGTGTTTCATATTAGAATTTTAACAACCTATTCTTATCAGCATCTGAAGTTAACCTCCCATGAACTCTAAATATAAACATTAGATACTGTAACAGAAACTTATCAATCTTCTAATTATACTTGTCAACTCTGTCATGGTAAAGTTAACATTATATGTATTCTCATGCAGTCAGCTGTTCTTGGTCACTTTACATAATGTACATAGTGTAGTTTAGACGTATATTAAACTAGCTTAGTTTTATATTGTCTTATATTATTATTCAATATAATAATATTACAACAACCACCACCACCATCATCATCATTATCATCATCATCATGAGAACATTGTCATCAGCACCATCATCAATATGGTGACATCTTCATGAATAAGCATCATTATAAGCTGCAGCATAACTCAATGTCATCCCCACCATTATCACAATCCTCATGTCACATCATCATCATCATCATCATTGGCAGCAACAGAACTCATGTACTAGATCAGATCAGATTTGCTAATGTCACACCATCATCAACATAAAGGCATTGTCTTTGTCTTCATCATCATCATCATCATCATCATCACCATCATCATCATCATCATCATCATCATCATCATCATCATCATCATCATCATCATCATCATCATCATCATCATCAGCAGCAGCAGCAGCAGCAGCAACAACAGAACTCATGTCACCACCATCATCACCACCACCACCATCATCACAAATCATCACATCATAATCCCTCATGTCATATCATCATCAACATGGTGACATCATCATGATGATTCATGAATCAGCATTATTATATTCAGCAGCAGAACTCAATGTTATCCCCACCATCATCATCATGATCAGAAATCCACATGCCACATTATCATCATTGACATCAACAGAACTCAAGTCACCATCATCATAAACTATCATCATCATCATCATTATCATAACTCCTCATGTCACATCATCAGAATCATCATTTTTGGCAGCAGAACACAATGTCATCACCACCATCATTACCATCATCATCTTCATCAGATCATCACCACCATCATCATGAGATTTACTCATGGCATTATCAACTAGGGCATTGTCGTCATCGTCATCATCATCATCATCATTATCAGATTTACTCAAGTCACACCATCATCAACATGAAGATATTGTCTTCATCATCATCATCATCATAACTCCTCATGTCACATCATTATTATCATTATTGGTAGCAGCAGAACACAATGTCATCACCACCACCATCTTCATCAGATCATCATCACCACCATCATCATCATCAAATCTACTTATGTCATCATCAAAATGAGAACATCATCATCATCATCATCATCATCATCATAACATCATCAGAATATCATTAAAGCTTCTGATGCCACATCATCAAAATGGTGTCATCATTGCATGAAAAACATATTAAACCCTTCTTTATTAGTGATAATTTAAATGTAGTTAAAATTACTGATGAATATATATAAATTGAGCAAGTGAGCTTCAAAGACCTGAATTGGTATAAACCATTCTTGCACAACCTGTTGTCCCTAGGCTAATAATTTACAACTACAAACAGTTGACAAGAATAGTGTACAAAAAGGGAAAATATTTCTTAATATGAACTGATTGATAATTAATTGATAATTTTTGGACAACTCAAATGTCCAACATAATCCTCTGCAACAATGAAATTACTTTGAATTTAAGTATTATTAAGTGCTCAGATAATATTTTTTACTGATTTTACATGTCCAGGTAATTTACTCCCACTGTGAGCCCCAATTAAAGGTACTACCAGGAGGAGGATCCCTGTGAGCCCCACTGAAAGGTACTACCAGGAGGAGGATATTTTTAGAGAATTCCTACAAAGTTTAAAAAAATGTGGACAAAAACATTTGGCGCATGTAAAGTCTGTTAGGCAAAGTGGTAAAAATTGTGAATTGGTAGTGGTAAAAGACTAATTGAATTTGAGTTTAAATGTCCATTTTTTAAACATCCTTTTTTCATTTCTTTTGTTTGGATTTTGATTTTTTTCTTGTCTATTTATTTTGTTGATTCAACTAAAAGAACTAATTTTTAGTAGTACATTTAAATCAGTTTTGATAATAAAATTTTCTCACACCTGTGACATGGAAATCCCACGTTTTTACCCATGTGGGATTTCCTTGTCTCACCCTAGGGTTGATACAGGCTACATGCTGAATTTCCCGTGTAGTTATACCTGCTCTGGATTTATCGTTGGGAGGACTTAATAAGTTGAGAAAAGCTCCGAAGTCAACCAACATTTTCTCAACGTCACAATCACTAACACACGCTTAATCGATGACGTCATAATCATATTACGTGAGAACGTCAACAGAAATTGATTACGTCATTTTCAGAAGGCATGAATGGTGACATGAAAAACTGAACATTTGATGCAATTTTTTGTTTACAATTCATGTTTTATGTTGCAAATGTGTGAGAAAAAGAATCCTACACCAGTAACAGGGTAAGACAGAGATATCTCAAACTCGGATGAATATTTTCCATGTCCAGAACTTGCTAAAGCTCGTTCTGGACAGGAAAATATTCATCCGAGTTTGAGATATCTCTGTCTTACCCTGCTACCGGTGTAAGATTCTATTAATCTATCCTCCAAGACTGGAGACTATCGCAGTGTGGTTGAAATTATGCTTCCAAGAATAAAGAATAAAAGCTTTGAGATTTAACTGATTATAAAAAGGACAGGGTGTCGTGATCATTTTACAAAGCATCGATGCATAGTTAGACGGATGGTGTTTTTGAAAAAGAAAAAACAATGTACCAAACCATGTATTGCTCAGTAAAAAAAACCGACAGAAAATAATAATTCCATCAATATATGAAAAAGACGATCAGTAATTAAGATTTAATAAAGTTTTATCAATAGTATCGTCGATACCTTCAGGATCGATCATTGTTTGTCATTTTGGATAAAGTCAAAGAGAAAGTAGAGTTTTTGCAAACCCGACTGCTGCTTTAGGAGGTTTATTCTAGCGTTTGTATGTAACTGGAAAATTTGCTGTATAAGTCTGGGTTTTTAAAAAACTGCTGATTATCATTCACAATATTCCCGTTTCATCACTTCCGAATGTTTGCACATTGCACTGTACGATTTATCTCCCTTTCATGGAAGTCAAATGTAATCGATAAATAAGTTTTAAAATGTAGCAGAGTACCGCAACACCAAAATACTTTATTATACCCTTCCAAATACATTCAAATTACCATAGATTTCATAAAGAATTAGTTAAATCCACTCTTCCTTGCTGTTTATTTCATAAAAAGTTATGATTTTGCAAACTTCCTGGACTACTTTTTATTGTATTTACGAGATCAGTTCGCCAGATTGCACAAATTTTTGGATGCATCCCATCGCAATATATTACTAGATTCTGAAATACATTCCGAAAATTTATTCCAAATGTGCATATGTAACAAAATGCATTACCCGTTTCAGAATACATATCTCATGATAAAACAGATACATTTCCTTCATGTTCATTTACCAGGCGCACTATTTCCATGCGTTCTAATCTCATAGAAAAGAAGCCTGATCTTGGCAGAAAGCGATAGCAAAGTACGCTTTCACTATCCTGAAACGCCGTACAAAAATTTCAGATGGGGGAAGCGCCAGGTCATAATTTGCAAAGCTGGAAAGAACACTCCAGAAACTCAAGTTGCCATAATTTTGCATTGTGCAGGATCCAATGTAGTCGAGGTGTTTGACCAATTCATGTGGACAGATCCTGGAGACAAAGGTATTTGATAAACTTAAACATTTTTGCAATCCTAGAACAAATGAAGCTATTGAGAGCTATAGATTGGTATAGATATAGAATGGTGGGTCAATCAATGCATAGTCTGACGGATGGTGTTTTTGAACCAGAGGCTCAGTGTGGCTGAGCCTGTATAGCTTACCTGACTAAAATGCTTTTAAAGCAAATTTGTATTCCAGTGATGAAAAAATGCACTGTTTATATCAGACAGAATGGCTAAGGAAATCACTGTAGAACTATATGTACCATTCACAGTTTTTTCAATCTGATTAAAATCACATCTCTCGCTTGCTCCCCCATTTTTGATATAGGCGCGGAGTGGGAGATCTGAGGAAACACCGATAGGGGCATATGTGAATGACCCATTGTCGTAACAATTATTGTCCAATGAAATTTCAGCTTCCGAGATTTTGAAAGTGTTATGCCTTTATTGTAAATGAAACGCGCAATTTGAATTTGTCAATCTAAGTAAAGGACCTTCCATACATCATTCCCATAAAGTTTGGTTCAATTTGCTTCAGTAGCTTTAGAGGAGATAGAAAATATATGCTATTCCCATAGGGTTAAACTATGTTCTGTGCTGGCAGCCATCTTTTTTGGTGGATCAAAAAAATGTCCACAATCTAAGTAAAGGACCTTTCATACATCATTCCTGTAAAGTTTGGTTCAAATTGCTTCAGTAGCTTCAGAGGAAATAGCAAATATATGCTTTTCCCATAGGGTCCAATGTTAAAATATGTTCTGTATTACGGCCATGTTTTAGGCGGATCTGAAAAATTTCGGCAATCTAAGTAAAGAACCATCCATACATCATTCCTGTAAAGTTTGATTCAATTTGCTTTAGTAGCTTCAAAGGAAATAGCAAATATATGCTTTTCCCATAGGGTCCAATGTGAAACAATGTTCTCCACTGGCAGCCATGTTTTATGGCAGATCAGGAAAATTTTGGCAATCTAAGTAAAGGACCTTCTATACATCATTCCTTTTAAGTTTGGTTCAATTTGCTTCAGTCATCTCTGAGGACATAGTCAAAAATGCGTTTTTCCCATAGGGTCCAATGTTAAACTATCTTTTGCGCTGACAGCCATGTTTTTTGGCAGATCAGAAAAATTTTGACAATCTATGTATAGGACCTTCTATACATCATTCCTGTAAAGTTTGGTTCAATTTGCTTCACAAGCTTCAGAGGAAATAGCATATATATGCTTTTCCCATAGGGT
This sequence comes from Anadara kagoshimensis, assembly GCA_021292105.1. Lineage (NCBI taxonomy): Eukaryota > Metazoa > Mollusca > Bivalvia > Arcoida > Arcidae > Anadara > Anadara kagoshimensis. The sequence goes on along the minus strand of CM037858.1, from coordinate 14,908,699 downwards.
CCAATGTTAAACTATCTTCTGCGCTGGCGGCCATGTTTTTTGGTGGATCAGAAATATTTTGGCAATCTAAGTAAAGGACCTTCTATACATCATTTCTGTAAAGTTTGGTTAAATTCGCTTCAGTCATTTCTGAGGAGATAGCCAAAATGCGTTTTTCCCATAGGGTCCCATGTTAAACTATCTTTTGCACTGGCAGCCATGTTTTTTGGCCAATCAGAAAATTTCGGCAATCTATGTAAAGGACCTCCAATACATCATTCCTCTAAAGTTTGGTTAAGTTTGCTTCAGTAGTTTCAGAGGAGATAGCCAAAATGTGTTTTTCCCATAGGGTCCAATGTTAAACCATGTTCACCGCTGGCAGCCATGTTTTTAGGCGGATCAGAAAAATTTTGGCAATCTTTGCAAAAGACCTTCCATACATCATTCCTGTAAAGTTTAATTGAATTCGCTTCAGTCGTTTCAGAGGAGATAGCCAAAATGTGCGTTTTCCCATAGGGCCCAATGTTAAACTTTGTTTGGCCCTGGCGGCCATTTTTTTTGGCGGATCAGAAAAATTTGGGCAATCTTAGTAAATGACCTTACATACATTATTCCTGTAAAGTTTGGTTCAAATTGGCTCAATGGTTTCAAAGAAGATAGCAAATATATGCTTTTCCCATAGGGTCCAATGTTAAACTATCTTCTGCGCTGGCGGCCATGTTTTTTGACGGATCAGAAAAATTTTGGCAATCTAAGTAAAGGACCTTCCTTACACCATTCCTGTAAAGTTTGGTTAAATTTGCTTCAGTCATTTCTGAGGAAATAGTCAAAAATGCATTTTTCCCATAGGGTCCAATGTTAAACTATCTTCTGCGCTGGCAGCCATGTTTTTTGGCGGATCAAAAAAATTTCGGCAATCTAAGTAAAGGACCTTCCATACATCATTCCTGTAAAGTTGGGTTAAAATTGGTTCAGGGGTTTCAGAGGAGATAGCCAAAATGTGAAAAGTTTACAGACGGACTGACAGACTGACGGACGGACGACGGACGCCAAGTGATGGCAAAAGCTCATATGGCCTTTAGGCCAGGTGAGCTAAAAAGTAAACAATGTACCAAACCATGTATTGCTCAGTAAAAACAGCAGAATATGATAATTCCATATATATATATATGAAAAAGACAATCAGTAATTAAAATTTTTATAAATTGTACCTGATCGATCATTGTTTGTCGTAAGTTGGGTAGAGAGAAAGCAGACTGACCGCTGCTATGAGGGGGTTCATTCTAGCGTTAGTATGTAACTGGATCATTTGCTGTTAAGTCTGGTTTTTAATTATCTGCTGATTATCATTCACAATATTCCTGTTTCATGTTAATTTTACTTCCAAATCGGTAAACTATTTAAAACCCACATGCTCAGTTTGTACACAGCACTGTACGATTTATCTCCCTTTCACGGAAGTGAAATGTAATTGATAAATCAGTTTTAAAATAATGAGAGAATACCGCAAAATACCAAAATACTTTATTATACCCTTCCAATAAATTAAAATTACCGTAGATTTCATAAAAAATTAGTTAAATCCACCTGTCAGTGTTGTTTATTTCATAAAAAGTTATGATTTTACATCGTAGGATGCAAACTTCCCGGACTACTTTTTATTGTATTTACGAGATCAGTTCGCCAGATTGCACAAATTATTGGATGCATCTCGCCGCAATATTTTACTAGATTCCGAAATATATTCCGAAAATTTATTCTATATGTACATATGTAACCAAATGCATTACCCGTCTCAGAATACATATCTCACGATAAAACAGATGTATTTCTTTCACGTTCATTTACCAGGCGCACTTTTTCCATGCGTACTTATTTCATAGAACAGAAGCCCGATCTTCTTAGCAGAAAGCAATAGCAAAGTACCTCTTTGCCTGTCGTGAATGCCGTACAAAAATCAGGAACAGCTCAAAATCAGGAAAAATCAGAAAAAATAAGAAAAATCAGGAGTCACTTGACAGACTGCCAATTATAGCTGTGACAATTGGGTGCCTTAAACACAATGGGGTCAATTTTTGTCTCGCCTGGCAAAAGGTTCCCAAACAGACTTCTGTCTTACTTTATGTAAGTTTCATCCAGTTTGGATCACTTTGATTTTTCCATTTCCGTGGCAACGACCAGTCACCACCATTTTGGGACTTTTTAGCCCGATCTTCTTAGCAGAAAGCGATAGCAAAGTACGCTATCACTGTCGTGAACGCCGTATAAAAATTCGCTAAGTTTATGAACAATCAGCCATTCGCGTAATAGACTAGGCACATTTTCAGAAAAGACGTCGTTTTAAAGAGGAAGAGGCATTTTTTAGTAAAAGCAAACCATATATCATTCTTACCTAATTTGGGTGTGCTGAGTCCGAAAATGGCGGATACCAAACTGAAAAATTGCTCTAGGTAGGTCATAATTTAAATACAAAATGGCCGCGAAAATCAAAATTCATTTTTGCATGAAAGTTGATATAGAAGTTGTTTTGGTAGCGATAAACGGCTATTAATCAAAGATTGTAATATTTCAAGGCATACTTGGGTGTTAATGAACAGAAAATTTAAACAAAATACCTATGGGCCTTATTGCTCACCTGAAAACATTTAAGATACTGGAATTTTAGGGGCAACAACACCTTCGTTGATTATCATACACAAAATTTGCTACGAAGTTAGATCTTGGCATGTTGATTATGTTTGCAACTTGGTGTTGTTATCTTTTTATAATGCTCAATAAAAAATATGGTCAAAAACACAAATTTGCAAAAAATTATACTCCAGGGGTAACAACTCCTCTATGGATCATCGTATTCTTACAAACATTGCTACTTAGTTTGTCATGTTCATTATTTTTAATGTCTTCTTTTTATAACACTAATAGTTTTCTAGTAAATAGCCACAAAACCAGCACAATTTGCGAAAAAATCAAGTATTTTTAAGTCTGTAAAAAGGGGGTTTGATATTTATGAAATCAAAAGATCTGGCATGCCGGTCAGCCTTCGTCTCAGGTGGCCTGACGACAAAGGTCATTATGAAAAAATGTATATATTTGACTCATGAACGAAGTTCACATGTTTAATTTTAGCCAGTTTTAAAGATTTTCGCTTTTGTTTTTGGATTGTAATTGGAACATAGGACTGTATGTCTCTGTTTAATTCAATAAATTAAGTATGATGTATAACATGCTGAAACACTGATATATGTATTCTAGAGTGTGAATGAAATAGCTTACAAAATTGAAGCTTGTGTTTACACCAAATGCTTCAGAATTTTTCTTTTTTGCAGTGGAAGAGCAAAGTAAATCAACTACACTAGCCTTCCAAACCTATTTAGGGGTGCTAAGTCATCACCGAGCAATTCTAAGCTTACTATTCGCTAAAAAGGTGAACTTGCACTACAAAATCTTGATGTGAAGTTTGATATTCAACTATAGCAAAAGTAATACTACATTTTATTTTATTAAAACTGGTACGAAGTAAGAAGGTTGAATGATATACCGTGAGCCTTCTGTTTAAGGAGATTAGCGCCGATGTCCCTTTTCAACCCTTCTATCCCCTAACTATTTAAATCTGTGTATCCGAAGACCAGTGTAATTTTGTAAGTTAATATCAGCAAGGTATTACTCTAAAATAAATAGGACTAGTGACTTTGCAAATGTAAAAAATGGTGAAAGAGCAAGATCCAATATTTGCACAAAAATGGTTAGGCACCTAAGGCTATCCATACTGATATGATAGCAACATGCCCCTACATAGGCAAGAGTAAAAAGGTGGGTGGCGGATTATGAACAGGACAAGCAGAACATTAATGATGACCCCAGTCATAGAAGGTATGCCACAGTTGCAACCCCAGAAATGGTCAATAGAGCTTTGTTTTCATTCCATTCATGGTAGCCGAATCACCATTGGTTGCTCATTTTTGAGAAATCCTTTTCTTTCAAAAAGAAAATAAATTGTTTTTGCAAATCTGTAAAAACAAAAACTCTAAACATTTTCACAAATTTTGAAAATTTGGCCACTAATCATTTTAAGATTGTGGAAACGTAGATAAAAACCATGGTATTGTTATGACTGACAGGTGAGTTACAGAAAAATAAGGGCAGCGAGTTGACATTTCACAGAGAACAGTACATTCTATTCTGACATCTTGCAATAAGAAAGCTTTGGGTCTGTTTGGGCTTCTGGCAATTAATCAGAAGTACACAAGATGCACTTTGTCGCGTGTTAGTCTAAACATTTTAGTGGTATATCCTGCTAGCTCCCATAAGACCTTTGTTTCTATGGAGGCAAAGCGGTACATATTTCATCCCTGAGCCCAAATAACAGTCTAAACAATGGAATCACCTGGTTCATCTCCGCCAAAGAAGACAAGACTGTTCCATCACCACAGTTAACTTAGATACTGATGGTATTATTCTGATGGTACATGTAGATTATTTCCAAAAGGGACAAAAAATAAATAGCACATAATTTGTATTACTTTTTAGGCTGTTACGGAAAATATTCAACTCAAGTGTTGTGGAAAACTCAGTAAAGGTGTCTTACTCCACTGACACAATTCTACCATTGCCTTGACTGCAATTAACGATTGTGGCTTTAAATTTTAAATTGAGTGGCCAACTTTTTGCTTAAGCTTGCACATCAGTCTTGCTATTTACATTACCCAGTTTTATAGTGAGATGATGATGTTAAATATTAATATATATAAGACTTTCTGAATTTTCAAGAAAATGAATTATTTAAAAGTTGCATTAAGCTCCTTAAACATCGCTGGCAAATCTGTATAGAGACTAATACTATGTTGTAAAATAATGCAATATTACCGTCAAAATTCAAACCACAACATATGGGGTTCACAACGTATCAATCGATATATGTTTTTAAATAATGGTTGTGATTCTACCTATTTAAGCTATATCATTCTTAAAAGTTTGACGCATGATGACATAGGAATTAGGTATTTTGACATTGACAACCACGGGTTCTACATACTATTTTGCAAGAACATGTGGCAAACTCTGTATAAAAGAGTGTTCTGGAATATGCTCTTTTGCATTTCAAACACAAGTTTCGATTTTGACTGGTAATTCCACACCATGAGCAGTATTTCAGTATGGTTTGGTTATGAACTTAATTTATTAGTCATGTAGATTTATCAGAGTACTATGCAAAAGGCACACATAATGAACAAACACTTAACTATAGCCACCATTTTATTTTTAGAAATTGTTTTAATTTTGGTTAAAACATTTATACTTCAGTTTAGCCTTTTTCATTTTAATGTAACAACCCCAAGTCTGCAAGTTATGCTGAAATGTCACAAAGTACCATCTTTTGCTAAAACGTGGAACTTAAATAACACTGAGAAATTATAAGCCGATAAATTTAAACAGTCGCCATTTTGTTTTCAGAATTATGGGTTCAAAAGCTCAAAATTTTACTTGGTATCCGTCATTTTTTAAATAGAGCAAACTCGAATTATATCAAATTAAGCATGTTGCCAACTTTTACTAAGATTTGTAACCCCAAGTAACATTTTTCATCAGTACACTATAAGTCGCCATTTTGTTTTTGGAATTATGGGTTCAAACACTCAATATTGAGCTTGGTATCTGCCATATGTGAAATCGGGATCCTCAAATTATGTTAAATAAATCATGTTACCAACTTTTAAAATTAGAAACCCCAACTAACATTTTTGCATTGGTACACCATTAATTTTAGCCGCCATTTTTGTTTTTGGAATTATGGGTTAAAACTTCAAAACTTGGTAGCAATCATTTTTGGAATCGGCATCTTCGAATTGTGTTAAATAAATCATGTTACCAACTTTTACCAAAATTTCTCAAGCCGAGTAACATTTTTTGCATTGTAACCATTAATTTGAGCCGCCATTTTGTTTTTGGAATTATGGGTTTAAAAACTCAAAATTGAGCTTGGTATCTGCATTTTTTTAATTTGCCATCCTCTAATAATGTTAAATAAATCATGTAACTAACTTTTACCAAAATTGTCAACCCAAGTAACATTTTTTGCATTGGTACGCCATTAATTTTAGCAGCCATTTTGTTTTTGAAATTTTTGGTTCAAAAACTCAAAATTGAGCTTGGTATCCGCCATTTTTGAATTCAGCACCCTCAAATTTTGTTAAATAAATCATGTTACCAACTTTTACTAAAATTTGTCAACCCAAGTAACATTTTTTGCATTGGTATTACATATTATACCAGTTTTAATTTCACAGCACTAGACGGCCGTTTCGGAATACAATTCCTCATCAGTAGTGCTTGGACCAAAATTATGAAACCAAAATTATTTTGAAGATGTTGAAAAGCTACTCAAAGGACCAAAATATATTTTACCAAATTAAGCTAAGGAAATACTTTGCATGAGGGAGTACACCTTAGTTTTTGAGAAATTTCAAATTTTAACTTGCAGGAAATTTAGACAATTATAGTATATTTCTGACAATAATACGGAATTATTGCCATTATACCATTAATTTTAGTCGCCATTTTGTTTTTGGAATTATGGGTTTAAAAACTCAAAATTGAGCTTGGTATCCGCCATTTTTGAATTCAGCACCCTCGAATTATGTTAGAAAAGCATGTTACCAACTTTTACTAAAAAATGCCGCTTCAAGTCACATTTTCTAATTTGTTGAAATGAAAGATGGTGGAAATCAGCTACTTAAAAACAAAATTAACAAGGTCAGGAAGGCATCTCAGAAAACAAGTACACAATATAAAGAAAAGGCAGGAAAACTAAAAATATAATGAACTTTTGAGAGAAATATCCAGAGTGTCACTTTTGTGGATATAAACACGAAGTAAGTAAATACAAATGTCCAGCATGGGGAAAGACATGTGAAAAGTGTAAGGGACGAAACCATTTTGAAATCTAAATAAGAAGATCTATTATGTAGAAGCCAATGATCTACAGGATGAAAATCAAGAGGAACACTGGTTATTCACAGTTTATTCAGGACATTTCAGCATTAATGGAAGTCAACAACATAGAGGTAAGATTCCAATTAGCGTGGCAGATGTTAATACAGTATGTCAGAAATATGTCAGGAAGGAACAAGTGAAACCAACTAAAATTAAACTAAAGATGTGGTATAAATCTAACATGGATCCCTTGGGAGTAGTAGAACTTGATGTGACTAACATTAAAACCAAAGAAACTTATAAAGTTAACTTTGTTGTGGTACCAAATGGATTAATGTGCTTTTAGGTTTGAGAACAATATAAGACATTAAATTAATCACAGTTAATGATGACAAATTTATAGCTTCTGTCAAAAATCAAGGTAATTCAAAATTGGGGTATCGGTGACACATCTTTGAAACATATACATATACATATCCTCTCTGGGTCTTCAAGGACTCGTGAGGCCGTTAAGCATTCTACACCACCCCTGTCTGTCACTTGCTGCTGCTTCTGCTCTTTGCCATGTGTTCCATCCGTTCTCAATCCTTTCTTTTTCAACTGTTCTTCTCCAGGTGTTCTTTGGTCGTCCAGCTTTTCTTTTTTCAGGCGTCCAGGTTAGTGCTATCTTGACGTTGCTGTTTGTTTCTCTACGAGGATGTGACCTATATATCTCCATCTTCGCACTTTGATCGTATGGGACAATGGTGTGGTCTTGGTGCAAGTGTAAAGATCGGTGTTTGAGATCTTCTCAGGCCAATGTATTTTCAGTATCATACGTAGGCATTTGCGGTGGAAGGTGTCTAACCTCTCTTTATCTTTTCTTGTTGTTCTCCATAGCTCTGCGCAATAGAACAGTTTAGAAATTACGTTGGTGTTAAATATTCGTAATTTTGTTTTGGCACTGTACTTTGATGATTTCCATACCTGGGTTAAGGCACAGTAGGCAGATCTTGCTAGCCCCAGTCTCCTTGTTATATCTCTTTCAGTACCACCATTCTTGTCTATGGTTGTTCCTAAATATAGGAAGGAGTCTGTATCTTCCACCTCAATGTTGTTTATTCTGATTTTCTAATCGTTCTTACAGTTCATTCTCATTGTCATTGTTTTCTTGGCGTTTTTGTTAAGCCCGGTGTACTTTGCAACATCGTGTAACCTGTTTGTTTTCTCTTGCAAGTCTGTGAATCTGCTAGCTTATAGCACAAGGTCATCAGCGTAGTCAAGATCTTCAAGTCTGTTGGTAAACTTCCACCTGATGCCTCTGCATTTGTTGTTGGTGTTTCTTATTATCCAGTCAATGATGATGATGAAGAGAAAGCCTGACATAACACAGCCTTGCTTCACCCCCGTTTTAACCTCAAACCACTCTGATGTTTTACCGCCTTCCAGGACGCAGCACTTGTTACCCATATACATATTCTTATTCTTTATTTCATCTTTGAAAGTTGATCCTGAAGTTGCTCTAAAAACGTTGCTGAGTAGGAAAATACTGATCACAATTCAAGACCGTGTAAAACGTGAGTTGGAAATTCTGGTCGAGGGCAAAATTTTTGTCCCGGTTACAGAACTGACACCCTGGGTTAGCCAGATGGCTGTGATTCATAAACCTAACTGTAACTTACGAAATTTGTATCAATCCTCAACCTCTCAACAAAGCACTTATGTGAGAACATTATAAGTTGCCGACACTCGATAATGTATTGCCAAAACTAAATAAAGCTAGAATATTGAGTAAATTAGAGGTACAAGAGGCTTATTATCACATAAGACTTCACGAAGAATCTAGTGATCACCTTTTGGTGACCTATATATCTCCATCTTCGCACTTTGATCGTAGGGGACAATGGTGTGGTCTTGGTGCGAGTGTAAAGATCACATCGTCACTAAACCATCAACAGGGAAACAGTAAAGTCGAAGCAGCGGTAAAAGTTATCAAACAGATGATGATGAAATGTATCAGAGACGGCTCTGATCAATCCAAAGCCTTACTAGAGTTGCGGAATATGCCACGTCAGGACACTAGACTTAGTCTGACTATAATGTTATTTGGGTGAAATATGTGTACATTGCTATCCATGCTAAAACCGAAAGCAGTAACATGGGACGAAAATGCAATGACCCGAAAATGGAAAAGGAAACGTGCTGTTAAGCAATTGTATGACAAACGAACACGTCATTTATCAGATTTACCTGTAGGGCAACATGTATGTTACCTGGTGACCAGGAATAGTTGTAGACAAAAACCAAAACTCTTCGTATACAGTTGAATCGACAGACAGTGCGTTATATATCATAGGAATCGGGTTCATTTAAGACAGACTCTAGTCAATACGGATAAATTAGAAGACTTAACTCCATGTCTCGAACTTGACATTTTTGTAGATCCATCACTTGCTGGATGCCTAGGCAACCAAACATGGAAGGTATAAAATCACAAGTACCACCAAAAGATGCGAGATTGCCTGAAATTTGAATACCAATCATATTAGCAATGCCCCAAACATGCATCCAAAACATATCACGAAAGAACTGGAGTACATGTATTTGAAAGAATATATTCCTTTTTAAGTTCTGTTTGCATTTATTTTGCATTCCTGTTTAATTTGTGTTCATGTATATTTCTGTTACCAAGTAGGTTCTGAAGTGTTTGTTTTAATGATAATTGTTAGACTATTATAATTATGATGATGGACAGTAAAGTATAGAATATCCCATAAAATAAGACATTTTAAAGAAAAGGGAATGTTGACCAGTCCATATTTTATGTAATGCCTATTCATTTATATCACTGTTGCATTGTGGGATTTGACATCTTTGTACTATGTCATTGTATCACATCATCATTATTGAGTAAAGGCTTGTAAGAGAAGCATGTGTTATGTGTTCTCTTATACCGACCTGCTAATTCGGCATAATAATCAACAAATGTAATTCAGTGGGGGATCAAAATCTTTTCGTGCTTTCACTTTTAGGCAATCAGAAGGTTTGCCGAAATCTGGGGTGGGATCATCATTCCCAGTTGATTTTGGCCATGTCAGAAAATGCAATCAGCGACATTTATTACAGAATTAAATGTCGCTGGTGCAATGGTCAAATAAAGTTTAGGTCCTGTGACACGGTTTAGAGATGACAATGAGAAGACATTTTATACATCATTCTTTAGCGGAATATATGTAGAAAAGAACAGTATATGTTGTGTTTTTTAATTCCCCAGCATTACTTTAACCCTCTTGCTGCCACCGAACAGTTCAAATTACGTCAACGCTGCGCTGAGATTGTAACGTCATCATAACTGCGTCATCAAACAAGAGGCCCAATAGGGCCTGTGATGCTCAACTGGCAGGCAATTTACATTTTGGATAAATAACGTGCAAATCTTTTGAAATGGCATTCCCCCTCCTTTTTACAATTGCAACTGGAACCAAAGTGGTTGGAAAACAAATCTGCATTGGTCTTTCATGTTTTTGCTATTTATAGGAACAGAAGCCACCTTGGATTTTGGCTGATATGCCAGACACAACTTTTGGATTACTATTACTAAAGGACTTTTCATGCTGTATTGGGTTAGAATTGGCCAATTCAGGAGAAAATTTTCAATGATTTGGTTGAAACACACATCTTGTTTGTACACTGCCTAAAAATTGGGTCAACTATTTTTTTTTTCAGGAAAGGTAAAACATTAGGTAATAACCTACACAATTGACCTTGACCTCATTTTAAAAGTAATTACAGGAATATTTCAAAACTGAAAACTAAAGGACTTTTCATGCTGTATTGGGTTAGAATTGGCCAATTCAGGAGAAAATTTTCAATGATTTGGTTGAAACACACATCTTGTTTGTACACTGCCTAAAAATTGGGTCAACTATTTTTTTTCTTTTCAGGAAAGGTAAAACATTAGGTAATAACCTACACAATTGACCTTGACCTCATTTTGAAGGTAATTACAGGAATATTTCAAAACTGAAAACCCTATGTCATTATCTGATCAAATAGTGAAGATATATAACAATTTCAGCAATTTTTTGCATCCGTGACCTTGAACTTTGAACCAATGACCTTAATCTATACATCAAAATAGTAGTTGAATTAATATCTACAACATTCTAATATATGCCTATAGAAAATGTTAATAGTTTTCAAGATAATTAACCATTTCAGTATTATTTCGTATCTGTGACCTTGACCTTTCAACTCCTGGCCTTAATCTATATATCACAATGATCGTTACATCAATACCTACAACATTCTAATATACATGCCTATACAAAAAAATTATAGTTTTCGTGTTAATTAATGTTTTTGATTTTGTTTTGCATCTGTGACCTTGACCTTTGAACCCATGACCTTTTTCTATACATCAAAATGTTCGTTGTATGAATACCTACAACATTCTAATATACATGCCTATACAAAAAGTTTATAGTTTTCAAGATAATGAACCGTTTTAGTATTATTTTGCGTCTGTGACCTTGACCTTTGAACCCATGACCTTAATCTATACAGCAAAATGACCGTTACACCAATACCAACAATATTCTAATATACATGCCTATACAAAAAGTTGATAGTTTCAAGATAATGAACTGTTTCAGTATTTTTTCATGTCTGTGACCTTGACCTTTGAACCCATGACCTTAATCTATTCATCAAAATGATCGTTGCATCAATAATAACAATATTCCAATATACATGCCTATACAAAAAGTTTATAGTTTTCAAGATAATGAACCGTTTCAGTATTCTTTCGTGTCTGTGACCTTGACCTTTGAACCCATGACCTTAATCTATATATCAAAATAACTTGCATCAATACCAACAATATTCCAATATACATTGTTATACAAAAAATTTATAGTTTTCAAGATAATGAACCATTTCGGTATTGTTTTGCTTCTGTGACCTTGACCTTTGGACCCATGGCCTTTTTCTATACACCAAAATGATCGTTGTATCAATACATACAACATTCCAATATACATGCCTATACGAAAAATTTATAGTTTTCAAGATAATGAACCGTTTAAGTATTCTTTCGTGTCTGTGACCTTGACCTTTGAACCCATGACCTTAATCTATACATCAAAATGATTGTTATATCAATACCTACAACATTCTAATATGCATGCCTATACAAAAAGTTTATATTTTTCGAGATAATGAACCATTTCGGCATTGTTTGCTTCTGCGACCTTGACCTTTGGACCCATGACCTTTTTCTATACATCAAAATGACTGTTGCATCCATACAAACAATATTCCAATATACATGCATATACAAAAAGTTTATACTTTTCAAGATAATGAACCGTTTCAGTATTATTTTGCGCCTGTGACCTTGACCTTTGAACCCATGACCTTAATCTATACATCAAAAGGACCGTTGCATCAATATCAACAATATTCCAATACACATGCCTGTACAAAAAATTTATAGTTTTCAAAATAATAAATAAAATCAGAAAGGTAAAAAATTAGGTCATGACCTTCACAATTGACCTTGACCCCATTTTGAAGGTAATTACAAGAATATGTCAAAACTGAAAACACCATGTCATTATCTGATCTAATAGTCAAGTTATAACAATTTTAAACTATTTAAAGCTATTTTACGATTTTTGCAAAATTAAACGCAAAAACGTGTTACCTATTTTTTGTCAGAATTCCACGAAATGTACAAACTTAGAGGTTAAGACCATCTAGAAGCCAAATATCAAATCAGATTTTGCCTCCAATTACTGGTTCTGGAGAAGAAGATTTTTTTAGGTTTTTTCTATTTTTAGTAATGGCAACCATCTTGGATATCTAATCACCATGATTTGTACAATCTACAGTCAGACTCTAGCAAGGACCTTGCACAGCAAATTAGGTTTCAAAAGGCCTGGTACTTTCAGAGTTTTTGCTGTTAACGAACGCACGGACGCATGCACACACGCACCATGCCAATAGCTCATCTGGCTAAAGCCAGTTGAGCTAAAAATGACCACAGAAAAAATCAGCACCTGTCTTTATTAAATTTATACACAGTAAAACATTTATTCTAAAATTATTATTTTGATGAAATTTTCAGTATTATAGGCATAATTATTTGCAGATCTTTCTCATAAAGTAAATCTTAGGAAATTGTATAATTCCAGCATTAAAAAATGATGAACATAGAGTTGAATTTTTAATACAAGTACGCTGTTTCTCGGATATAATGCTACAGTTGGTTGGTTGAATGTTTCTTAACTTCGCATCAGCAATTTTTCACCTACGAAAACTGTTTTAATAATCTCTATGGATTAATCTGTGAAATATTTCATGTAAGCATGTGAAGTTTGTGTGTTGTATGGTCTGTCTTGTACTAGAGTGCACTCAGGGCTGCTAGATTGAACCGAGTCAGTATGCCACCACCCCCTCCCCCCACTGATACCGATATAATGTTACGGAATATGTGTGTGTATTTTATCACCACGTGATTAAATTTTGGGCACTTTTTATCGCTTTATTTGTAAACACTACTGTTTTCATATGATGAAACGCTATGACATCATTTTTAAATAATCATAAATTGAAACTTTCTCCACCAAAAATGTCTTTTGAACTTCTTTTAAGTTTTTAAACCTAATGGGTAGTTTTAAAAAAGGCTAAAAATTAATTTTATTAAAATAAATTAGGGGTAAAGGCGCTGTTGTGATGTTTCATTTAGGACGTCGAGTGATCGTAATTCAGGTTTTGCATCACTAATCACTTATTTTTGTATAACCTACAATATTTAATTAAGTGTAAAATCTAACAGTCAAAAGTTAAGTTTAGTAGTATACATCATCTAAATTCTCCTTCCTTGGTATGAGGTTTCAACAGAGACGTAAGGTGACATGCAAAAAAGGTTATTTTGTATATTCGAAAAAGTATATCGTATATTCTCAATAGTTTTATCACATTTTCAAAAAAGTTTTTGTATTTTTGCTATAGTTATTTCGTATTTTGAAGAAATAGTATTTTGAATTTCTGAATTGTCGTATATTTGAATTAGTATTTTACGGAAGTCCGTTTGTGCAAGGCTGTGAAAATATTTCTGATTAAAAATATTGTATCTTGAGACCGTAAGTTATTTTCTTGCGGTGGAACTCAATTATATGCAACTTACTTCTTGTAACACAAGCAAAGAAAAGCTTGCTACAATCGGTTACCTTTTCAAGTGGATTGGATTATAGTAAATGTGTTTCACGCCACAGTCAAGATTCTACTTGACTACTATCACTCATATCAAGGTGGTCATTTTTGAGATAGTGGAGGAAACCGAAATAGGGAGAAAAAACCACCGACCTCGGCAAACGAACTGACAAACTTCCTTATACTAGAATCTGTTCAAGTGGGATCCAAACCTAGGTGATGAGAGGCACCATGACTCGTAAGTTCCCGTCAAAGTTTACATCAGATGCAGTTACTTGTGGGAGAAAAGTGAGTCACCTCTGGGAAAAAATTAACTACTAGTAATAAGTTCTTTAAAGAAATAAATGTTTTATAAAAAGAATATTAGATAATCATTTTCAGGTATATCATGTTCAATATATATTTTTTGAAATTGTTAATTCGTATTAACAATAAGCACTTGGTATCACAGATAAATTGTATACCGACAAGGATACCTGAAGTATGTTACCTATTCAACATTGAATAAGAAACTATATGTATTACACTCGATTAAATTCTATACAATGTCACTACCAAGTATGGTCATCCCCAGTGCCTAGGAACAAATTGGCTTAAAGCATCAATATAAGCACATAAATCATTACATGGGATATTTCATATGTTCGAAGAGTAAAGTATTCAAGCATAGTAAAGCTTTCGCTGCACTGAATCTTTCGAAGTTTATTTAATAATACTCTGTAGGCAATGTCACTACCAAGTACAGTTATCCCAAGTGCCTCGGAACACATTGGCTCTATAAAGCATAGTATTACAAAATGATATTTCGAAATTTTCAGCACGGTGAGAGCTTCGCTTTGTTCAGGCACTTTACTTTCCGTCTATATGAAATATACTGCATAATGGTATGTGCCTTTATTGATGCTTATTCGAATATACGAAATACGATTCCGAATAAAATATATAATTATTGCGAAAATATAAATAACTTTTGCAAATATACGAAATACTTATTCAAAAATATGATATAACTATTTCGAATATACGAAATAAGTTTTTACACACTCTGCAGGTTTCCAATTGCTACTAACATGCCCAATAAATCCTTGTGTATGATGGATAATTTCTGACATCCAGATAATTTCAGTCCACATAAAATTATCTTGACATGGTGAAATAATATCATGACAAGTCGAGATAATCTGACAGAAAGTTGTGATAGTAAAATAAAAAGTTGCGATAAATAGCACAAAATGTTGAGATACTTATGTTGAGATATTTACCATGACTAGTCGACATAAGTATCTTGACATGTCAACTTTCTCCTAAATGTTCTTCCAGTTTTTGAGCAGTATACCTAGTAGTTTAAAAAAGTTTTTACCATTCTCTTGTTGATGTTAATGACAAAATAAATAAATAAATAAATAAATGACAAAATAAATAAATAAATAAATAAATAAATAAATAAATAAATAAATAAATAAATTAAATAAATAACTTAACTGGAGCTATAATTTTGTGGTTCATTGACAGAGAGCCTATCCAACTTGACCAAGGACGAAGTAAAGATGACACTATATCGTCCCAATCACTGAAAGACTTTCTTCATCCATTTTTCATCCAACGCAATTATGCAAAATGATATGACGTCATTGATACTTCGATACTTCACTGATGTAACGCTTGATTTTGAGCAAAAATATTCAAATATTACGTTTTTATTACTTTTTTCAAAACTGTCCTTTCACTCCAAAAATATAAACAAAATATTGGAAGGTATATGAACATGTTTTAGAGACCATATATGGTACCTCTGGCAGCCAGCTGGTAGAGGCCATATATGGTACCTCTGACAGCAAGAGGGTTTAAAACAACGGCCTAAAAACAAAGAAAAACCAAGGGGGGGGGATGTCAACGTTTTGGATAGCGTGAAGATGAATACCTTGTATTATGTTTAAGCATATAGTGTTATTTTTTAAAAACCAGAAACAAATGCCTGTGAATTACAGGTCTATTTTGGTTACATATGCTCGAAGCAAGTCATTTCGTACCATGACCATTTCGTACCTAAATTTACCATTTCATACCCAAGTCTGTCCATTTCGTACCATGCCATATGACCATTTCGTACCATGACAATTTTGTACCCAAATTTTCCATTTCTATGGTACTAAATGACTAGCAAATTTTTATTAAAATAAATGCATTCAAAATCTGCACATGAAAATACTACCATTTCGTACCATATTTTTAAAATATAATGACATTATTTGTTGATTATATTTAAAGAGGTTCTTTATCAATAAGTGTTACTTATTAGTAATATTAGTTAGCCCGATATGAAGAACAAGAAGAAAAAGAAAATTGATAAGATTCTCCACTTTATCATTTGGAAATTTCGTGACCCGGCCTTTGTTTGTTCGTCTTAGTGAGTTTTCATTAAAGAACTTTACTATCATGTAAGAACTACGTTGAGAGAGAGAGACAGATAGAGAGAGAGAAAGAGAGAGACGAAATGGTAGATGTAGTTGTAATATATAGTAAAATGGCTTGAGTGTATGGTACGAAATGGTAGTTGATATGGTACGAAATGGTCATGGTACGAAATGACTATAATTCACATGTGCTCACCATATCATAAACATTGACAACCACTTGTTCTTGAGCCATTCTTCTTTTTTCACACGCAAATTATAACCTGTCTGACTATCTGCCTTTTTAAGATTTACACTACTATCCTACTGCTGACGTTTTCAGCAGGTCATTTTTATCGACATCAAAAATATCACAAATTAATTGAACACAATTTGTAATCAACGATTACACTGGCGGATGACTCATCCTGGATACATAACACATTTACAGCCCATTCTTGTCTGAATTCACAAAATCTGCAGCTAAAATTCAAAATATGAATTATTTCGGTATAAAATAAAATCTGACACATGTGACGATACAATATGCCAGTTTTCCAGAGAGATACAACAATCACGATCTTCCCTGTGTATCTTGTTGATTGCGGAAGCTATAGGAGGTGAAAAACGTAACAGACAACAATATTGATGACGTAGTTCACACCTGTTCCCCAGAAGATATGGCCAATGTTTGTATGAGGCGATTTAGAGTTTTTAGAAAGTTGAAAGAAATACACAGTTGTGTGCGTGCATTGAATACGACATGTCAACTAAGATGTGTAAGTCATCGGTTAAAATGTCCATAGCAGTAAACAACTTACTAACTGTTTTTAACCTCTCTTCTTTCATTTCGACCTTCAGTTCTAAAAAAAATAACTTTCAATGGGGTTCGCCGTTGTACCATCTTAACGTTTGTGCGGAACATTTTGGAAAACGTCAACGTTACAAATTCCCGGAATAACGTCGTTTTTACGGGAAAGCGTCATATTGTGCAATTCTATGTCCATTGGAAACAAGCGTTTCACAGACACTTTAGAAGGTATCACGTGGTACGGCGACGAACCCCATTTCTTCCACTGTATCCCGCACCCCCTCTCACCATACCCACCCACTAACCATGCTCTAACGCGCACGGTGCACATGATACTCTGAAGTGACCAACTTTTAATGATGGTGCTGCAGTATCTAAAGATAGTTAGAACACTGCATGCACATGTCTAACCCTGGGGGTGGGGGTGGGGGGTGGGGTGGGTAGGGATCGGTGGTGGTAATCAAGTGTTTAGTTGTCATTTTTAATGGTGGCCAGGGCTCTCTTTCACCAGAGCCCTTGCAATTGGGAAACTAAACATCATAATGACCAAAATTGTGAGATAGAAAAAGTAAATAGAAAAAAATCCAAATACTGTTTTTAACCCTTTCAATGCCAGATGTTTGAAAATGTATTACATCAAGTGTGCAATTATCACGTCATCAGTGCCAGGAGTTTTCAGAAGCCGTAAGGCGTAATTGGTTTGTGTAAATGTACACTTATGGTGCACGGTTTTATAAATTATAGCGTCACCCTGAATGTTAAAAACTCGTTAATACATGTTTAGATTCACCATTTACTTAAAATTTAATGCTTCATAAACATGTTATTATGAGTAAATATGATGCCAAGTCAATCTTTTAATATATAGATGTACAGACCTTGAATAACTACTCTGCATAAGAAAAGCGGATGTGATAAATACGATAACATCGCCCAGCATAGAGTTCAACATGACAATCGGGTTAAAGCGGTCACCAGTACAAACAGCACATTTCATATTTTTTTCCCTGAGTTTTGTCAATGAAGTGCCTTTCTGTAAGCTGTGATATTCCTACATGAACCAAGGACTAAGGACCAATGTAAAATTCTCCTGTCTGAAATGTCTGTGGCCTTCTATCAATCTGTTACGAAACTCCCAAGTACTACATTTATAGTGCATGATTGAATGTCATAGCAGATGTAGGCATTAACCAAAATAAATATTACATTTTGTTTTTTTATTAAAATGAAGTCCTTTTTAAAAGTAACATATAGAACAGTGGCCTATAATCTTGTGCTTGCACATTATTGTTTGATAAAAAAATTAAAATTAATTCAGTCTGTCATTATGTACAAATGAAAATAAAATACAAAATATTGCGAAAATAAAACAATAGTTTTTAGCTCACCTGAGCACAAAGTGCTCAAGTGAGCTATTGTGATCAGTCTTTGTCCGTCGTGCATCGTGTGTCGTGTGTCGTGTGTCGTGCGTCAACTTTTCATTGTTAACACTCTAGAGACCACTGTGGTAGCTCAGTCGTTAGAGTGCTCGCTCCGTAAGTGGGAGGTCGTGGGTTCGAACTCCGGCCGGGTCTGACCCAAGACTTTAAAGTGGGTAGTGACTGTTCTTTCGCCAAGCACTCGGCATTACGAAATGAAAGTCACGGTTCTTTCGGATGGGAACTTAAAATAAACGAGGTCCTGTGTCAAGGTGGGCTTGGCACGTTAAAGAACCCTGCTGTATAATGCCATCAGCGCAACGCACAGGCAAAATTTCTGCACCTTCGCCTATAGCTGGCGACGTCTCGATATAAGTGAAATATTCTCGACTGGGACGTTAAACACCATTACTTACTCACTCACTCACTCTAGAGGCCACAGTTTTAGTTATATCATTATCAAACTTGTCCAGAACGATGTTCAGGACAAAAGCTAAGTCAAGTTCGTATATGGGTTATGTTGGGTCAATAGGTCAAATCATAGAAAAACCTTGTTAACACTCTAGAGTCCACATTTTTTGTTCAATCTTCATATAATTTGTCTAGAACGATGTTCATGACCAAAGCAAGGTCAAGATTGTATATAGCTTATGTTGGGTCAATAAGAAGGTCACTAGGTCAAATCATAGAAAAACCTTGTTAACACTCTAGAGTCCATATTTTTTGTCCAATCTTCATATATGGGTTATCTTTGGTCAATAAGTAGGTCACTAGGTCAAATCATAGAAAAACCTTGTTAACACTATAGAGTCCATATTTTTTGTCCAATCTTCATATAAATTGTCTAGAACAAAGTTCATGACCAAAGCAAGATCAAGTTTGTATATGGGCCATGTTGGGTCAATAAGTAGGTCACTATGTCAAATCATACAAAATCCTTGTTAACACTGTAGAGTCCATATTTTTTGTCCAATCTTCACATAATTTGTCCAGAACGATGTTCATGACCAAAGCAGGATCAAGTTTGTTTATGAGTTATGTTGGGTCAATAAGTAGGTCACTAGGTCAAATCATAGAAAAACCTTGTTTACACTCTAGAGTCCATATGTTTTGTCCAATCTTCACATAAATTGTCCAGAACCATGTACATGACGAAAGCCAGGTCAAATTTGTATATGGCTCATATTGGGTCAATAAGTAGGTCACTAGGTCAAATCATAGAAAAATCATGTTAACACTCTAGAGTGCATATTTTTTGTCCAATCTTCATATAATTTGTCTAGAACAACGTTCATGACCAAAGCAAGGTCAAGTTTGTATATGGGCCATGTTGGGTCAATAAGTAGGTCACTAGGTCAATTCATAGAAAATCCTTGTTGACACTATAGAGTGCATATTTTTTGTCCAATCTTCATATAATTTGTCTAGAACAACGTTCATGACCAAAGCAAGGTCAAGTTCGTAAATGGGTCATGTTGGGTCAATAAGTAGGTCACTAGGTCAAATCATAGAAAAACCTTGTTAACACTATATAGTGCATATTTTTTGTCCAATCTTCACATAATTTGTCTAGAACAACGTTCATGGCCAAAGCAAGGTCAAGTTCATATATGGGCCATGGTGGGTCAATAAGTAGGTTACTAGGTCAAATCATAGAAAATCCTTATTAACACTCTAGAGTCCATAAATTTTGTCCAATCTTCACATAATTTGTTCAGAATGATGTTCATGACCTAGGAAAGGTCAAGTCCGTATATGGGCTATGCTGGGTCAATAAGTAGGTTACTAGGTCAAATCATAGAAAATCCTTATTAACACTCTAGAGTCCATATGTTTTGTCCAATCTTCATATAAATTGTCTAGAATGATGTTCATGACCAAAGAAAGGTCAAGTTCATATATGGCTTATGTTGGGTCAATAAGTAGGTCACTAGGTCAAATCATAGAAAAATCTTGTTAACACTCTAGAGTCCATATTTTTTTGTCCAATCTTCACATAATTTGTCCAGAAAGATGTTCAGGACCAGAGCAAGGTCAAGTTCGTATATTGGTTATGTTGGGTTAATAAGTAGGTCACTAGGTCAAATCATAGAAAAACCTTGTTAACACTCTAGAGTCCATATTTTTTGTCCAATCTTCACATTATTTGTCCAGAACGATGTTCATGACCAAAGCAAGTTCAATTTTGTATATTGGTCATGTTGGGTCAATAAGTAGGTAGCTAAGTCAAATTAAAGAAAACTCTTGTTAACACTGTAGAGTCCATATTTATTTGTCCAATCTAATTTGCCCAGAACAATTTTCAGGACAAAAGCTAGGTCAAGTTCATGTTAATAAATAATGAACTCTGTTAACCCTCTATTCATGTCATTATTCGAAAAATGTGTAGAATTCAATTGTTTCTCAGGTGAGCGCCCAGGGCCTCATGGCCCTCTTGTTTTTCAAATCTTAACAGAGAAATTCGTCTCGCTCTTAGTCTAGTAGTTATCAGTTATAAGCCAATGTTTTTGTCTAACTCGGATGATAAACCGTGTACATTTGTGAGCCCAAATACCTTTTAAACTTTAAACCCAGACCCTATATGAACTCAGAACAAAATAAAATGGAATAATAGAAGGTGGCCTAGTTGATCGAGCTGTAAAAATCTTGGTCAATCCAGGTGTAGACCACGCTCAGTATTGCTAAACTTCTTGTTAAGCGGGACATTATTCCAAATTAGCTAATTGTTAATACATGTATATAATCCATAGACCATGAAGAAATAAGCAAGAGTGGTTGCTTCACACATTACATCAGAGAACAAGATTGTTCGTCGAATGAGATTTTACGTCCAAGTTGAGAATGTTTGACTGAAAATGAATATTGAGACGTCACCAGCTGTAGGTGAAGTGACAGAAATTTTTACCTTTGCAATGTGCTCGGGACAATGTACAAGTAAGGTTCTTTAACGTTGCAGCACTGGCCACTGTGAGACGAGCATCAATTTCCATTTCTCGTCCGAAGGGCCCGTGACAAAAAACCAAATTTTAACCCTTTTTACCCTGTTAATATTGAGTTAGAATGCAGAAAAATGCACTAAATTGTTCCATTTTTAAAAAATTGCCGGGATGGGTGGAGCATACCCCTGTAACAACTTAGTTAGGACGCAATAACGGCACGTTTGGTGCCCGATTTGGCACCAGGCTTGCTCTTCCATTCCTTTCACACTACGCCACCATAGAGGCTAGTTTAAACATTGCAGAAAGGCCACAGATATCAAAAGTACAAGCAAGAATAAAAACTACAAATCAACCACAAGCCTAACGATTCATGTTTAATTTACTATCTCAAAATCAAAATATGAACTTTGAAAATTAAATAAAACTTCTAACACATAAGTGAAGTCAGGTGCTTTGGAAGGGTAAGCTCCTTCTGTCTAGCTACGTTTATAATTACCTGCCATGTGTGACATAACATGGGGCTCACTGGACCTTAACAATCACCTGAGTGGTCTGCGATGTTTTTCAGTCTGCCACATTTTAGGAAATCGTGAGTGTACTAGCTCTCTAAAGGTCTCCGATAATGCCCGTCAGGAAAAAGCAGATCAGAAATACATGGCTTCAGCTTGTGCTTAGTTTACAATGACTGACCGAGTCTTTCTGACAAAAATTGTATTTGACCGAAAGAAGTTGAATTTCATAAAATTTACACCCTGGGAAATATTTAAATTGAACGAGCGAGCGGGGATGTTCGATCTGTAGAAGCTCGAGCCATAGAGGTGCATTTACATAGCATATAGTAGGAATTTGGTCGGGACGGGCAGACGACTCCTTGTTATCCAGGGCATTCAAGGTATCGATGTTAGAGCAATCGAAGTTTGAATGCACGTGCACATTCCTTGAGATTAATAAAATTGTCTACAACATTCAACCAAAGGCCATGTGAGCTTATGGCATGGCGAGGCGTGCGTGCATGCGTGCGTCAGTAAACTTTAATCTTCTCCTCCGAAACTACTGGGCCAA
Organism: Anadara kagoshimensis; assembly: GCA_021292105.1. NCBI lineage: Eukaryota > Metazoa > Mollusca > Bivalvia > Arcoida > Arcidae > Anadara > Anadara kagoshimensis. The sequence continues at coordinate 14,885,970 of CM037858.1, read as the reverse complement.
ATGAAACCAAATTTGCCATGGAAGGTCCTTGACAGAGTCTAACTATAGTTTGTTCAAATCATGACGATCGAATATCCAAGATGGCCGCTGTTACTAAAAATAGACAAAACCTAAAAAAATCTTCTTCTCTTGAACCACTCATTGGAGGCAAAAACTGATGTGATATTTGGATTCTACATAGTCTTAACCTTTAAGTTTGTTCATTTCATGAAATTTGGTTTAAAAATAGGTTACGCGTTTTTGCGTTTAAATTTGCAAAAATCGTAAAATATTTTTAAATTGTTATAACTTGACTATATGACCAGATAATGACATGGGGTTTTCAGTTTTGACATATTCTTGTAATTACCTTCAAAATGGTGTCAAGGTCAATTATGAAGATCATGACCTAATTTTTTACCTGTCTAATAAAATTTATTATCTCGAAAACTATAAACTTTTTATATAGGCATGTATATTAGAATATTGTTGGTATTGATGTAATGATTATTTTGATATATAGATTCAGGTCATTGGTGCAAAGGTCAAGGTCACAGATGCGAAAGAAAACTGAAATGGTTCATTATCTTGAAAACTATTAACTTTTTGTATAGGCATGTATATAAGAATGTTGTAGGTATAGATACAACAATCATTTTGATGTATAGAAAAAGGTCATGGGTCCAAAGGTCAAGGTCACAGTAGCAAAACAATACCAAAATCGTTAATTATCTTGAAAACTATAAACTTTTTGTATAGGCATGTATATTGGAATGTTGTTGGTTTTGATGTAACGATCATTTTGATATATAGATTAAGGTCATTGGTTCAAAGGTCAAGGTCACAGATGCGTAAGAATACTAAAATGGTTTATTATCTTGTAAACTATGAACTTTTTGTATAAGCATGTATATTAGAATGTTGTAGATATTGATACAACCATCATTTTGATGTATAGAAAAAGGTCATGGGTCCAAAGGTCAAGGTCACAGTAGCAAAACAATACCAAAATCGTTAATTATCTTAAAAACTATAAACGTTTTGTATAGACATGAATATTGGAATGTTGTTGGTTTTGATGTAACGATCATTTTGATATAATAGATTAAGGTCATGGGTTCAAAAGGTCAAGGTCACAGATGCGAAAGAATACTGAAATAGTTCAATATCTTTAAAACTATAAGCTTTTTGTATAGGCATGTATATGAGAATGATGTAGGTATTGATACAACGATCATTTTGATGTATAGAAAAAGGTCATTGGTTTAAAGGTCAAGGTCACAGATGCGAAAGAATACTGAAATGGTTCATTATCTTGAAAACTATTAACTTTTTGTATAGGCATGTATATTAGAATGTTGAAGGTATTGATACAACGATCATTTTGATGTATAGAAAAAGGTCATGGGTCCAAAGGTCAAGGTCACATTAGCAAAACAATACCAAAATCGTTAATTATCTCGAAAACTATAAACTTTTTATATAGACATTTATATTATAATATTGTAGGTATTAATACAACGATCTTTTTGATGTATAGAAAAAGGTCATGGGTCCAAAGGTCAAGGTCACGGTTGCAAAACAATACCAAAAAGATTCATTATCTCGAAAACTATAAACTTTTTGTATAGGCATGTATATTAGAATATTGTTGGTATTGATGCAATCATCATTTTGATATATAGATTATGGTCATTGGTTCAAAGGTCAAGGTCACAGATGCGAGTAGCAAGTTTCATAAATATCTAAATATCCACATCAGAGTTATTGCTCCTTAAATGTAGTATTTATTGTGTTTTTGTGCTGTTAACGGCCCAGGTTAGCGGTACAGGCCCTATTGGGCCTCTTGTTTAAATTTAATCATAAAATACATTCAAAAATGTATTGTCATATACCATTTTTTGAATGATTAAAATCATGGTATATGACAGATCAGTCCACCTATTCAACATTTTTAGCTCACCTGAGCCGAAAGGCTCAGATGAGCTATTGCTATCTATCACCGTCCGTCGCTCGTCGTCCGTCGTCCGTCGTGCGTAAACTTTACAATTTAATCTTCTCCTCAAAAACTACTGAGCCAAATTTGATGAAACTTGGTGATTATTATGCCTGGGTAACAGGCTTTCAAAATTTTGTTCGGGGTTTGACCACGCCCAACAATATGGCTGCCGTTACTATAAATAGCCAAAAGACAAAAAAATCTTCTTCTCTGAAACCAAAAGGTGCAGGCAAATTTTGATTAGATTTTTGGATTCAGGATACCTAGATACAATAAAATTGTGTTTTTCATGAAAATTGGACGAAAAATAGGTTACACGTTTAATGCGTAAAATTATGTAATTTTTAAAATGAGTTTTTTGCGTAAAATTATGTAATTTTTAAAACGAGACATTTATTGTTATAACTTCATAATGGTTGAAGATAATGGTATGGACTTTTCACTGTTGATCTTGTCCTGCGATTTTCTTCCGATTGTTGTCAAGGTCAAAGGTCAAGGTCATGTCCCAGTTTTTGACCTTTGATAAAAAATGCTATTTTTAAACATTTCTGGTGATAATGATGTAGGATTTTTGGTTAATTGTAGGTATTTACATGACGATCATTTTGATATATCGATTAAGGTCATGGGTTCAAAGGTCAAGGTCACAGATGTACAAGTTTACCAAAATAGTTAATTATCTGCAAAACTATGAACTTTTTGTATAGGCATGTATATTAGAATATTGTAGGTAATGGCCCAATGGTCATTTTGATATATAAATAAAGGTCATGAGTTCAAAGGTCAAGGTCACAGATGTAAACAAATACTGAAATGATTATTTATCTCAAAAACTATAGACTTTTTGTATAAGCATGTATATTAGAATATTGTAGGTAATGGCCCAATGGTCATTTTGATATATGAATAAAAGTCATGAGTTCAAAGGTCAAGGTCACAGATGTAAATAAGTACTGAAATGATTATTTATCTCAAAAACTATAGACTTTTTGTATAGGCATGTATATTAGAATATTACAGACATTATCCTAACGATCATTTTGATATATGAATGAAGGTCATGGGTTCAAAAGTCAAGGTTACAGATGTGAATGAATACCTGAATGGTTAATTATCTTAAAAACTGTTAACTTTTTGTATATGCATGTATATTAGAATATTGTAGGTATTAGCCTAACAACCATTTTGATATATGAATGAAGGTTATGGGTTCAAAGGTCAAGGTCACAGATGTTAACAAGTTCTGAAATGATTATTTATCTCAACAAGAGGCCCATGGGCCTGATACGCTCACCTGATAACTAATGGCTAGCTGATAGAATTAAAGAAAACATAAATACTGAAACCCCAATGACTTTTTTTTACATCATAATAACCATTGTATCAATACCTACAACATTTTATTTAATATACATGCCTATACAAAAAGTTTATAGTTTTCAAGATAATTAACCATTTCAGTATTGTTTCACATCTGTGACCTTGACCTTTGAACCCATGACCTTTTTCTATACATCAAAATGAATGTTGTTTCAATACCTACAACATTCTAATATGCATGACTATACAAAAAGTTTATAGTTTTCAAGATAATTAACCATTTCAGTATTTTTTCGCATCTGTGACCATAACTTTGAACCCATGACCTTTTTCTATACATCAAAATGATTGTTGTATCAATACCTACAACATTCTAATATACATGCCTATACAAAAAGTTTATAGTTTTTGAGATAATTAACCATTTTGGTATTGCTTTGCATATGTGACCTCGACCTTTGAACCCATGACCTTTTTCTATACATCAAAATCATCGTTGTATCAATACCTAAAACATTCTAATATACATGCCTATACAAAAAGTTTATAGTTTTCGAGATAATTAACCATTTTGGTATTGTTTTGCATCTGTGACCTTGACCTTTGAACCCATGACCTTTTTCTATACATCAAAATGATCGTTGTATCAATACCTACAACATTCTCATATACATGCCTATACAAAAAGTTATTAGTTTTTGAGATAATTAACCATTTTGGTATTGTTTTGCATCTGTGACCTTGACCTTTCAACCCATGACCTTTTCCTATACATCAAAATGATCGTTGTATCAATACCTACAACATTCTCATATACATGCCTATACAAAAAGTTATTAGTTTTTGAGATAATTAACCATTTTGGTATTGTTTCCCATCTGTGACCTTGACCTTTGAATCCATGACCTTTTTCTATACGTCAAAATCATTGTTGTATCAATACCTACAACATTCTAATATACATGCCTATACAAAAAGTTTATAGTTTTCGAGATAATTAACAATTTCGGTATTGTTTTGCATCTGTGACCTTGACCTTTGAACCCATGACCTTTTTCTATACATCAAAATGATCGTAGTATCAATACCTACAACATTCTAATATACATGCCTATATAAAAAGTTTATGGTTTTCCAAATCAGAGGTAAAAAAAATTTGGTCACGACCTTCACAATTGACCTTGACCTCATTTTGAAGATACTAACAAGAAGATGTCAAAACTGAAAACCCCATGTCATTATCTGGTCAAATACTGTGAATTCATTAATTTTCGTGGTGTTTTCAATTTTCGTTGGTTTCGTGGATACCTTGACCCACGAATTTACATGTCAACGAATATATATGTACAGTAGAACTTCGATGGCTCGAAGTCCATGAGACTTTGTCCAAGTATTCGAGCCACCGGGGGGAGGGGGGGGGGGGGGGGGGGGTTCGAGCGACCGAACATCGAGAGCCGATCTTCATCAGATTTTGGTTTCAGTCACTTTAAAAATAATAAATTCATGATGATATTTCGAAGTTTTTCAAACTTCATTTGTAAATAAAACGTTGAACTTCGAACGGCAAATCTATCGATATCGACAGTTCAATTGAATTATATAAATTTGATTAAAAGTAAAAGTAAATAACAACAACTGACGATATAAAATAAACTTACTTTATTATCGTTATAATACAGAGCACATGGTATTATTAATAATATTATTAATAATCACCGGAACTACCGGCAATACACATTGCCATGCGCATTCCAATGAAATGTAAATAACAGAATCTGAATATTCTATAATGAAGTAAAACGTCACTCATCTGGCGTGGACTCAGGTGTTTTACCGATCAAGCACCCGCGGGTCGTAATTGGATTAAGAGATTAGTGAACTGATCACGGTTAATTACTAATCGTGAGTAACACTCCATGTTCCAGACGAGTTATTTTGTTTCGCTCTATCACTTTCAGTGAAATCTGTATCATGGCTTCAGCTTGTGTTTTGTTTACAAGGACTGGCCACATGTCATTCTGATAAAATTGTATTCGAGCGAAAGAAGTTGAATTTTCACCAAATTTACACTTACGAGAAATATTTATTTGATCGGAAACCAGTTAAATCTGGAGTCAACTTGGCTCAATGAATGAGGTCATTTTTATTCTACCTTTACATAAATATCTAATGAAGAAATTGATTTAATTTTTTTACCCGGGTGCCTGATTATCAGCTCACCTTAATGATTAATTTCGATTACCTTCTGCATAAGACTGATTTTTACTCACCTGTTTACATGTATGTAGAGTCGTCAACGGTTCGCCGATCTTCAAAGGAAGTTACGGACAATAGAAGAAGATATTAACAGGTGCTTTATCCACGAATTTATCATCCCACGAAATGGCATTTTTTCTCAGAACCACGAAAATTGGAGCCCACGAAATTAAATGTATTCACAGTAGTCAAGTTATAACAATTTGAAACTATTTTACGATTTTTTCAAAATTAAACGCAAAAACGCGTAACCTATTTTTTGTCCGAATTTCACAAAATGAACAAACTATAGGCTTAAGACCCTAGAGAAGCCAAATATCACATCATATTTTTTCTCCAATCAATACTTTCGGAGAAGAAGATTTTTTAAGATTTTTGCACCCCTAGGTCACCTTGACCTAGTTATGGTAGCCATGGCAACGCCACGAACAAATGTGAATTGCACTGGCCCATATATACTTCTGACCAAGTTTCATTGAAATCTGTTCAGTAGTTTCAGAGGAGAAGTCGAAAATAGGTGTTAACGACGCACGCATGCACACACGCACACACGCACACACGCACGCACGCATGCACATACACACGCTGCGCTATGCCATAAGCTCACATGACCTTTCGGTCAGGTGAGCTAAAAACTATAAACCTTTTGTATAGGCATGTATATTAGAATATTTAGGTATTATCCTAATGATCATTTTGATATATGAATGAAGGTCATGGGTTCAAAGGTCAAGGTCACAGATGCGAATGAATACCTAAATGGTTAATTATCTTGAAAACTATTAACTTTTTGTATAGGCATGTATATTAGAATATTGTTGGTACTGGCACAGTGGCCATTTTGATATATGAATGAAGGTTATGGGTTCAAATGTCAAGATCACAGATACAAACAAGTACTGAGATGATTATTTATCTCAAAAACTATAAACTTTTTGTATAGGGATGTATATTAGAATATTGGCCTAATTATCATTTTGATATTTGAATGAAGCTCATGGGTTCAAAGGTCACAGGTGAGCGTTAAGGCCCATGGGCCTCTTGTTATTCAATAATTTGCTTTCGATACGGCTGTTCTCTACATCTCAACCAAGGTTTTTTCACTTGGCTGTCAGTTCAGGTATGGTAAAGAAAATATTTTTACCTGGAGAAAACAATGGACATTAGGCAAACACATTGGTCAATTTTCAAACAGTACAAACAACCATGTGCAGGATTCGAACCAAACACGGGCAGTAAAATACACAGGTTCCATTACGTGACTTAGAAAATTACACCAACAAAATTTTGCACTTTTTATACGCCCGTCATATGACGGGACGTATTATGTTACGGTGCTGTCCGTCCGGGCGGGCGGGCGGGCGGGCGGGCGTCTGTTAACAATTTGTTTTCCGTTCAATAGAGACCACAAACATTTATGAATTCAAATGAAATTTGGTATACAGCTTTACCATGGTAATACCTTGTGCAAGTTCGAATTACAACTTCTTCGGATTATTTTTGGAGGAGTTATGCCCCTTTTTTAACTTTGAAATTTTTGTATGCATGACCATGTGGTTTCCGATCATTAGAGCCTACAACTATTTATGGATTCAAATGAAATTTGGTATACACATTTACGATGTTAATATCTGGTGCAAGTTCGAATTACAAGTTTTTCGGATTATTTTTGGAGGAGTTATGCCCCTTTTTTAACTTAAAATTTTTTGTATGTATGACCATGTGGTTTCCGATCATTAGAGCCTACCACTATTTATGGATTCAAATGAAATTTGGTATACACATTTACGATATTATATCTGGTGCAAGTTCGAATTACAACTTTTTCGGATTATTTTTATAGAGTTATGCCCCTTTTTTAACTTAAAAATTTTTGTATGTATGACCATGTGGTTTCGATCATTAGAGCCTACAACTATTTATGGATTCAAATGAAATTTGATATACACATTTTACGATGTTAATATCTGGTGCAAGTTCAAATTACAACTTTTTCGGATTATTTTCGGAGGAGTTATGCCCCTTTTTTAACTTAAAATTTTTGTATGTATGACCATGTGGTTTGTATTTCATTCAGTAGACATTACAAACATGGATTTAATGAAATTTGTTATACATTTGGTATACACATTTACGATGTTAATTCTGGTGCAAGTTCGAATTACAACTTTTTCAGATTATTTTTGGAGGAGTTAGACCCCTTTTTTAACTTAGAAATTTTTGTATGTATGACCATGTGGTTTTGTATTCCATTCAGTAGACGATACAAACATGGATTTAAATGAAATTTGTTATACAGTTACACCTTAATCATGGTAATATCTCGTGCAAATTTGAATTACAACTTTTTTGGGTTACGAGTTATGGCCTGAACACGGAGTTGGTAAATATTTTTTACATACATATATCCTAGTTGTACTTATACTTCTCAGTAAATAGTACTACTCGATCAATATAACACGGGCGTATATTGCTCCGCTCGGCGGTGCTCTTGTTCATTATTATTCTCTTCACTATTCAACAATGTGTAATTCATAGTTTGCTTTGCATATTAGTTTTCAAACTTTGAGTTTTCCGGTTCCGGACATCACTATGTCATATAGTGAAGGAAACCAATGAACTGATTCATGAAGAAAACTCATCACATTTGACACCAAATTGTCATTTAGAAGTAAATGATGATTGTCAGAGTGTGGTCTGTCAGCTAATGTGCAGACTGTTACAAATACTTAAAATAAGTAGTAACAAATGTTTTTATTTTTATTTTTTAACCTTTTGAAAATATAATTATGGAGATTTCAATAACATCAATTAATTTTTTACGCCGTCTTGTTGATAAGTCAACCGCTGCCAAGCATTTCGTTACGGCGCATAATGGCCAAATTTGATTATGGTTTCACATAGTTTGCCTGCGTTATTTTCTTTATTAATCTTTTTAACGTAAAAAAGAAATCTTTCATTTTTATAGTAAAACAATAGCGTATACATTTAAAATCCAGAATATAAACAGCATACATTCAAAGCTCGGTGCAAGTTAAGAGTAGAAGCTTGTACCGCATACATGGAGAAAAATGCTTTGGTTATCAAAGCTTGTTAACTTGGCAAAAAACTGCATACATGTAGAAAAATGGTGGGAATTTCATGGTGAAACATGTACAGATGATAGAGATTATGTTTATATGATTGGTATATTGAATAAAAAGTTGAACGCACATTTAAAAATGTTCTAAAGATGATACACACTTTTTCTGACATTACAATAACCTGTCTTTTTGTGACATTACAATTACCTGTCAAAAAGACATCATCCCCCTTTTTTTTTATTATTGTTACGCCGATGATAACCCTTTCTTGTTATAAACCTCTGATCGGGGTATTTAACTTGATATATTATTAATCGCTGGTCTCAAAATGAGCAAAAATTTACGGGTTTACACAGTTTCTGACGCGTTTTTCAACAAAGATTCCCGAAAGTTAAAATATTTTTACCCAGTACATTTATTATCTAAATGCCAATTTTAAAAAAAAACCACGTTTTTCCTTTCTAATGATATTAACTTTTAAATTATGTGAAATAAAGACCATCCTTATCGCTGTATGACGCTACTTATTCCATATTGTGCACCTTCTAGTGTTACTGACGATAGATATACGTCACAGATACTTTTATCATGCGTCATTACATGTTATTATTACGTCATGGAATTAACGGTTGAGAATGACATCAGTGATTTATTATCGAATATTACTCTGCTGTCATAAACATCAGTACTTGCTCAATAAACACGTATCAATTTTATACATAAAACGACATAAATGTCGCTTTGGCACGGAACCCCTAAACGACTTTTGTATCATTTTGCATTGAACTCTCGGACGACATAAAATGTCACATTGGCTTGAAAGGGTTAAGGGTTCATCGAAAAGTGTCACCCGCATTGCCACATCCGCATTTCATGTTATATACAATATTTTCTCTTCTTGCATATATTTTTTAATAAATTCTACACACTTGTCTGGCATGGATAGTTTTTGATATATTTGTTGACTAAAATTATAGATATAAAAACCTATTTAGACATACCAACTTACTGTTGTATTTGACTATTATACACCCAGTCTCCATATCGATCAGTGGTTGACATACTCTTCCAGACCTACATGGTAACCGCCTGTGGACCTGTATCTGGCTCTGGACACTAGAATCTGAATAAGACAAATGGTTGAAACTACTTACTGAAGGACCGGATGAGAAGAACGCCGCAACACTTGATGGCCGTGTCACGCTAGATGAACTACTGACTTAAGACTGTCCACGTTTAAACGTGTACATGCTACCGTTTTATGTCAAGCTCGTAAAGGTTTACAAATTTTCAAACCTTTTACACGATAAAGTAATTACTTCCCCTTAAATCAGTTCCCAATTACATCTCTTTTATTAATTTGGTCTTCTTTTAATTAATTACAAGACTTGCATCATCGCTGATAAAAACGAACGATCGGGCAGTAAGCACTCACTGGTAACGAGGTGTGAGTATTACAAAATCAATATGCCCGGATGTATAAATATTTTGCGGGGACGGTTTCAAAATGTTCGTTTCTTCATAAACAGTGCCTACAAACTTCCTGGCAAAGCAACCATATCAAAATATGTAAATAGAGCGTATGCGACGGGAAAAAAATCAAACTGACTGTCTCAAATTTCATAAAATCAAAATGATCTTGTTTACTGACTGTCTTAAATTTCATAAAATCAAAATGATCTTGTTTATTTATCCCCCCGCCACCAGTGGTGAGGGGGATATAGTAATACCGCTGTCTGTGTTTGTGTGTGTGTGTATGTGTGCATGGGTCCATCCCAGTTAGTTTCCGTTCATTTAAAAGAAAACTTTACATCCGATTGAGCTGAAACTTGGTCAGTTGATTCGTTATGATAGTGATTGGTGTGGGATTGCTCGACAGCATAATCATGCATCCAAGATGGCCACTGTTACTAAAAATAGACTTTCACCTTATTCATGGTTTCTGCGCATTTACAAGAAAACTATACATCCGATTGAGCTGAAATTTTGTCAGTTGATTTGTTATGGTAGTGATTGGTGTGGGATGCTCAACAGCCTTATAGCATATCCAAGACGGCCGCCGTTACTATAAATAGCAAAAACCTATAAATGGCCATTACAACCTAATTTATGTACAGATTTTGTTGAAATTTTAAACATAGAAAATAGAACTCCGGTCATTAAACATATTTAACCGGTTTTTCTGTAAATTCTTTAGTTTGCAAAATATAGTGTATCTAAGATGGCCACTGTTACTATAAATAGCAAAATTGATAAATGACCATTACAGCCATATTTATGTACCAATTTCGTCAGGAAACAAAACTGTGGGTATTAAACATATGTAATAGGTTTTTCCATTAAATTTTTAGTTTACGTAATATTTATGAAATATGCAAATAAGGTAAATTTATAGCCTAATTCTTTAATTCTTTGTTGTGGTTTTTGATCTATTAAATGGCCAAACCACCCACTTATTTAACAACCAGTGTTCCATAAAGCATATTTCACCTTGTATGAAATTCACTGATGTTCACCTTTGCGGGGAGATAGTGTTCTCTGAACACCTTGTTAAATGTTAAATAAAATTATTTTTTTACAAACTAGTACGAGTTCTAGACTGTTCTTCAATGACCCCCGAAAGACGCCATTTGGAAGTCCTGGTATTTTGTCATATGATGATTATATGTGGAAACCCTCGAGTTTCGTCATATGATGATTATATGTGGAAATCCTCGAGTTTCGTCATATGATGATAACATGTTTTATACAATATTTAAAACTTTTATTTTGTAAGTAAATTTGTTCTTACTGGTAATTCTATATAGTTTCAATACCATTTTAACAACATTTTAATTGCAGTACGCTTTTGTCAGTCTTGATGTTTGCATTACCGTATTTATTACTATGTACAAAACATTGATCACAACAGTCCTCGATTGACACTTTATGTTATGATTAAACGGTACCGTTTTGATTACACTGGGCCGTGTTAACGTTTGCAGAATTTTGTAAACGTGACAGCCCTACTGGCACTTGAATCCTGACTCAGAACATTTGCCATCCTGAAACTTAACACTTCTGCGTATTGGGACATCTTCACTAGTATGTTCTACAATCTCTGAAATATCTTTCTGTCTTGATCTTAACTTTTTCTGTGATCTTCCTGTTCAATATTTTTCACTAATTTAGGAATAACTGTAAAAGGCAACAACATATTCTGATGTAGTGTCTTTACTGTGGATCCTTTCTCTTTTTTCAGTCTGTACTCTGGAATCCCTTTCATCGGTGTATCTGTAATAATATAAACATCCTTGTCCCATATATCTGCCAACTTCTTCTTCCCCTTCAAACCAACATTCTGTATCAACACCCTATCTCCAATAGCCAAAGTGGCCTCACCTATTTTCAAGTCATATACCCCATTATGTCTCTCTGAACTTTTCTGTGCTTCTCGTGCTGCTACCTTGTACATATAATGTAACCTCTTCTTCAAATTTTTCGCATTAGAACTGATATTAAACTTCTCATCAGATATTAAACCCAGGTAGGCATCAATGGTTAATCTAGGATGTTGTCCGAACATCACATAATATGGGGAAAACCAGTACTGTCATGACGAGTTGCGTTGTATGAATGAACAAGTGGAGATACAAATAAATAAACTTACAGCTGTGAAGTCCTGGCATACTGTTCATGCCTGGATGATGCTGCCATACTCTCTGCCTGGAATTGTCTTCAGATGGTATCCAACTTTCCTCAGATGTTTCGACCCTTAACCCTGACATCCTCCAGTTGGTGGGTCAGCAGTGGTGGCCAATCCACTACTCGCTTCCAGGCGTCCAGTTCGGCTCATCCTGTTTATGCCATACCCAGCATGAAGATTCTCTGCTACCTCTGAAAGTTGTCTTACAGCAGCTTTCCGTACTGTTGAAATCATCCCCAATGTTGTCATCAATTTCCAAACTGACTGGGCTGGAACCCTCTGCATCCCACCTCAATGGGAAGAAGCAGTACTTTCCATCCCTTCTCTCTACACTCTGACATTAGTTCAGTTTTTTTCCCATGGCACTGTTAACTCTACTGCGACAAGTGTCTTGACCTGCTTGGATCACAGTATGATGTCTGGTCTCAACGTTGTAACCACTATGTCCGAAAGACTAACTTCTTCAAGTCTACCCTGAGTTCCCAATCCCTGCCTGTGTCTAGAATGGATTGTCTCTGCCTAGTGCTGTTTTCTGCAGGTGTCATGCCTTCCTTTACAAACACAATGGTACCTGGTGTTTTCTTCTTCGGTCTCTTCTTTACTCTTTCCTTTTCAACTATCTCAGCCAGCTTTCCTAAAACTCTGTCATGTCTCCATCTGTACCGTCGTTGCTTCAGAGCTACTCCGCAACCAGACAAGATGTGAGCCATGGTTCCTATTTACCTGCATAACTTGCATGGGGGATCCTGGACCAGTACCCAAACATGAAGGTTTGCAGGTGATGGTAAAGTATCGTACACTGAATGTAGTAGAAATGACACCCTAAACTGGGAATTCAATCCTCCTATTGCATCCCATATGGGAGGAGTTTGGGAAAGACAAATAAGGTCTGTTCGCAAAGTTTTAAATGTTGTCTTGAAGGATCAAGTTCTTGACGACGAGCAGTTAGAAACAGTTTTCTGTGAAGCTGAAAACATTGTGAATTCACGTCCAATTACTTATGTGTCAGGCAGTCCGAAGGATCTGGAACCATTGATTCCAAACCATTTGTTGTTGTTGAGATCAAATCAGGTTATGCCCCTTGGCATATTTAAAGAATGAGATAGATATGGACGTGGTTGGAAGCATGCACAGTATCTCGCAGATCAATTTTGGAATTGATGGCTCTTGGAATATCTTCCGACTCTTCAGCTACGAAGCAAGTGGTTAGTTGAAAGAGAGAACCTTAAAGTTGATGATATTGTTCGGTCATGAATGAATCTGCTCCTACAATAAACTGGTCGTTAAGTCGAATACTTAAAGTTTACAAGGAAAAGATGGACTTGTAAGATCAGTTAAATTGAAAACCAAATCAGCCATTTTAGAAAGACCAATTCATAAACTTCGTCTCTTAGAAGGTGTAGCAATAGGGGTGTGAATAGGTTATACTTGCAATGTAGGCCATAATAATGCCTTTTGCACGGGAGTGTACGACATGCTCTGCTCTGCAAGATTGTTTGTTGTATATCCTTTATATAGATTACCATTTGGACTTTAATTGAATTTGCATAGAACTTGTTATCTTTGTTGTTCCTTTATTTGATTGCAACGGATGGGGTTAAAGGCCATAATAATGCCTCTCATTTGGGGATGTACGACGTGCTCTTCCCTGCATATTTACATTGTACTTATTGAAAATTTATTTGTTTAATTGTAAGAAAACTGAAAACTGTTGACTGAAACTGAATATAATGTGGACTTAAGTATGAAATTGAAACTGTGGAACTGAATGGACAGTGCATTCAATTGAAACTATTGTGAGTGTTGCAATTGCCCTTTCATGCCGGCCTTGTATGATCAACCACGTGTTTGTGATTTGTATGACTTGATTCGGATATATGAATGCTGGGTTTTAGAAATAAAAGCTTTGAGAGTTTTCAGCGTTGCTTTCATACTGTTACTTATTGGCATGCATTTTTATCTCTTACAAAGATCTTGTCCTCTACGTTTAACAGTGATATTGTTCTGAATTGCCCAATTGTCTTTGAGTCCTTTTCTTTGGGTACAAAACATCTCTCTGCCTGCTGCCAAACCTGTGGTATCCTCCCCTTCCTCCATATTACTCTTAGCAACTCCCATAATTTCCGTAGAAGATTTGGGCATCTCTTGTAGACTTTTTATGTCATTCCGTTTGGTCCTGGTGCTGATCCTGAACAAGCATTCTTTACAGCATTTGTTATCTCTCTCCACAATGGTTCTTTGCAATCTAATTCTTCCTCAGGTGGTTCTACTTCAACATTTCCTGGACACGGACCTAGCTCTTCGTTCTTCTGAAGGTCTGAGGGAGTTTCTCTAAGGTACTGCTCTACTTCCTCCTTTAAACATCTCAAAGTCCATGATTGTTCTTCCCTTAGCAGGTTTTTGGTGAATTTAAATGGGTCTTTAACAAAGTTGTCGCTCTCTCTAACTCTGCTTCTTTTTCTTCCTCGATTGTTCTGCTCGTGGTAGTTTTACTAACTCTGCTCTTATGATGCCTGTTAAGATGGCTATTCCCATTTTCTCTTCTTCTTGTGCTCTCTTGAACTGTTTGTTTAGCTGTTTCAATTCTGTGCGACATTCCCTGACCCTTTTTTCTCTCTGTTGCAACCATTGTGGATAGCTCTTGGGGTTCTGCATTCCTCGGTGCTAAATCTTTCTTTTCTGATGTTGTAAATGAGGTTTCCCATGTATGTTACTCTACTCTTCTCGGCATTGCCCTGTAATGTTGTTCCAAGTATTACAATGACGTCATTATCAAAGTTGTTCCAAGCTGTAGCATCTTCCATACTGGGCCATGCTATTTTCACTCGTCTTTCCTGTGCCATCTGGTCTGTCTCCTGTCTGTTCTCCACTCCATTTTGCGCTGTCAGGTGTGTGTCCTGGCCATTCTCCCCTACTAGTTCAGATGTGCTGTTGAGTGATGACTCGGACACTGAGAGATTCCTAAAACTGTGGTGTAAATCCTGACTTGGATTCTCCTGCATCATACCAATTGTTACCATGCGCTGTGTCCGAATTACCCCTCCACAGCACTTAGCTCTAGTTTGGTCAATCTTCAGCCCTCTGGCATTCTTGCAGATCTTTCCACACTGGCACTTCACCTCTACCTTCCCACCATCTAGTGTTCTTTGCACCATAATTCTTGTAGTCGTTGTTCGTTCCCTGTTTGTTACCAGTTGATCCTCTTGGTTGAGCCTCTCATCCTCCCTCCCCCCTCTCGGGAGACTTTGGGGGTGTTGTTCTGTAGCTATGTTGGTGCCCCCTCATGGAGACTTTGACAAGGGAAGCTGCCCCTTGCCACCCATAACCAGTCTATTCCCGGCTGCCAACTGTCTCTCCAGTGTCACCAGTCTTCCCTGGTTGCCATCCAGCCTATTCCTTGAAGTCAATGGACGCCCATATGGATAAATAAACTTACTGATGATGGTATCCTGCTGTGAAGTCCTGGCATACTGTTCATGC
This sequence comes from Anadara kagoshimensis, assembly GCA_021292105.1. Classification (NCBI taxonomy): domain Eukaryota; kingdom Metazoa; phylum Mollusca; class Bivalvia; order Arcoida; family Arcidae; genus Anadara; species Anadara kagoshimensis. The sequence goes on along the minus strand of CM037858.1, from coordinate 14,870,168 downwards.
CTGGATGATGCTGCCATACTCTGGAATCATGTTCAGATGGTATCCAACTTTCCTCAGATGTTTCGACCCTTAACCATGACATCCTCCAAGTGTCATCCAATCTGACTTCTTGTGAGCATCCAAGGTTATTAACATCTTCATAAGAGTTTGGTTGAAGCGCTCTGTCATGCCGTTGCATATAGGATGATATGGCATAGTTCTGGTTTTGGTTAATCCGACTATCTTACACAATTCTCGGATAATATCATCTCAAAATCCCTGCCTTTATGTAGGCTAGATAGAAAACCATATTGCACAATGAAGTTCAAGAACTACACTTTAGCTATTATCTTGGCATTTTGGTTACGGGTTGGAATTGCTGTGCATAAGTGGTGAAGTGATTGGTAATAACTAATATATCTTCATAGCCTCCTTTGGATGTTTCTAACTTTTGCTGTTACTTTTGATCTTGTCTTGTGCTTGTGCTTGATACATCTCTCACAGGTTCAACATCTGACTCCAAACTTGGCCAATAAAATCTTGGATCTTACTAAATATAGTGTTCTATCTCTGCCTTGGTTTCCTCACTTGTCATGAAGAGGGTTCAATACCATATCTCTTAAATTTCTTTGGTAACACTAACTGCTTCAAAATTCTCCATTCATTGTTGTAGGAATCTAAGTAATACAAATGTGTATTTCTATCAGCTTAATTTGCAATCCAGTATGGTGAAGCAAGAGATGCTGGTAACAGAATAACTGAAACACTATATTTTCAAAATATGTTGTTCTTTTTGAATCTGGCTATATCACGGTGTAAAGTATCCTGATAAGTATTGTATATTTAAACATATCTGAAGATGTGTATTGTATGGTGTGAGGTCTGTATCGTCCCTCCCCTAAATTGTTATAACTTGATTATTTGATCAGATAATTATATGATGCTATCTATCTTCCACGGTCCACCATGTGTAAACTTTTCACATTTTAATAAACTCCTCCAAAACTACAAAGCCAAATTGAATGATATTTGGCAGTAATGATGTCTGGGTAATGGGCTTTCAGATTTGCACAAATGAAAGGATTATTTCCCCATGGGTCCCATAAAGGGGAATATTGTGAGAATCTTTAAAAATCATCTTCTCTAAACTTACAATAGATATAGCTTAAATATTTCATGTGAAACATACTTAGGGCACCTAGTTTCAGATTTGCACAAATCGTAACTGTTGGGGCCAAAATGGGGAAATGGCAAGGTATTTAGGGGGAAATTGCTAAATTTAATGTATTTGTCAATATATCTTGATATATACCTTTCTTATATTATTTATTATCTCGAAAACTATGAACTTTTTATATAAGCATGTATACTAGAATATTGTTGGTATTGATGTAACGATTATTTTGATATATAGATAGGTCATTGGTTCAAAGGTCAAGGTCACATGTGAAAGAATACTGAAATGATTCATTATCTTGAAAACTATCAACTTTTTGTATAGTAATGTTTATTAGAATATTGTAGGCATTTGCACAACGATCATTTTGATATATGAATGAAGGTCATAGGTTCAAAGGACAAGGTCATAGATGCAAACGAATACTGAAATGGTTAATTATCTCAAAAACTATAAACTTTTTGTATAAGCATGTATATTGGAATATTGTAGGCATTTGCACAACGATCATTTTGATATATGAATGAAGGTCATAGGTTCAAAGGTCAAGGTCATAAATGCAAACAAATACTGAAATGGTTAATTATCTCAAAAACTATAAACTTTTTGTATAGCCATGTATATTGGACTATTGTAGGTATTTGCCTAACGATCATTTTGATATATGTAAGAAGGTTATAGATTCAAAGGTCAAGGTCATAGACACGAACGAATACTGAAATGGTTAATTAACTCAAAAACTATAAACTTTTTGTATAGGCATGTATATTAGGATATTGTAGGCATTTGCACAACGATCATTTTGATATATGAATGAAGGTCATAGGTTCAAAGGTCAAGGTCATAGATGCGAACAAATACTTAAATGGTTAATTATCTCAAAAACTATAAACTTTTTGTAAAGGCATGTTTATTGGAATATTGTAGGCATTTGCACAAAGATGCAAACGGATACTTCTCAAAAACTATAAACTTTTTGTATTGCCATGTATATTGGAATATTGTAGTTATTGGCCTAATGATCATTTTGAGATATGAATGAAGGTCATAGGTTCAAAGGTCAAGGTCATGGATGTGAATAGTTACTTAAATGGTTAATTATCTCAAAAACTATAAACTTTTTGTATAGGCATGTATATTAGGATATTGTAGGCATTTGCACAACAATCATTTTGATATATGAATGAAGTTCATAGGTTCAAAGGTCAAGGTCATATATGCGAAGGAATACATAAATGGTTAATTATCTCAAAAACTATAAATTTTTTGTATAAGCATGTATATTAGAATATTGTAGGTAATGAACATTTTGATATATAGATGTTTCAGCTGTTTATAAACAATATATTGTAGCTAGACTTAAGATATGTTATATGTAGCATTTTTACGAACAGAGAGTAACCTCTGGAAGTATTTTCATGGGAGCTGCCAGCACCAGCTGGCAAGAAAATCGTTGATATTTCTAAATGGGGGAAGCAATGCAGGGGGAAGCAGATGGGTTAGGAAGGGTACCAGGGAATCCAACAAGGGGAAGCAAGGGGTGGTCAATTGAAAGTATCTTTATTGTCCGTGCAACCGTCTACTCGTCTTTGTCGGCAAGCTTTGAACAAAAGCTTGAGCTTTGAACAAAAGCTTGAAGAGCTAATACATGTCACTTTGTTGGAATACTGCAGTATCGGTGTGCACATGCTTAGGTTTCAGATTATGATGGACAAGTTGCGGGGGTAGTTAATTAAAAATGGTATTGTGTGTTCAACCATCTAATTGTCTTTGTTGGCAAGCTTTGGAAAAAAAAAAATAAAATGAGAGCTTGGAAGAGCTAGTACATGCCACTCTGTGTGAAATTACTGTCAGTTACGCTTGGTTAATGAGGTGATGAAAACATACACATCAGAAAAACGTGCATACTGGTAATTTTTAAAAACTTAATATTGGTGAAAAAAAAAACTTTGATTTTTTTATTGGGGTGGGTGGTTAAATATCATTAACAAAATATTTGGGTCAAGAATTCAGGTTCGAATAATCTGCGGTATTCGATATTTAAAAAATTATTAAGAATTATAATGAATGGCGGGAACTTCAAATAACCGTAGGCATTTGAAAATCAAAATTTGAATAAACTAAGTTAGACTGTACACGTCCCTAGATAACGTGAAAAAGTGTAATTCATTTTCAATAAACATCGCTGTGGAGATTTTTCCTGCTGGCGGACGATTTCACTGTCCACCGCGACAGAAATATTCTTAATCCATTATTTATTCAGTTGCGTTGAATGTCTAGATGAATTACGGTGGACCACGGTGGAAAATTAATCTCTTCATATCGGCAACTTTTGACACCGCGGCAGGTGGAAATTCACGTACATGTAGTTGGAAAATCCTGAAGTTATTGGTTTGTTTGTTCGTTTTTTAGCTCACCTGACCAAAGGTCATGTGAGCTTATGGCATAGCGCAGCGTGTGTATGTGCGTGCGTGTGTGCGTGTGTGCGTGCGTGTGTGCGTCGTTAACACCTGTTTTCGACTTCTCCTCTGAAACTACTGGACAGTTTTTAATGAAACTTTGTCAGAAGTATATATGGGCTGGTGCAATTCAGATTTGTTCGTGGCGTTGCTATGGCTACCATAACTAGGTCAAGGCGACCTAGGGGTGCAAAAATCTTAAAAAATCTTCTTCTCCGAAAGTACTGATTGGAGAAAAAATCTGATGTGATATTTGGCTTCTCTAGGGTCTTAAGCCTATAGTTTGTTCATTTTGTGAAATTCGGATAAAAAATAGGTTACGCGTTTTTGCGTTTAATTTTGAAAAAATCGTAAAATAGCTTCAAATTGTTATAACTTGACTATTTGACCAGATAATGACATGGGGTTTTCAGTTTTGACATCTTCTTGTTAGTATCGTCAAAATGAGGTCAAGGTCAATTGTGAAGGTCGTGACCTAATTTTTTTTACCTCTGATTATAATTATTATCTCGAAAACTATAAACTTTTTGTATAGGCATGTATATTAGAATGTTGTAGGTATCGATACAACAATCATTTTGATGTATAGAAAAAGGTCATGGGTTCAAAGGTCAAGGTCACAGATGCAAAACAGTACAGAAATGGTTAATTATCTCGAAAACTATAAACTTTTTGTATAGGCTTGTATATTAGAATGTTGTAGGTATCGTTACAACGATCATTATGATGTATAGATAAAGGTCATGGGTTTAAAGGTCAAGGTCACAGATGCAAAACAATACCGAAATGGTTAATTATCTCGAAAACTATAAAGTTTTTGTATAGGCATGTATATTAGAATGTTGTAGGTATTGATACAATGATCATTTTGATGTATAGATAAAGGTCATGGGTTCAAAGGTCAAGGTCACAGATGCAAAACAATACCGAAATGGTTAATTATCTCGAAAACTATAAAGTTTTTGTATAGGCATGTATATTAGAATGTTGTAGGTATTGATACAATGATCATTTTGATGTATAGATAAAGGTCATGGGTTCAAAGGTCAAGGTCACAGATGCAAAACAATACCGAAATGGTTAATTATTTCGAAATCTATAAACTTTTTGTATAGGCATGTATATTAGAATGTTGTAGGTATCGATACAACGATCATTTTGATGTATAGATAAAGGTCATGGGTTCAAAGGTCAAGGTCACAGATGCAAAACAATACTGAAGTGGTTAATTATCTCGAAAACTATAAACCTTTTGTATAGGCATGTATATTAGAATGTTGTAGGTATCGATACAACGATCATTTTGATGTATAGAAAAAGGTCATGGGTTCAAAGGTCAAGGTCACAGATGCGAAACAATACCAAAATGGTTAATTATCTCGAAAATTATAAACTTTTTGTATAGGCATGTATATTAGAATGTTGTAGGTATTGATACATCGATCATTTTGATGTATAGAAAAAGGTCATGGGTTCAAAGGTCAAGGTCACAAGATGCGAAATAATACTGAAATGATTAATTATCTCGAAAACTATCAACTTTTTGTATAGGCATGTATATAAGAATGTTGTAGGTATTGATACAACGATCATTTTGATGTATAGAAAAAGGTCATGGGTTCAAAGGTCAAGGTCACATATGTGAAACAATACTGAAATGGTTAATTATCTCGAAAACTATAAACCTTTTGTATAGGCATGTATATTAGAATGTTGTAGGTATCGATACAACGATCATTTTGATGTATAGAAAAAGGTCATGGGTTCAAAGGTCAAGGTCACAGATGTGAAACAATACCGAAATGGTTAATTATCTCAAAAACTATAAACTTTTTGTATAGGCATGTATATTAGAATGTTGTAGGTATCAATACAACGATCATTTTGATGTATAGATAAAGGTCATGGGTTCAAAGGTCAAGGTCACAGATGCAAAACAATACCGAAATGGTTAATTATCTCGAAAACTATAAAGTTTTTGTATAGGCATGTATATTAGAATGTTATAGGTATTGATACAACAATCATTTTGATGTATAGAAAAAGGTTATTGGTTTAAAGGTCAAGGTCACATATGCGAAACAATACCGAAATGTTTTATTATCTCGAAAACTATAAACTTTTTGTATAGGCATGTATATTAGAATGTTGTAGGTATCGATACAACGATCATTTTGATGTATAGAAAAAGGTCATGGGTTCAAAGGTCAAGGTCACATATGTGAAACAATACTGAAATGGTTAATTATCTTGAAAACTATTAACTTTTTGTATAGGCATGTATATTAGAATGTTGTAGGTATTGATACAATGGTTATCATGATGTAAAGAAAAAAGTCATTGGGGTTTAGTATTTATGTTTTCTTTAAATCTATCAGCTAGCCATTAGTTATCAGGTGAGCGTATCAGGCCCATGGGCCTCTTGTTTTTAATATTAAAAACGAACCGTGAGTGATCGTTGTTTAATTTTCTTCAGTAGAGAAATGCTTGAAATCTTGGAATCTTTGAGAAATCTTGATAAATTGCTAGACTTTCACATTTGGTATCATTGACATGATACTTGTCAGATGCGTTTGATTGTTATCTTTTTTGTTAACGAATTGCAAATAATGTAACTATCGTAACTGTCCAGAGTGACCTCAAAAGTGATTTTCTAAATTTGAACTTTTAATTGGATATTTGCAAGGTCATAATGGATAAAATTTGCTTTTTAAGCAGCAGCAACCATTAAAGCAAGTTTTTTTGCAACTTTTCTCTTTTGTGTGAGCCGCGGTGTTGAATTGTCGCTTGCCTTGAAGGCCGCTCGTTATCCATAAATCAGAATGGTACCATACCAGAAGGTTTCGTGCTTATAATATAACTACATGTATATTGGTGTAAAACATTTATGTTAAGCTTTCTATTCCAGTCTCTCTGTTTTCCTCAAAATTTCATTTTGGTCTAGTAGTGAATGTTTGGCTTGAGAGGGTGATTTGGGTCGTAATACTTTACTCTCATGCACAATACCGAAATCTTTGACAGCAGCCACATGTCATGATAAAATGTATTTGTGGCGAACCTTTTCTTGGGATGAATTTCTCTGCAGGATATAAATTAATAATCTAACCAGTCTGGGTAGATAACTTCATACGTCACTAAGTATGTAAAACATAGGGGGAGTGCCACTGTATTCGCATAAAATGATCGAAGCCGAAAGAAAGATGAGCAAATCTTTTCTGATTTGGCAGTGAACCACCCCAATAAAGCGATTCTTCATTTTGGGTCTTGGTCGTGGTAGCGAACTCACTTCCCCGGAATTTTTCAATTTTTTAGCTCACCTGAGCCGAAAGGCTCAGATGAGCTATTGCTATCTATCACCGTCCGTCGTCCGTCGTCCGTCGTGCGTCGTCCGTCGTGTGTAAACTTTACATTTTAATCTTCTCCTCCAAAACTACTGAGCCAAATTTGATGAAACTTGGTGATTATTATGCCTAGGTAACAGGCTTTCAAAATTGTGTTCGGGTTTGACCACGCCCAACAATATGGCTGCTGTTACTATAAATAGCCAAAAGACAAAAAAAATCTTCTTCTCTGAAACCAAAAGATGCAGGCAAATTTTGATTAGATATTTAGATTCAGCATACCTAGATACACTAAAATTGTGTTTTTCATGAAAATTGGACAAAAAATAAGTTACGCGTTTTTTGCGTAAAATTATGTAATTTTTAAAATGAGACATTTATTGTTATAACTTCATAATGGCTAAAGATAATTGTATGGAGTTTTCACTGTTGATCTTGTCTTGTGATTTTCTTCCGATTGATGTCAAGGTCAAAGGTCAAGGTCATGTCCCAGTTTTTGACCTTTGATAAAAAATGCTATTTTTTAAACATTTCTGGTGATAATGACGTAGGATTTTTGGTTAATTGTAGGTATTTACATGACAATCATTTTGATATATCAATTAAGGTCATGGGTTTAAAGGTCAAGGTCACAGATGTACAAGTTTACCAAAATAGTTAATTATCTGCAAAACTATGAACTTTTTGTATAGGCATGTATATTAGAATATTGTAGGTAATGGCCCAATGGTCATTTTGATATATAAATAAAGGTCATGAGTTCAAAGGTCAAGGTCACAGATGTAAACAAGTACTTAAATGATTATTTATCTCAAATACTATAGACTTTTTGTATAGGCATGTATATTAGAATATTTTAGGTATTATCCTAACGATCATTTTTATATATGAATGAAGGTCATGGGTTCAAAGGTCAAGGTCACAGATGTGAATGAATACCTGAATGGTTAATTATCTTGAGAACTGTTAACATTTTGTATATGCATGTATATTAGAATATTGTAGGTATTAGCCTAACAACCATTTTGATAGAGGTCAAGGTCACAGATGTGAACAAGTTCTGAAATGATTATTTATCTCAAAAACTATAAACCTTTTGTATAGGCATGTATATTTGAATATTATAGGCATTTGCACAATGATCATTTTGATATTTGATTGAAGGTCATAGGTTCAAAGATCAAGGTCATAGATGCAAAAAAACACTTAAATGGTTAATTATCTCAAAAACTATTAACTTTTTGTATAGGCATGTATATTGGAATATTGTAGGTATTGGCCTAACGATCATTTTGATATATGATTGAAGGTCATGGGTTCAAAGGTCAAGGTCATAGAATTTTATGAATACTTAAATGGTTAATTATCTCAAAAAATATAAACTTTTTGTATAGGCATGTATATTAGAATCTTGTAAGCATTTGCACAACAATCATTTTGATATATGAATGAAGGTCATAGGTTCAAAGGTCAAGGTCATAGATGCAAATGAATACTTAAATGGTTAATTATCTCAAAAACTATAAACTCTTTGTATAGGCATGTATATTGGAATATTGTAGGTATTGGCCTAATGCAGATGTTTTAGCTGTTTATAAATAACATATTGTAGCTAGACTTTAGATATGTTATATATAGCATACTTATATAATAATTATTATAATTAATTTGCAAAAATACTTGCATATTATTGGCCCTTACCGCTAAAAATTTTGATATTCTCTTTTATTAATGTCATTGACCATTGAACCTCTGCAAAAGATATGTACTCTGCCTCAGGTGAGCGTTAAGGCCCATGGGCCTCTTGTTTATTGCTGTTTTGTATAGTACTATTACTGTTCCGATAATGAAAAAAAGGTGCCGATTTCTCACTTGTACAGGTGACATTTACTTGAAATAAAGTGGTGTATCTTCATGAAACTCGATTAAAGATCAGGGAACTATACTGCACACTTCTGAGAATAATATTATTGGGTTTTTACTAAGGAAAACGACCTAGTGTTGTATGAACAAGGTATAAAAATATAAAGTGTTTGAATGTTGAAAAAAGCGAAAAAAAACATATTTTGAAAAAAAAATTGTTGATCCTGTATTCTTGTTTAAGTGTTTTGTTGATCAAGCGTCTATCAACTGAACAAATTCAAAAGGAGTTGAATAATATTGATAATAAAATATTTATATGTCACTAGGGTCAATTTAAGATTTTCTTTTAAATCGGGAGAAACGGGGTGGGGGATGTCGTCGAGGCCCCTGTTTATATTGTGAGAGTTAGCATATTTGCAGTGGTAACATACTTTTTGTACAGCGTGAACAAAGTGAACGTGTACATTGCCATCGCTTTCTTCCAAGATATCGAGCTTCTTTGCTATGAAATTATAAGATATGAGTACACCTGGAAATAGTGCGCCTGGAAAATGAGCGTGAAAGAAGTATATCTGTTTTATCGTGAGATATGTATTCTGAGACGGGTAATGCATTTGGTTACATATGCACATTTGGAATAAATTTTCGGAATACATTTCGGAATCTAGTAAAATATTGCGACGGGATGCATCTAATAATTTTTGCAATTTGGCGAACTGATCTCATGTTTACAATAAAAAGTAGTTCGAGAAGTTGGCGTCCTACGATGTAAAATCATAACTTTTTATGAAATGAACAGCAACGGCAGGTTGTTTAATTAATTCTTTGTGAAATCTACGGAAATTTAAATTTATTTTGAAGGTAATGATAACGTATTTTGATGTTGAGGCAATTGTGTCATATTTTAAAATGTTTATCGATTAGATTTTACTTTCGTGAAAGGGAGATAATTCGTACGTGTTGTGTTCAAATTTTTGATACAGTCGTTTTACCAGTTCCGAACAGGGTTTCATATAAGCGCTGCTGCAGACGTCATCCACAAGCAGAGGAAATAAAATTTATGTGGTGTAATAATACAAATGTTTACTGATTCCAAAATATCGACACCTGTCATCAAAAACACTTGGTAGTATGTTTTCTTGAAAAAAGCATTTCCGTGATCACGATTTGTTTACATCGTTAAACTAGGTCACCAACAATCTGTCGACCTGTCCTGCACATAGATTTAGGAAGCGGTTGAAGTTGATATTATTTAAACAATTAATGCCCATACATTCAAGTAGAAGCAAATTTAGAAAGCTATTTTGCGATTCCTTTAATTGAACGGGATTGAAATTTTAGATTATTCGGTAGTAAAAATTCGCACCATTATTGGCATTAACATGAAACGGGAATATTGTGAGTGATAATCAGCAGTTAATTAAAACCCAGATTAACAGCAAATGATCCAGTTACATACAACCGCTAGAATGTACCCCCTCATAACGGTAGGGTCTGCAAAACTCTACTTTCTCTCTATCCGAAATGACAAAGCGATCGGGTACAACTTTTTTAAATTTTAATTACCGATTCTTTTTCATATATTTATGAAATTATTATTTTCTACCATTTAATTCAGCAATACATGGTTTGGTACATTGTTTCTTTTTCAAAAAAAAAAACATCCGTCGGACTATGCATAGATCGACACACCACCCCCCCCCCCCTCTCCCCCCGAATTTTCGGTTATATTCTGTCTTGCCACAACACAATTTTCCCAACTACGCTGTACGACAGTGCTATGTTTTAACATATGGTCTTAATTAGCTCACCTGGTCATAGGCCATGTGAGCTTTTATCATGACTTTGTATGTGCCTGTCATTTGTCTGTAAACTTCTCAAAAAAAAAAACTTCGCTGAAACTGATAAATGAAGTTCCTTGAAACTTTGTAGCATGTTTGCTACAAAGATTCCTCATTTTGGAGTGTTCCGACAAGAACAAGGCCATTTTTTAGCTCATCTGAGCCAAAGGCTCAGATGAGCTATTGCAATCTATCTTCGTCCGTCGTCCGTCGTGCGTCGTGCGTCGTGCGTTGTGCGTCGTGTGTCGTGTGTAAACTTTACATTTCAATCTTCTCCTCCAAAACTACTGGGCCATATTTGATGAAACTTGGTCATAGGTTCAAAGGTCAAGGTCACAGATGTCCAAGAATACCAAAATAGTTAATTATCTGCAAAACTATGAATTTTTTGTATAGGCATGTATATCAGAATATTGTAGGTAATGGCACAATGGTCATTTAGATATATGAATAAAGGTCATGGGTTCAAAGGTCAAGGTCGCAGATGTAAACAAGTACTGAAATGGTTAATTATCTCAAAAACTATAAACTTTTTGTATAGGCATGTATATTGGAATATTGTAGGTATTGGCCTAACGCTCATTTTGATATATGAATGAAGGTCATAGGTTCAAAGGTCAAGGTCAAAGACGCGAACGAATACTTAAATGGTTAATTATCTCAAAAACTATAAACTTTTTGTATAGGCATGTATATTGGAATATTTTAGGTATTGGCCTAACGCTCATTTTGATATATGAATGAAGGTCATAGGTTCAAAGGTCAAGGTCAAAGACGCGAACGAATACTTAAATGGTTAATTATCTCAAAAACTATAAACTTTTTGTATAGGCATGTATATTGGAATATTGTAGGTATTGGCCTAATGATCATTTTGATATATGAATGAAGGTCATAGGTTCAAAGGCCAAGGTCATAGCTGCAAACTAATATTTAACTGGTTAATTATCTCAAAAACTAAATTTTTTGTATAGGCATGTATATTAGAATATTGTAGGCATTTGCACAACAATCATTTTGATATATGAATGAAGTTCATAGGTTCAAAGGTCAAGGTCATAGATGCAAACTAATACTTAAATGGTTAATTATCTCAGAAACTATAAACTTTTTGTATAGGCATATATATTAGAATATTGTAGGTATTGGTCTATCGATCATTTTGATATATGAATGAAGGTCATAGGTTCAAAGGTCAAGGTCATAGATGCAAATGAATACTTAAATGGTTAATTATCTCAAAAACTATAAACTTTTTGTATAGGCATGTATATTGGAATATTGTAGGCATTTGCACAACAATCATTTTGATATATGAATGAAGGTCATAGGTTCAAAGGTCAAGGTCATAGATGCAAATGAATACTTAAATGGTTAATTATCTCAAAAACTATAAACTTTTTGTATAGGCATGTATATTAGAATATTGTAGGTATTGGCCTATCGATCATTTTGATATATGAATGAAGGTCATAGGTTCAAAGGTCAAGGTCATAGATGCAAATGAATACTTAAATGGTTAATTATCTCAAAAACTATAAACTTTTTGTATAGGCATGTATATTGGAATATTGTAGCCATTTGCACAACAGTCATTTTGATATATGAATGAAGGTCATAGGTTCCAAGGTCAAGGTCATAGATGCAAACGAATACTTAAATGGTTAATTATCTCAAAAACTATAAACTTTTTGTATAGGCATGTATATTGGAATATTGTAGGTATTAGCCTAATGCACATTATAATATACAGATGTTTTAGCTGTTTATAAATAATATATTGTAGCTAGACTTTAAATATGTTATATATAGCATACTTATATAATAATTCAGGGATTTATCAAGGGCCTATTTAGGGCCGAAATTCGGCCCCATTCCCAATGGAAAAACATTGATTTTTTCCCAAAATGGGCTGAGAAAATTCCCAATTAGAAAATTGTACCAGATACATAGCTGAAGTCTGGTCATAAATGTGGCTGCTTTTCTCAATCTTCAATCAACTCAATACACTAGAAGCATTAGATTTAATCATTAATGGCACAAAAATAATGTCAAAGTTTTCCCAAAATGAGCAAAAAGTTGATAGTTTTTCCCAATTTTTAGTTTAGGGCCTTTTCCCAAAAGACCCTGATAAATCCCTGTAATTATTATAATTAATTTGCAAAAATACTTGCATATTATTGGCCCTTACTGCTGAAAATTTTGATATTCTCTTTTATTAATGTCATTGACCATTGAACCTCTGCATAAGATATGTACTCTTCCTCAGGTGAGCGTTAAGGCCCATGGGCCTCTTGTTTCTTTGAGCGACCATAAAAATACAGATTTGAATGTCAATGACAAAATATTGTTCTGAGTGATGGCGGCCATTTTCCTGTCAATCGTGCCAGGTGAGCAATTCCGGCTCCTTTGAGGTTCCTTTTTGTAAGACAATAGTGTATATAACTGTATATTGGAATTTGAAGTTTTTAATTGAGCTTCCCTATGCTTGACAATGTTTCCTCAGGATTTGACATTTGTTACATTGGTAACAACAGCATTTTAAAATCAGAGCCTGTGAAAAAAATCAGTCTTCTCAAAAATGGAAAGTATTTATAAAAGTTTGCAGCTGAACAAAATGTACTTTGTAAAATCTTATGCAAGGCATATATAGAGGATCTTAGACGAGTGGGGGTTTAATATGAAATTTATTGAACGAGTTTAATAAATTTCATATTAAACCCTTACGAGTCTAAGATTCTATATATCACATAACTCAAAATACCGAGGCATAATGACATGTACATATTGTTTGATGCCATATAGAAACAGACGATTTCTATCTAGGTCAGACAAATCACCTCCAAATTAACTGCGCAAGTAAGAATATAGTTCTATTTAGTAATAGTAAAAGTAAATTAATCACCTAGAAAAAAAAAGACATAATCAGTCTATGTAAGTTTAAATCATAATATTTTTCCGAATGCATCAATTTTTATTTTTCAAAGAATCGGGAAGTCTTCAAAAGTCTAAAAATAAACAACAGACTGACACAGTTTTTATATGACGTCATTAGCACGACGACTACGTAAATCAGAAGCGTGATAACTGATTACGTCACAATCAAGTGATATTACATGGATACCTGTGTAATACGAAAAATATTACACCGTTTTATTCCATCAATAAACAGGAGGGTTATGTGATATATTGTAAATATTGAATAAATTACAAGATACACACCACATACACTAAAGACAACCACTTAACAAAAATTGTATAAGACTTATGCCAATTTCAAAATAGAACACTGAAGTTTTCAACTGAATAAAACTTGTCTTGCCACAACCAAAGATAGAACTAAATACAGATGTACAGGAGACAAGAAAATTGCATGTATTATGCAACATCTAATTCTTAAGTTTTCAGCAGTGCAGAATATATGGCTACTTTGAAAACACTTCTGGAAAAAAACATGCGAAGAATAATACAATATTGAAAAAATGAGACTCAGTGCAATCTTTACTTGTACTTAAAAACTGACACAGTTATAACATTCTTCATGCACACTTTATAGACAAGCCCAAGAATTTCCCTTCGTTCTAGGATGTCAATCAAATTGACCACATAATACTGGGATGACCATCCACTTCTTAATTTCAATGGAAACACAATTACTTTCTGGCCACATTGTATGAGGTGGACATTCATGCTGATTTATTGCTTAAATGTTGTTACTGTAGTAATTTAATTCATCTCCATTGCCCCTTAAGTCCAAATTTAAATAAAATCTTTTCAAATTTTGTTATTTGAATTTAACAATTTTTAAATCATTGGGGTGTATAGAATTCATTTAAAATGGAAAACAAAATAAATGATTTTTGTTAATTAGGGAAGAAATAAAAATGTCCAAATACAATAGTCCATAATGTGATTTCATTTTATCTTAATTAATAAAAGAAATTTTGCATTAGAATGTTTGAAAAATTACAAATAATTAAACTATATCATGCTAATTTGATTACATGGATGATTATTACCTTATATAAAATATGTAGAAATACAGGTAGGTGCCTGTATAACTTGAAATACACTTTGAAACAAGAGACACAAATTACCTGTTATGCTCACCTGGCTAGTGAGTGATCTTAATTCGATTAACAATGATTCAAAATAATAAATATTTTAAATAGTTAGTTATATATCTATTTTGTATATTAATACAGTCCTCTAGATGTAGAGTTTAACCTTTTTTTACACTTACGCAATTATATCCCCTGTAAAAGTTTATGGGCCATACACTAGAATTTACTCTACTTTTGAATTTTTATAAAATAATCAGGGTTTGTACAGGCCTGGAAAAGTCCTTAAATCTTGAGGTTTAAAAAGAGGTTTAAAAGAGGCCGTAAAAAGACCCTAAAAACAAGTCTGGCCCTAAAAGCTCTTGAATTTATCCTGAAGGTTCTAAAAGCCCTTGAATTTTGGCCAGTTGGGTGTCTGTATCTCGCTATTAAGTGGTTGCAAATTGGCTGATATAAATACATAATTAATCACTGTTACATTGAAACGTGCAATTTAAAGGTACCTGGCCCAACCAAACGCCCAACTTCAACCTTCCTTTCAAGTGCCATTACTATGGACATGTTTGATTGATTTAGTTGCCTTTGCACTAATTTTTTTTTTGGCCAAAATTGTCCTTCTGATTAGGCATTAAATTTGCAAATAAGACCCTGAAAATACCCTGAAAAGTCCTTAAATTTGGAGTCACAGTGTCTGGATGAACCCTGATAATGTATACGGGTACTTTTAAATGCATTATTTTATAAAAAAAATCAAAGTAGCCCATGGCATATCCATTTTTCTCCCATCATCAAAGTATCCAGTGTAGGAAAGCCTTGTAGAATATTTCCGTATTTCATCACGTGGTTTTGTTGTCTTTCATCGCATGATTTTCAGTGACGTAACAATCAAAGGATAATTGAATGACGTCACTCTATGGGGACATGACATTGTCTTGCGGGAAAATGACATCCAAGACTCAAAAATTTAGAAATTTTCATTACGTTTCAAATGTTTATTCTGAAAGATTAAAATAAATAGCTTCGTTTTCTAGTTTATACTTTTTTTATAAACCATTTTCAGGTGCATTCTGTCCGATGGTCATATTTATTTTTATGTAAAACTTTAAATAACAAAGTTAGATTTTCTAAGATGGCCGCGTCGATGCCGATGTCACTCCTTTTTGAAGCCAAAAATTGTCTATTGGGTAAAAATTCCAACAAAATAACATATTTTACGTCCCAAAATACTATAATCATCATCTTGTAAGCAGATGGTTGTGTCTTGAACTTGTTTGGCTTCGGGAACCCAGACCCTACCCATTGACGACTTTGAGCTTTATTACTTAGCTCTAGATATTGAAGCTAAGTTTCATTTACAGTCACCAGATGCAAAAGAAATCATTCTTTGGCCTAAAATGCTTCAGCAAGGCGCTGCATTTTAATGCTCTGGTTGACATTTTTGCTCATCGCCAAGAGATTTGCTGTTAAATTAATAGGTATTGCATGAATGTTAAAACGCTACCATGTGGCATGCTTAATGCCAGCGATATTTATTATTTATGTTAATCATACATGAATCAATATAGAATCTGAAATTGCAACTCAACTTGTGCACCCTGTATGGTGCCTTCTGATTTTAAGAATTTCAACTATGATTTTTAGCATGCTACAAGCAAGTTGAATGGTCATAGAACATGTTGTAGGTATGTTACTTTGATAAATTTGAAAAAAAATCAACAAATGAAGTTTGTTCCCTCTAACACAACAAAGTTTCGAGCACGTCCTCTGAACATGTGGAGTCATTTTTAATTAAATTTATGATAGAACTTCAATCAACAGTCGTAAAGTGAATTATGTATGATGAAACATTTAATTTATTTAAGAAATAACATTGTATTCATTAGTAATAATGAACGAGGGTAAGGAATAGCATTGATTCACAGTTCATGTTAAATATGCTATTCCTGACTCTCTTCATAATGTTGAATGAATACTCACAAATACAATGTTATTTCTTATATTTCCAATCATGAGAATTATTGTTAGCAAGTCATAAACGTTAAACTATCGCTACAATTATTATATTTATTCAAGTTTCTGACAAACATATGGGATTGATGGAACAGCCTTTTCCAAATAAGGATGGAATGCCGACCAATCAAACGCATGACGTAATAGGACATGTCATTCCATGGCGTCATCTGATAGTTAAAATTACGTAATCAGAGATCATGACCCATACCGTATTCATGAGCAACTGAATGCCAGCAAAAACAAAATTAATTGTTACATCTAGAGAAGGTCCTTTCGAATTTATATATGTAAGAGAAAAGATTCCTTCTTTTGGTTAAGTCCTTCGGGGTTTTCTGTCGAAAACGTTTTGTCACTCTCTTTGGTGTATAATCAAAACTCTGATTTAGGTTTATCGCAGGATTACACTAAATTGGCGAAAGGGAATACAAAATTTCAATTTACATTTTTACATTGTTCTTTTTTTTTTGCATTTTTGGTGCCATTTTTCAATCAAAAAAATACCATGACAATATAATTTCACTTTACAAAATTATTATTGTATAAACGATAATCAATTTATTTAATAGAATAAATGGATAGGCATTAGTTACACTTTGTATTGTGCAAAAGACAACATACTGAAATTATGTCCCACATCTCAGTGCTTCAGTACTTTGATTACTTTGATTTTTCTGTTGGGGAAAAATGAATTTAAGTTTCAGTTGTATGATCTTGTCACAAGTAAATGTACCGTTATTGAAGTTTAAAACTGGTCCTTTCTGTGTGAATCTTCAGTGATGTTACACTGGTCAGTTTTAATGTTGACTTTCACCACAGGAGATGACCCAATGGTTTTTTAATTGTCCCGAAGGTTGGTTAAAAGGATCAATTTAATGTAGCATGAAATGACTATTTCTCCGCCCCTTTTTGAGAATCCGGGCTTGTCTATAAAGTGTGCAGGGGAAACGCCAAGAGCAAATTGTGTTTCGGTTTTGTTTTTTTAAACCTTCCGCGGTCGAAAAAACGGGATTATTTTTTGTCAAGTGTCCGACACCGGAAAACAATCGGTCACATTCAGTTTCGTATTTTAACGGTAAAATTTGCATGTATGGGTGAAAACGCAATATAAGCACATGTATCATAAACTTAAAATTTCGTATGTATTATAAAATTTTAGATGACATATCATACTTATAAAAAATTCGCGATTTTCTGACGGCACCCGATTTCTCTTGAAAATCAGCACGAAATTCAACTCGATTTTTAAAACTTGTACGTTTTTTGTACCATATTTCTTTTTGAAATTTTGACATAACATTACAATACTATTGTTATTTATTTCCTTAAAATATTATACCTGGTGCATAAAGTGTAGATATCTGAAAAAAGCAAAAAACCAAGAGCCTCCATTTGTCGTCAATGAAAACAAAAATGGCCGCGAGCTTCAGTGTACAGTAAATTCAGTGTCGTGTTTGAACGGTAAAGTTTGCATTTATGGGTGTGAACGCATTATAAGCAGATTTGTCATGAACTTAGAATTTTGCAGTATGAAAAAATCTGAGATGACATGCATACTTACAAAAAATTCACGATTTTCTGACGGCACCTGGTTTCTCTTGAAAATCACTGTTAATCAGCATGACTCAATTTTTAAAACGTGTACGTTTTTTGTATCATGAATATTTCTCTTTGAAATTTTGACATAACATTACAATACTATTGTAATTTATTTTCGCAAAATAATATACCTGGTGCATACGGTGTGGATATCTGAAAAAAGCAAACAAGAGGCCCATGGGCCTGATACGCTCACCTGATAACTAATGGCTAGCTGATAGATTTAAAGACAACATAAATACTAAACCCCAATGACTTTTTTCTTTACATCATGATAACTTTTGTTTTAATACCTACAACATTCTAGTATACATGGCTATACAAAAAGTTAATAGTTTTCAAGATAATTAACCATTTCAGTATTGTTTCACATCTGTGACCTTGACCTTTGAACCCATGACCTTTTTCTATACATCAAAATGATTGTTGTATCAAACCCTACAACATTCTAATATACATGCCTATACAAAAAGTTTATAGTTTTGGAGATAATTAACCTTTTCGGTATTGTTTCACATCTGTGACCTTGACATTTGAACCCATGACCTTTTTCTATACATCAAAATGATCGTTGTATTAATACCTACAAGATTCTAAAATACATGCCTATACAAAAAGTTTATAGTTTTGGAGATAATTAACCATTTCGGTATTGTTTCACATCTGTGACCTTGACCTTTGAACCCATGACTTTTTTCTATACATCAAAATGATCGTTGTATCAATACCTACAACATTCTAATATACAATCCTATACAAAAAGTTTATAGTTTTCGAGATAATTAAGCATTTCGGTATTGTTTCACATCTGTGACCTTGACCTTTGAACCCATGACCTTTTTCTATACATCAAAATGATCGTTGTATCAATACCTACAACATTCTAATATACATGCCTATACAAAAAGTTTATAGTTTTGGAGATAATTAACCATTTCGGTATTGTTTTGCATCTGTGACCTTGACCTTTGAACCCATGACCTTTTTCTATACATCAAAATGATCGTTGTATCAATACTTACAACATTGTAATATACATGCCTATACAAAAAGTTTATAGTTTTCGAGATAATTAACCATTTCGGTATTGTTTCACATCTGTGACCTTGACCTTTGAACCCATGACCTTTTTCTATACATCAAAATGATCATTGTATCAATACCTACAACATTCTAATATACATGCCAATACAAAATGTTTATAGTTTTCGAGATAATTAACCATTTCGGTATTGTTTTGCATCTGTGACCTTGACCTTTGAACCCATGACCTTTTTCTATACATCAAAATGATCGTTGTATCAATACCTACAAGATTCTAATATACATGCCTATACAAAAAGTTTATAGTTTTCGAGATAATTAACCATTTCTGTATTGTTTTGCATCTGTGACCTTGACCTTTGAACCCATGACCTTTTTCTATACATCAAAATGATCGTTGTTTCAATACCTACAACATTTTAATATACATGCCTACACAAAATGTTTATAGTTTTTGAGATAATTAACCATTTCGGTATTGTTTTGCATCTGTGACCTTGACCTTTGAACCCATGACCTTTTTCTATACATCAAAATGATTGTTGTATTAATACCTACAACATTCTAATATATATGTCTATACAAAAAGTTTATAGTTTTCGAGATAATAAATATAATCAGAGGTAAAAAAAATTAGGTCACGACCTTCACAATTGACCTTGACCTCATTTTGAAGATACTCACAAGAAAATGTCAAAACTGAAACCCCATGGCATTATCTGGTCAAATAGTCAAGTTATAACAATTTGAAGCTATTTTACGATTTTTTCAAAATTAAACGCAAAAACGCGTTACCTATTTTTTTATCCGAATTTCACAAAATGAACAAATATAGGCTTAAGACCGTAGAGAAGCCAAATATCACATCAGAATTTTTCTCCCATCAGTACTTTCGGAGAAGAAGATTTTTTAAGATTTTTGCACCCCTAAGTCACCTTGACCTAGTTATGGTAGCCATGGCAACGCCACGAACAAATCTGAATTGCACCGGCCCATATATACTTCTGACAAAGTTTCATTAAAAACTGTCCGGTAGTTTCAGAGGAGAAGTCAAAAATAGGTGTTAACGACGCACGCACGCACGCACGCACGCACACACGCACATACACACGCTGCGCTATGCCATAAGCTCACATGACCTTCGGTCAGGTGAGCTAAAAACCAAGATCCTTCATTCATCGTCAATGAAAACAAATATGGCCGCGAGCTTCAGTGAACACTAAATTCAGTGTCGTATTATAACGGTAAAATTTGCATTTATGGGTGTAAACGCATTATCAGTAGATTTGTTATGAACTTAAAATTACGCATGTATGAAAAAATTCTGGATGACACGCATACCTTCTATTTTCTGACAGCACCTGATTTCTCTTAAAAATCACTGTAGCCTAATCAGCATGAAACTCGACTCGATTTTTAAAACTTGTACGTTTTTTGTACCATGGTCTTTTCTCTTTGAAATTTTGACATAGTATTACAATATTATTGTAATTTATTAACAAAGTATTATACCTGGTGCATGCGGTGTCAATATCTGAAAAAAGCAAAAAACCAAGAGCCTTCATTTGTCGTCAATGAAAACAAATATGGCCGTGACCTTCAATGTACTCATACATTGTACATACATCTGACGTAGTGACGTCAATATCGTGTTTCGCTTCACACACAGTCATGACTGTTGCATGCATTATCGATTTTTCTACCTACATGCACTGTCAGCTGCCCAGCATGTTTACATATTGCGCTGACTTCTAATCGTTACATGTTGCAGGGATCCTACCATTTTGAGGTCCAAAATATAGGAAAAATAGGAATGTGGCAATGCATCAAAATTATAGGAGTTTTATAGAAAATTATAGGAGTTTCCACTAAAATTATAGGAATATTTTTAAATAATTTGCACAAAAATATACATCCATGGCCTCTCCTACAGCCATTTCTGTTCCCCTTTTACTAACAAACATAAAATATTGGCAACTGCAATGTATATACTGGTTTAAAAATACATAAACGTGAATGTTGTTTCATATATGTACTAAATGCAAGAAAATGTCCCCATTCTGAATTCCAGTAACAAAAATATAGGAAAATATAAGAAAAGGGTAAAAAAATTATAGGAAATACAGCCCAACCTGCCCTCAAGGCCACATCTATATAATGGTCACCTGCCTATAAAGGCCAGTATAATTGTATCCTAATTGTTCTTTATTCATATTATTTGAACCTGTATACAAAGGTCACCTGTCCATTAAGGCCACTTTTACTGGTTCCTTTGGGTGGCCTTATAGACAGGTTTAACTGTGTAGGAAAATATAGAAATGGTAGGATCTCTGATGTTGACCTCCACTCAAAGCAATATGTCTTGCTGGTCCAAATAATCAGCATTAATGTGTGTGTGTGTGTGTGTGTGTGTGTGTGTATGAGAGAGAGAGAGAGGAGAGAGAGAGAGCATATGTGTGATGGGAGGGTAGGATTTGAGGAATTTTAAAACTGCATGATTATGCAACAGATTTACCCATTACAAGCCATATGTGTTATATACATGTACATGAGTAGTCTACCACAATATTTGACTTATTTCAAACCAACACCAGAATATGCAGGTGTGCAATAAAGTATTTATAAATTGAAAATGAAATGCATACATTAAATAATTAGAATGCTGCATCAAAACTAACCAAAGATAAATCTTTTTTTTTAATTTTAAAATTAATTGTACATGTGAAGTAGTCATGGACTTGACATTTTAATGAGGGAAAAGCAGAAACTATATTATGTTGAGGCAGTGCTTGTGAAAACAATATTCATTAACTTGGGTTTGAGCTTAGCTGTGGATTAACATCTTTAGACATTGCTTCAATATTTCATATCACAAAATTTCATATATGTATATATATATATATATATATACATGTATTTTAGTTGTTTAATGTGTAATTTCAGTGTTCAATCATGAATTTTATTCTTTCCTGATCATTTTCAACTTATGAGGGTTAATTTGAGGTTGAATGTTACACAAATGAAAGTGTAAATAAGATTTACATCAAAAACTTATATAATTCCACATCAATTTAGTTTATTTTATATAGTTTTAATTTAATACTAATTTTACCAGTCTAAAAAATGGGTTTTATCATAATTATAAATGAAAAAATGCACAAGTCATGAGTTATCAGTGAAAACTTGTTAAATCCATGGACTGAAACAAAATCAGCAAGGAATAATATAACATACCAGAAGTGAAATAAGGTGTTTGTTGCTGAATAAGTGCCTTACATTGCATGTGCCAACTGATCATGCACCCTAGTTGCAGGACTTCTGTCCAAATTTCACAAAAAGTGAAATCATTTTTCATATTGAAATAATCAGTATGGGGGATCTTTCTCTGGTTCCATACTTGTTCATCATCTGAATTAAATGACAACTTATGATGGGCCATGTTAGCTTAAATTTGAGATACTCTGGCTTTTAAGTCAACATCAGATGATGGACAGGTATGGTATGACTATGTGTCTGTAACTGGCATCTAAACACATCTGTCAAACTTAATTAAGCAAAGTGACTTTAATGACTTGGCTCAGTTGTGGGTGTTGAATCAAGATTATAATGGACAATTTGCAATATTTTAGACCTATCTGTTTATGGTTTAAAATACATTATAGTGTCATTTCATTATTTAGCAATTTCAATTATTACATTAGCAAAAAGATGCTGTCTCCTCTAAAGTTTTAGAGCAAAAAAAAAAATAGAGCTGTCATGTGCTACTAAAATAATATAATTCAAATGTACTGACTTTGAATGCATTATTTTAATAAAAATTCAAAATCACTTTAATCAGCACATGACAATTTATAAAATTCAATAGTAGCACATGCCAGAGCTAATAACAATAAAAATAACAATGATGGAACCACATGTGTCATTCTATGTTTACAGGGTAGCTTAGATCATAGATGTATACACACTGTATGAGTCCAGTTTATATGCAAATTTTCAATTTGTATAGGATTTCAAATGAATTTTTTTCTGTTAAAATTTGATTAAACAATTAAATGGGACTGTATAATAAACCATGAATTCATGCTTTGTACCAAAGTAAGGAAGCGGGGTTTTTATTACATTAGAATTTGAAAAAAATATATAATTAAGACTAGTGCCAATCTTGTGATGAAATTCAAAATGTACTATTTATGAATTGAGCTAAATTTAAGTTGAAAGATGTCCCTCATCTAAGGAATATTTCATGTAGAAATCCACACTCCTGGTCAAATGTTATGGTAAATATTTGAGTAAACCCATCCCTCATGTATTTAATAAAATAAAATAAAATAAGACAGTTGATTGTTATTTAGCAGCCAAATAATTTGAAGGCCTACAAAGCCTACAGGCCAATGTGTCCTGAGTACATGCAGGCCAGTGTATTGGTATCCATGCAAACTTCATATATTCAGTGGTACCACAAATCAATCCTGCATGTTATATGGTGTAAAAACCATGACTGCCATGTACACAATACAAAAGGATAGTTCGGGAATGCAAAAAATAACTTTGAGGCGGTGACGGCATTTTCTAAGATGGCTGCCTGAAAGTAGACCCAAATTTCCGGCAAAATCGGCTTGAAGTGTGAAGAAAATCACTATTTAAATGGTAAAACTTACTTTATTTCAGCAAATAAATCCAAACAGCGTCTCTGACTATCAAATTTACACATGGTGTACCATGAGGAAGCTGCCGTTGCATTATTTATGGGTCAAATGAGCCGGAAAAGGGACCGACCCATGATCACATATCCGACATTTTCATCGATTTTTTCGACTTTAAAACTTGTACGTTTTTTGTACCAGAAAATTTAACAGTCGAATTATACATCAAAATAAACACGGGAAAAAGTTCTTTCCATTCATATTAAAACATCTTTGGTGCATGAGCAAATGATTGAAAGAGATCACATTTTTCAAAAAAATAATTTTCGATTTTAGGCAAGTGTCCCGCATTCAATCGGTATTTAAATGGTAAAATTGCCACCAAATTAGAGC
This sequence comes from Anadara kagoshimensis, assembly GCA_021292105.1. Classification (NCBI taxonomy): domain Eukaryota; kingdom Metazoa; phylum Mollusca; class Bivalvia; order Arcoida; family Arcidae; genus Anadara; species Anadara kagoshimensis. Next base: position 14,845,758 of record CM037858.1, on the reverse strand, counting down.
AAATCTCCTTTAATCAATTACAATTATTCAGAAATTTTAATAAAATGCCATGTGTTTCAGTAATAACAGTCGGTAAGACAAATATTTCATTATTTCCACGCCTCGAGTGTATGCCGTTTTTGGCCATTTTTTTCACCCCTTCTGCGCGTGCAAACTTGTTTAATGAATTATGCGTAGGCCGGGTTGGCGTTTCCCCTGATGATGATAGGTAATTAGCAATTGTGAAAGATGCTTGCATTTTGTTCTCACTCTATGTTCGCTGGGCACCTTCGGTGCTTTGATTATATAATAATTATTTTAATTAATTTGCAAAAATCCTTGCATATAATTGGCCCTTACTGCTGAAAATTTTGACATTCTCTTTTATTAATGTCATTGACCATTGAACCTCTCCATGAAATATGTATTCAGCCTCAGGTGAGCGTTAAGGCCCATGGGCCTCTTGTATTATCTTGCAAACTATTTACTTTTTGTATAGGCATGTATATTAGAATATTTTATTATTAGAGGAATTGTATTCCGAAACAGCCGTCTAGTGCTGTAAAATTAAAACTGGTATAATATGTAATTTAAACCCCTGAGCCGATATCTCTGCTGGTGGCTGGTGCCCCGAGGATATCACAAACTCAGTAGGCAATAATTTCATATTATTGTCAGAAATATACTATAAGTGTCTAAATTTCCTGCAAGTTAAAATTTGTATTTTCTCAAAAACTAAGGTATACTCCCTCATGCAAAGTATTTCCTTAGCTTAATTTGGTAAAATATATTTTGGTACTTTGGGTAGCATTTCAACATCTTCAAAATAATTTTGGTTTCATAATTTTGGTCCAAGCACTACTGATGAGGAATTGTATTCCAAAACGACCGTCTAATGCTGTAAATTTAAAACTGGTATAATATGTAATTTGGTATTGATGAAACAATAATTTTTATAAGATTAAGTATGTATGTTTTTGATTTGATCTATAGATTAATGTTATGGGTTCAAAGGTCAAGGTCACAGATGCAAAAGATAACTGAAATAGTTAATTATCTTGAAAACTTTTAACATTTTGTATAGGCATGTATATTAGAATGTCATAGCCTAGGTATTGTGACAACAATCATTTTGATATATAGTATTTGGGAATTTAAAGATCGTTATTTACCGTAATCCTATATTTATAGCTGTTGAATAGTTGAACCAGGGAAATGTTCTTGCTATAGTGTGATCATACAACAATATATAATAAGTATAAGGGATAAGTATAGAACACTTTGCTGTAAGGTGCTTGTGGATGTTAATTATGTTGCTGTAGGAACTCTTTGAATGTTGGAATGAGCGAGATGACTATTTTTATTGCAGATTTCAAAATAATTTTGGTTTCATAATTTTGGTCCAAGCACTACTGATGAGGAATTGTATTCCAAAACGACCGTCTAGTGCTGTAAATTTAAAACTGGTATAATATGTAATTTGGTATTGATGAAACAATAATTTTTATAAGATTAAGTATGTATGTTTTTGATTTGATCTATAGATTAATGTTATGGGTTCAAAGGTCAAGGTCACAGATGCAAAAGATAACTGAAATAGTTAATTATCTTGAAAACTTTTAACATTTTGTATAGGCATGTATATTAGAATGTCATAGCCTAGGTATTGTGACAACAATCATTTTGATATATAGTATTTGGGAATTTAAAGATCGTTATTTACTGTAATCCTATATTTATAGCTGTTGAATAGTTGAACCAGGGAAATGTTCTTGTTATAGTGTGATCATACAACAATATATAATAAGTATAAGGGATAAGTATAGAACACTTTGCTGTAAGGTGCTTGTGGATGTTAATTATGTTGCTGTAGGAACTCTTTGAATGTCGGAATGAGCGAGATGACTATTTTTATTGCAGATTTCAAAATTCTTAGCTACTGTGTTGATTTTCAAAAGATCTTTATTGAAAATAGAAATCTTATAAAAATGTTTTGGCTTCGCTATTTTAGTCTTATAAAATAGCAGATTAAAGAGCTCTGCTGAATATATTTTCACATGATGTAACACACACACACACACCTTGCCATCTTGAAAATGGTGGCCATATTGAAATTTACAACCAAAGTTTTTTCATGAAAAATATGTATAAATATTTAATTGATCAAAGATCAAATTCCAACTCAAAAGCTTGACTGGTTGGTTTGATATTGGATTTTAATACTCAAATTATCTTTTTTGGTGGCCATCTTGGATTTGGCAGCCATATTTTTCAATAAATGGATAAAGTTAAGATGGAAACAAACCTAGCCTGACAAAGTACATATAGGGCATTAAGATTCACCATGTTTCCTGCTTTTAAAAAAAAAGTTTAGGGGGTGTCAGATTTTTGGGATCTACGCCCTGACTTATAACATGAATAAGTGCATCTAAAATACCAACATCGTAAATTTAATATCCTGAAATCCCATCGGTAAAACCTACACAAAAATAGTTTTACTGTGCTTTTGATACTGTAAATATTTTAGCCATTGCCATTTTGGAGATATTTCACTTCATTGTGAATTTGGTTTTGTACAACTTTGTGATGTGTCATTATTTGCATCACTTACTGTTAATATCTAAATAGAATAAAAATATCTCCCTTTGATCACTTGTATGTAACAAGCAAACATAATAGACCCATTATACATCTTGTATCATCAAAATTTAAAGTTTGAGAGAAGTTACAATACCGGCAAGTGAATGATCCTGAATTTCAGTCTTCCCAACTTGTTAATTAAATGAGCAATTGGGTCTTTTGAATTCAATTTTGTATTTTATTATACATGTTTTACAGACTCATGCAGACTTCCCAGGGTCCAAATCTGTATATGTACATAAGCTAAATTTTCTCAACCCAGATCTCCAGGAAGGTATCCCAGTGTACAGAGTAATGACAGGGAAAGGATTGATGGAAGCAGAAAGTGAAGATCCCAAGGTAATTTACATGTACATGTAGAGGTGCAACGATTCGGCCATCTCACGATTAGATTCAATGCTCGATTCTGTACCTGTGATTCAATTTTTTTTATTTGATTCAATTTTATCTTTATAAGGAAAAATTCTTATTTAACATTTAAATATCTTTAATTATCTTATCATTTAAATATCTGTCTTTAGTCAAGTAGGGATTCATTTTTCTTATTTCACAACCGTTTAATGAAATCTAGCAAGGAAGTAATTCTGTATTGTGAAAACATGTCATTATGTGGTCTATTGTAATGGAGATCTACTCTCTTTGCTTTGTATTAAAACTTTTTAATATGGCCTTTAATATTGCTATGTAATTTAGTTTAGCACCATTTTTCTAACCTTAGTGTTGATACACGATACCAAAAATGAGAGCAAGAGAGTCATTGTTTTGTCGCCGAGATGAAACCCAAAATGCTGCCAAACCAGAAATGTATAGGTCACAGGAAAATCAATGATATCCTTAGTATTATCCATGCCTGTTGCCATTTTTAAACAACTTGTCTAATATTTTTATGTAGAATGAAATGCATTCTGATTGGTTATATAGATAAATAAGACTATGTAATGCTGTAAGAATTGATCAATCAGTGAGACTGTTTTAAGCACTTTGGTAATACAGGGATACATGTATTTGAAAAAATAAATGGAAAAGAATCGAATTGAAATCCAATAACAATGAATCAAGAATCAAATCAAGGAGTCTGAATCCCCGTTAACCATAATTGTGATTAATTGTTTCACTCCTATGTACATGAGTACTTTTTTAGTTGAGACTTAGTTTTTATATATTTTTTAGCTCACCATTGCGATGGTTCACTGTCCCTCGTCTGTCATGCATAGTCCGTCATGTGTTAAATTTCACATTTTAATTGTCTCTAAAACTACAAGGCCAAATGTGATGAAACTTATTGGCAATCATGCCTAGTTGAAGGGCTTTCAGATTTGCACAAATGAAGAAGTTATGTCCCTTTGGGGCCCCCATAAATGGAGAAAGGGAGAAATTGTAAAAATGTCTAAAAATCTTCTACTCTTAAGATACCAGATTTCATATGAAGCATACTTAGAACACCTAGTATCAGATTTGCTTAAATTGTAGCTATAGGGCTCAAAATGGGAAATGGCAATGTTCTTTAAGGGGAAATTGCTAAAATTACTATATTTGTCAATATTTTTGGGAAACTATCAACTTATTGTATAGACAAATCTATCAGAATATTGCAGGTAATGACACAACGATTATTTTGAAATATCAATGAAGGTTATGGGTTCAAAAGATCACAGATGCAAAAAAAAAAAAAAAACTGTTTACTATCTGTAAAATGAAAAACTTTTTGTATACAGAATATATTGGAATTTTGTAGGTATTGGCCTAACCATGATTTTGGTAAATAGATGAAGCTCATTGTTACAAAGGTCAAGGTCACAGATACAAATGAATACTGAAATTGTTAATTATCTAGAAAACTATAAACTATTTGTATAGGCATATATTTTAGAATATTGTAGGTATTAGCGTAACGGCCAATTTGACACAAAGATAAAGGCCATGGGTTCATAGGTCAAGGTCACAGATGCAAATAACACCAATTTGTTAATTATCTTGATAACTATAAACTTTTTGTATAGGCATATTTTTGCATATATACTAGAATATTGTAGGTATTAGCCCAATGGTCATTTTGATTATGAATGAAAGTCATGGATTCAAAGGTCAAGGCCATAGACGAAAAGGAATACTGAAACAGTTAATTATCTGGAAAACTATAAACTTTTTGTGTAGGCATGTATATTAAAATATTTTATGTATATTGGCCTAGCAATCATTTTGATAGACAGATGAAAGTCACAGGGTCAAAGGTAAGGGTCACAGATGTGTAAGGATACTGAAAGGGCCTAGTTTTTAGCCTTTGTACTTTTAACTATCTGTCCATACATTTTCTTTAGCTAGACATTAGATATTTAGATGTATAGTAGCATTTTTAGAACAAGTTATATGTTATAATTTACAAATATCCTTGCATAAGGCCCTAACTGCTGAAAATTTAAACGGTCCCTGTAATTAATGTAACTGTCCCTTGAACTTCTGCATGAGATATGGCACACCCTCGAGTGAGAGTTAAGGCCCTTGGGCCTCTTGTTTTTATTTTTTATTTTTTAAATTTTTTTCAAATACATGTAATACTTTTGTCAGAAACAAAGAATAATTAATTTTTTTACCAATATAGAGAAGCAGGTAGGAAAAAATGTGAAATTAATATATGTTTTATTATCTACCTTATCAAGTGATGCTGTATTAATGATTTTTTTAAAGCTTGACAGAGAGATAGTTTTGAAGATGTATAAAGACATGACATTGTTAAATACAATGGATCGAATATTATATGAATCACAAAGACAGGGAAGAATATCATTCTATATGACAAACTTCGGTGAAGAAGGAACACATATTGGCTCAGCTGCTGCTCTTGATCCTAAAGATTTAGTATTTGGACAATATCGAGAAGCAGGTAGGAATTGATTAATAGAGTTTTATGCCCCATTCAAGATTCTTTCACATATATCAATGCAGTCAGTTCATAGATGGTGGAGGAAACCAGATTGCTGAAAAAAAAACCCACTGACCTTTATAAAATGAACTGGCAAATATTTCATGCTAAGATCCGTCCTGAGTAGAATTTGAACGTAGGCAGTAGAAGGCACTGTAATCAGTAAGTACAGACCATTCAACCACAAAAAACCCTGAAAAAGTAGATATGGTTTATGCTACAACTTCTCAATACTGTGTATTTGACCTCATTCAACTGCAAGTGAGAAGGGGTTTCCTGTTGTAGGCACTTTGGCTCAGTACCTTATAATGGAGTGAGTGCGAAGTGTTTATCTGTGACATCTGGAATGAGTGTAGTAACACTTTAAGTTGTCATAAGTGTGCACTAGTAAAACACAGATTAGAAATACTTTGAACAAACACACACATCACATGAACTTGTGTTTAGATACGAGGGGAAGTCAGAAAGTTCATAGAACAACATATTCAGTCAAGCGTAACACACATTTTCTTTACTTATTTAGACAATACAACATTCCGCCTTTTTAAACATATCAAGTTTATTTGTCACAGCATATTTGTGTAATTCTCAAAAGCATTCAAAGTTTGTGACCATCAAGCAATGATGGAAAATCAAAATGTTGAGTTTAGGGCAGTAATAAAGTTCCTCACAGTAGAGGGATCAAATGCCAAAGAAATTCACCGGCGAATGGCCAAGGTGTACGGTGACAGTGGTCCTGCCTATGAACTTGTGTTTAGATACGAGGGGAAGTCAGAAAGTTCATAGAACAACATATTCAGTCAAGTGTAACACACATTTTCTTTACTTATTTAGACAACACAACATTCCAACTTTTTAAACATATCAAGTTTATTTGTCACAACATATTTGTGTAATTCTCAAAAGCATTCAAAGTTTGTGACCATCAAGCAATGATGGAAAATCAAAATGTTGAGTTTAGGGCAGTAATAAAGTTCCTCACAGTAGAGGGATCAAATGCCAAAGAAATTCACCGGCGAATGGCTGAGGTGTATGATGACAGTGGTCCTGCCTATTCCACAGTGGCAAAATAGTCAGCTGAATTTAAACGTGGGCGCTCCTCACTGAAGAATGACCCACGGTCAGGTCGGCCAGCTGATGCCATCACAAAGGAAATTGTGACGTCTGTGGAGACCCTCATCATGAATGATCGTCGAATTAGGATTGATGACATAGCTAGGGAGTGTGACATTTCACATGGAAGTATATACACGGTTATCCATGAGCATCTTGGGATGTCAAAAGTATCTGCAAGATTGGTCCCCAGAAACCTTAATGTACAGGATCGCTTCCAAAGACTCGAGTCAAGTCGGGAGCTTCCTGGCATTTATAATGATAACCCAGAGAGCTTCCATTTAGGTTTAGCAACTGGTGATGAAACATGGATTCATCATTGGGACCCAGAAACCAAAAAAGAGTCCATGCAATGGAAGCATCCTGGCTCACCCCCACCAAAGAAATTCAAAACCCAACCATCAGCTGGCAAAGTCATGGCCACTGTGTTTTGGGATTCTAAGAGTGTTCTGTTAATCAATTATAAACCTGCTGGAATCTCTATCACTGGGGCTTACTATGCTGATCTAATGAAGCATCTGAAAGCCGCTATTAAATTAAAAAGGAGGGGAAAGTTGAGCTGATGGGTATTGCTTCTTCACCACAATGCTCCTGTGCACAAGTCAAGGATTACACAAGCAGCAATTCATGAATGCAAGTTCGTACAACTTAATCACCCACCCTACAGTCCCGATTTGGCACCCGGTGATTATTTCCTATTTAGAAAATAAAATCCCATTTACGGGGAATCAGATTTCCTGATGTTGATGGACTTAAGGCTGCCACAGAGGCATGGTTTCAGTACCAAACTGAAGACTTTTATTTCAAAGTATAGACAGTCTGAAAGAAAAGTTGGCTAAGTGAATTGGGGTAAATGGGGACTATATTGAAAAATAATAATAAAATGAATGGTTTGTTGTGGCAATATATACCCCATTCTATGAACTTTTTGACCTCCCCTCGTATATAAGAAAATTGACTTGTCATGAATAGGTGAAAATTCCTCTCCCCTTTTGGATTCCAGTCAAGAACCTGCCTGGTGACATTTGAGGCAGGCTAACAAGGCATGGACCAACCATCCTCATTTTTGTATTGTACTTGAACTTCTCTGGTACTGTACCACAGTTCATTTGAGAAACTGGCCATCTGATAGTGAGGATGTTCCTAAGGCATCTGTTTACTATTTACATAGGTGTATTAATGTGGAGAGGATTTAAACTTAGCCAGTTTATGGATCAGTGTTACGGTAACCATACTGACATGGGTAAAGGCAGACAGATGCCGGTACATTATGGATCTCCAGAACTAAACTTTGTAACTATCTCGTCAACTCTTGCCACACAGATGCCACAAGGTAAGAATATTTCACTACCTTTGTAAAACCCTGCCGTTCCTTACTGTAGACTATGATTGTCACAAACTATGACTGTGATGTGCACTAAAATCAAGATCTTGTTTTTTCAAAGGTTGATTTCAAAAATTTAAATCATCAAGGGATTAAAAGGATACTGAAGTCTGGCGGATAATGACCAAAATCGATAGTTATAAGTGCAGTATTAATAATAAAATTAAAACAAAAAATTAAAATTAATCCATTAAGATATACATTTCGCTATTTGAAAATTGCCAAAAATCATCGCTTTTGTGTTGGAGGTGAGAAGAACATGATGTGACGTCATGTGTGAACAAATCTCGCCATGCTATCAATAATCTGTTTACAGTGTAGTGTGAAAGTTGTTAAAATTATTTTTTAAGTATGGTTTTGTGTGCGACCGTTGGTTGTAAAAATAATTAAAAAATTATAATAACTTAGAACTTGTCTCTATTTAGACATATTTTAAAATGAATAATGACCAATATCAGCCATATCATCCAGGGATCTATATAACAACAATATTTTCACAATAAATCAGTTAGATCTCATTTATTAAAAGTAGAATTTACATCCCTTTCTGGCATACAGGTAATTAAGAGATTATCAGTAACCTACAGTACCTTTAGATCCTGTTTATTAGATTTTCCATAGCCATACAGAAATCAAGAGGTAGATGTACCTTACATTATACAAAATAGGTTGATAGGTGTTAATAAATTAAGTCTTCATGGTATCCCATATTAAATGTTAGTGTCATTATTTGGAATTTTGGAAAGATGTGTTAAAAATGATTTATATATTTCAAAAGATTGATTTTCTAACGTATGAATTGATGGATTGACTGACTGGCCGTATGAAATTAAAATGGTTTAAAGGTCAAATGCAAAGCTTTTTATTAAAATTTTTGGTTCTATAAATTTTAAATATTCACAACATTGTTATTCAAAATATATACAGTATGTCCCGGATATTTTGAACTCGCATATAATGAAGCCCCGCTTAAATTGAAATGCAAAAAAATCCCCTGCAAAACGTCTTCTTTTTATGACTTAAAACTACCCGCTTATATTGAACTCGCTTATATTGAATTCCCGGTTATATTGAAGACTTTTTATGGTCCCCCAAGTACAAATACCTTGATTTCTCCCCAGATAAACTGAAGCCATTTTAAACAGAAGTGTGATCATTTTAGCCTACTTCACTCGGGTTATTCTTTGTCAGATCGACGAGGCCACGGTAACTGAATTTTAATATTTACAGTGAGTAGTTTTCAAGGTAAATAAATAAATATATGAATTATATTCAGTTGTTAGTTGTTTTTATTTAGTTTAATAAGGAAATGGCATCCACGCCACAGAAAAGAAAAACGTTGTCTTTGGATACGAAATATGAGCTGATTAATCAAATTGACAAAAAGTTGAAACCGAAGGCTGAAATCGCAAAAGATTTTGGGATTAAACCTAGTACTTTATCCATGATTTACAAGCAGAAAGATGCAATTATTCTGGCGCATGAATCTGGAGATTATTCCCCGAAACGTAAACTTTTTAGATCTGGAAATTATTATGAAATCGAGGAATGTTTGTATAAGTGGTTTACAAATGCTAGGAGTTCCAACATTGCGGTTAGTGATGAAATTTTAATGAATAAAGCCAATGATTTTGCGAAAAAGTTGGGGATTAATGACTTTAAAAGTTCAAATGGATTTATTTATCGTTTTAAACAGCGTAGAGGCATTTCATTGCAAAACGTGTGTGGTGAAAGTGAAAGTGTCGATTTGAATATAGTGGATGATTGGGTGTCAAATAAATTACCAAATCTTATATCTGAGTACGAACCCAAAAACATTTTCAATGCAGATGAAACTGGTTTGTTTTATAAATGTGAGCCATCAAAATCTTTACACCTAAAAGGTGAAAAATGTCACGGAGGAAAGCGCAGTAAAGAACGAATAACTGTACTTCTTGGCGCTAATATGGATGGGTCCGAAAAATTAAAGCCTTTAGTCATCGGTAAATTCAAAAATCCAAGGTGTTTTAAAAATGTTAAAAGCCTCCCAGTAGACTATGAAGCCAACAGGCGAGCTTGGATGAACAGTGAACTTTTCATTTCTTGGGTGCGCAATCTCGATAAGAAGTTTTCCAGAGAAAAACGTCATGTATTGTTATTTATAGACAATTGCCCCGCCCACCCCAAGATCGATAATTTACGATCGTTAAAACTCATTTTTTTCCTCCAAATGTAACCTCGGTTTTACAGCCCATGGACCAAGGCATTATTAATTCAGTCAAGGTGCATTATCGTAAAATGCTCATTTCTGAGAAAATTAAATGTGTTGACAAAAAGGTTGACTTTGTTGTGAATATTAAACACGCGATTGAATGGATTAATAAAGCTTGGTTTCATATTACCGAATCGTGCATTCAGAAATGTTTCGCCAAGTCGGGATTCAAGGTAAATGAGAGTTTAGACAGTGAGATATCTTCTGTTGACAGTGATAATGATTCCGACGATGATATTCCCCTGGCACAATTGAGAACAGTTTTCGAGTCACCTGTATCTGACATGTTATTTGATGATTTCGTACACATCGACGATGATTTGGTCACAAGAGAAGTGTTAACGGATGACATGATTTGTGATCAATTAAAAACAGAAAACACAAGTGACGATGAAGACGATGACACACACACATTACCAGACGAAATAGTAACCGAGACTGAAGCACAACAGTGCATTGATAAATTAAAGTGCTTTGTACAGCGACAGTCTGACTCTGATACAAAACTTTTTAATTCTCTAAATATTTTAGAAGAATATATTTCAAAAGTCGGTAGAAAAAAACAAAAACAATCAAAAATGACCGACTTCTTTATGTCATAATGTGAATTAACTATGTATTAGATTATATAGATATCATTGTGTATTTTTTGTAAATAAATGAAATTTGTATTAGAAATTGTCTTTTAGGCTTGTACCCTGATATATTGAATTTTGGATATATTGAATTATTTCCCCCAGTCCCATCAACTTCAATATATCCGGGTAGTACTGTATGCCTTTTTAAAAAAATCGCATTAGATTTCGTGAAATTTAATAAAGATTACCTCCCATTTATTTGTGTTGATTATTTATACATGAGTTAACTACCTTTGATTATCGCTAGGTGGCGCGATCGAATGACGTCATCTGAGCCAATAGCCATTTTTGGTATTCAGAGCGTGAATGCGAAAAGTGAAAATTAACAGCGTGAAATCATGGTTTATTGTGTTGCCTTCAACTGTTACAACGTCAGGTCAAGGAGTAATTTTTTTACGTTTCCCAAGAAGAACGACAGGGTAAAGAAAGCATGGGTTGCAAAGATTCGCAGAGAAGGATTTGTCCCGAAAGCAACATCCAGATTATGTGCTAAGCATTTTGAGACGAAGATGTTTGTACACAACCCTCAGATCATGATGTCAGCAGGTTTCAAGCCGAAATTGTTGCGATTAATTTCGGATGCTGTACCAACGATCTTTGACTACAGTAAGCGACCGAAAACAGTAAAGTCCAACGAGACGGGGGAAAACGAAAGAATCCCGGGAGACAGTCTAAAGCTTTCCAAAAGAGGCGAAAACTTGAGGTAATTCAGTTTTATATAATTATTGTATTATTATTTCTGTTCAAGGTCTGCCTGTATGATAAAAACAACATGTCGCTATCAGTTTCTTGACCAATCTAAAATAAACTGCTAATTCTAATTTATATTTTTATAAGACTTTTTGCTTTTTAGGAAGAATGAAAATTCATATTGTCTAATCAAATGATAGTTTGTAAATTGCCGTCGTCTGGAAATTTTAATTTTAAAATCAATTATTATGAAAACATGCAAGGGACCGAGTGTGATTTTAAAAAATGTGGAAATTTTGCCTATCAACATATTAATTATAATTGTATAAAATTACAAAGATTTAGTCAAAGTATTTGGGCATTCTCTTAATATTAATACCCATTGCTCTTTTGTGTAAATGATAATTAGTTTTTCTCCAATGTCAATGAATTAGAACAGAAATTTATTAAGTTTTGTGATTTTAAAATGATCTGTAAAACTTAAATTTGAAACATGCTAAATGGTAATTGCTATTCAAAAATTTATGGTGGTCACTGTGATTTCTTGAATATAACACTAGCCTGACAAGGGACATTGTTATGAAAATTATTGATAAAAATCCAGTAAATTTCACATTTATGATTCAAGAAATAACCTCAAAATATGTTTTAATATACTAGTATTATGCACATGAAGATACAAATTTTACATTTCTCGTTATTTTCTGCATAAATTAAATGTATTGTGAATTTCTGGCTTATTTAGACAAGTTGTATTAAAACAATACAATGTATTAGTAATTGAAAGTAAACTGTTGATGGCATTATACAGCAGGGTTCTTTATCGTGCCAAGCCTACCTAGACACGGGACCTCGTTTATTAGCTCACCTGAGCACAAAGTGCTCAAGTGAGCTATTGTGATCAGTCTTTGTCCGTCGTGCGTCATGTTTCGTGTGTCGTGTGTCGTGTGTGTCAACTTTTCATTGTTAACACTCTAAAGACCACAGTTTTAGTTATATCTCCATCAAACTTGTCCAGAACGATGTTCAGGACCAAAGCAAGGTCAAGTTCGTATATGGGTATGTATGTGGGTCAATGAGTAGGTCAACTAGGTCAAATCATAGAAAAATCTTGTTAACACTCTAGAGGTCCATATTTTTTGTCCAATCTTCATATAAATTGTCCAGAACGATGTTCATGACCAATGCAGAGTCAAGTTCGTATATGGCTCCTGTTGGGTCAATAAGAAGGTCACTAGGTCAAATCATAGAAAAATCCTGTTAACACTCTAAAGTCAAAATTTTTTCTCCAATCTTCACATAATTTGTCCAGAACGATGTTCATGAGCAATGCAAGGTCAAGTTCATATATGGGTCATGTTGGGTCAATAAGTAGGTCACTAGGTCAAATCTTAGAAAACCCTTTTTTACACTATAGAGTCCATATTTTTGTCCAATCTTCAGAACGATGTTCATGGCCAAAGCAAGGTCAAGTTCGTATATGGGTTATGATGGGTCAATAAGTAGGTCACTAGGTCAAATCATAGAAAAATCCTGTGAACACTCTAGAGTCCATATTTTTTGTCCAATCTTCATATAATCTGTTCAGAACGATGTTCATGACCAAAGCAAGATCAAGTTTGTATATGGGTCATGTTGGGTCAATAAGTAGGTCACTAGGTCAAATCATAGAAAAACCTTGTTAACACTCTAGAGTCCATATTTTCTGGCCCAATTTTCATATAAATTGTCCAGAACGATGTTCATGATGAAAGCAAGGTCAAGTTCGTATATGGCTCATATTGGGTCAATAAGTAGGTCACTAGGTCAAATCATAGAAAAACCTTTTTAACACTATAGATTCCATATTTTTTGTCGAATCTTCATGAGCAATGTTCATGACCAAAGCAAGTTCATATTCGTATATGGGTCATGTTGGGTCAATAAGAAGGTCACTAGGTCAAATTATAGAAAAACCTTTTAACACTATAGATTCCATATTTTTGTCTAATCTTCATGAACAATGTTCATGACCAAAGCAAGTTCAAATTAGTATATGGGTCATTTGGGTCAAAAGTAGGTCACCAGGTCAAATCATAGAAAAACCGTGTAAAATAGAGTCTATATTTTATGCCCAATCTTCATATAAATTGTCCAGAATGATGTTCATGACGAAAGCAAGGTCAAGTTCATATATGGCTCATAATGGGTCAATAAGTAGGTCACTAGGTCAAATCATAGAAAAACCTTGTTAACACTCTAGAGTCCATATTTTTGTCCAATCTTCATATAATTGTCCAGAACGATGTTCATGACCAAAGCCAGGTCAAGTTCGTATATGGCTCATATTGGTCAATAAGTTGGTCACTAGGTCAAATCATAGAAAAATCCTGTTAACACTCTAGAGTCCATATTTTTTCTCCAATCTTCACATGATTTGTCCAGAACGATGTTCATGACCAATGCAAGGCCAAGTTCATGCATGGGTCATGTTGGGTCAATAAGTAGGTCACTAGGTCAAATCATAGAAAAATCCTGTTAACACTATAGAGTCCATATTTTAGTCCAATCTTCATATAATCTGTCTAGAACGATGTTCATGACCAAAGCAAATTCAAGTTCGTATATGGGTCATGTTGGGTCAATAAGTAGGTCACTAGGTCAAATGAAAGTAAAACCTTGTTAACACTGTAGAGTCCATATTTATTTGTCCATTCTTTATATAATTTGCCCAGAACAATTTTCAGGACAAAAGCTAGGTCAAGTTCATATTAATTAATAATGAACTCTGTTAACCCCCTATTCATGTCATTATAGGAAAAATGTGTAGAATTCAATTTATTCTCAGGTGAGCGCCCAGGGCCTCATGGCCCTCTTGTTTAAGTTCCCATCCGAAAGAACCGTGACTTTCATTTCGTAATGCCGAGTGCTTGGCGAAAGAACAGTCACTACCCACTTTTAAGTCTTGGGTCAGACCCGGCCGGGGTTCGAACCCACGACCTCCCACTTAGGGAGCGAGCACTCTACTAACTGAGCTACTGCAGTGGTCTGTTTTTGGGCTAGTGAACTACAGTTTAAAGTTAAACACAAACATGCATTAAAACAAGTATTTTTTTTTCTTTCAGGTTTTGTCTGATCTGCTACAAAATAATGAGCCATCCGAAATCATTGACAACCCACCTGCAACCCAAATTAACCAACCTGAAGAAATAGCAAGTGAATCACTGTTGCAGCTTGCCAATCAACTTGATTTACCCCAGTCAACACAAACCAGAGAAACTGATCTGGAATCTGTATTGGTACAGATCCTATGAGATGTATCACTGCGGCATTCAGACCAAACTTGTAGTTGTAAGTACATGTACTTCTGCAAAAACATATTCATAAATTACATGGGTTTATATTATTGATAATTCAAGTCAGGATTTATTTACTTATATATGTATCAAGATCATATACTAATATCATTATAGAATCAATAGCTTCAGATAGATAATATAAAAATAAATTGAAAAAATTAATAATTGATGTTAAAGTGAAACTGAATGCAAGTTCTAGCAACATAGTTCAAACTTAAAGTAGAGATTTGTTTTACACTAATGTCATGTGTTACTTTTGAATGCATTATTTTATAAAAATTCAGAAGTAGCACATGACAGTAATATTTTGACATCTTGTCACTTGGGTTTTCACTCTCTTTCTCTCTCTCAAGCAAGGTATATGTTAACTATCAAGAAAATAGTACCATTTGCATGAACTGGTCATTATAGATACCATAACAAGTCATTTTGATGGCAAGATGTAATGGGTGAACAGTTACCTTGACTAATTGTCACAGTTTTCATAAAGTTTTGTTTAGTTAACAATAAACAGTAAACATACATGGTTTAATTTATGATTTTTAATTTTACAGGTCAATGAAGTGAAAAACTCATATGCCATGGAGTTGGAAGGATTGAAAAGAGGGCTTCAGCATCTAGAGAATGAAAATGTTGAAGTGGATGAAATTGTCACAGACCGACATAGTCAAGTGAAGAAGTTCATGAAGAGTGATCACCCGGATATCACACATTATTTTGATGTTTGGCATATGGCTATAGGTACTAGCTGCAGTATATAATTACATTTAAAGTAGTTTGAGGGGTATATAGGAATCACCATGTCTGCCTGTCTGTGTAAAACCGTGTCCAGGCCATATCTCATAATTGTTTTGGACGATTATCATAAAACTTCACATGTATAATCTTCATGGTCCATGTTAACAGACAACATTCAAATTTTAAAATTAAGAGACCTTGCTTGGCTATATTTGGGCCCATTCACAACTACAAATGTTATGGATTTTCCACAAACACCAAGTTGGTTTTAACAATTTTAAATAAAACATCCAAAATGAACTATGAATATGATAAAATAAATCAAAAGTGGCATCTGACTAAACCTTATCAATGAAATTGCATATATTAATTTCTTGGTGTCTTGTGTTTTATTAAATTGAATATTTTTTATAAGTAAATGACAAGTAAATAGTTTTCATTATTTTCACTTTTAGGCATCAACTCAAAACTAGAAAAGAAGGGGAAAATCAAAGGTTGTGAAGATGTGGCATTGTGGGCATGGTCTGTAAGCAACCACATGTATTGGTGTGCAGCATCCAGTAATGGAAATGGAGAGATGGCTGTCCATATTGAATCATGTTGTCGACATTCATGAAGGGCACGGAAATAATTTTACAGAATGTGAGCATGACCAGCTTGTAGACAGAGCTTGGATGAAAGAAGGTACTAAATATTTACTTGAATCTCATATATAATATCAGTTTTTGTGTTCAAGCTCCTTTGTTCAGACTATTAAAGCAGATTTTAGTGAGACAATGTTTGTCAGTGATCAGTAGTTTTCTCCAGACACTCGGGTTTTCTCCACATGCTTGAATTGACTGCCATAATATTTATAAATGAAATACTCTGGACGGGGGTGTAAAACACCCTTACTCCACTACACTATAAGTTCCAAATGGTGGTATTTATATACATGTTCACTTGTGAATTATGTGCCCCATCAACTTGGCTTGAACCCCACTCATGGCAGATCCTAGTGAGAGATGGTTGTCAAAGGTCAGTGCCCGTGGTTTTCTCTGGACAAACTTATTTCTTTCAATATATATGTGTAAACTAAGTATATTAATTATACAGGCCTAAGCCAAATTTAACTATATCTGACCAGCAGTTCACCATTCTGTATGTTTAGTTGAATTTTATTTTTAATTTAGATAGCAAAGCCTACATAGAATTGAAGAATGTTGTTAAAGGGTCTATGCTATTAAAAGACATACAAAAGTTGTCACCAGCAGAACAGACTTCCAGTTTAGAGTCATTCCACAAAGTTGTTTGCTTATTTGCTCCAAAAGCTGTCCATTTCTTTTACCTACAGATGAGAGCAAGGTAAATATTTAACATAGTAATGAACAGTTTGTTGATAGCATGCAGTAAAACATGTAAATAGATATACCAATCCCAATAGACATTGTATAGTAACCTTGTGATGCTTAGAATAGCCTTAATTCTGAACAAAATGTCAGAAAAGTTTATTTATATGATATTCAATGTAGAATAATCAAGGACCATCAGACTTATGACTCCCTTGTGAATTTTTCATTCGGTAGCCCTTAGAAGAAGAAATATAATGAGACACATAATGACCTATTACAAATCTGAAGCAATTGCATGATTTTATGCTACCAAAATGAAATTCATTATTCATTTGGTTTATTTCAGACTTTACCTGGCAGCCTTGCATTTCAATGAAAATTCTAAGAGAGATCAAGCAGTTACAAGAGATGGCACACCCATGTATGGTATTTCATACCCTAAATCTAGAAAAGGGGCACCAATTGCCAAATAAGTTAAAGTTAAACAAACTTTTGGTAAGTATTTATAAGTTTATAATTGTAGATGTGTATTTTTTTCCAATATAAATGCAAAAAATGTGTGCTCTGGTAATTCACTGTAGAGGTCTTCTGTCATTTTAACACGAGTGATTGCCATTGCTTATAAAAATATGAGATGGTTAGGCCATCAAAAAGGTATTTAAACCACATCTTCAATATATGAGTGCTTATCTAAAGTAGAGTTTTATAATCATGGGGAGGGCAGGGGGTGGTGTTATTAAATTTGAACTTCTGACTCATTTGATGTCCATTGTATCATGTGTCTTTTTCTTATGGTAATAGGGGCCTCAGTGACAGAGTGATCTAAAGTGCACACTCGCTGGTCACAATACCTCTCAGTGCCTAGGTTCAAATCCCACTTGGACGGATCCTAATGTGAGAAAGTTTGTCAGTTTGCTTTCTGGTTTTCTGTGGATACTTCAGTTTCCTCAATAGTCCCAGAACTTAACATTCTGATATAAGTAAAAGAATCTTGACTGGGGTTAAAACATCATTATTCCAATCCACCTCACTCTTTTGATAATTGATTTTGCTACAGCGAATGGATGTTTTCAACTTTGTTCATTATTATCAAGCACTATAATAACAAAACATCAACTTTCAGTGGAGATATTATAATTCTCAAATTTAAAATATTTACATCACACAATAGAGCATGAACATAATTATTTACACATCACAATAATAATAAAAATAATTATAAAACAATTATGCACTAGTGAGGGAAACTTAATATTCCAAATTTTCTAGTGAGGTTTGTATTACATTTTGATAATTGAGCATCTTTCAACTGGAATTTATTATTTTTTCTTTCAGAATATGTCAATGAAGTGATGGCAGAATTGTTGCTGACAAGAGAAGTACATCTCTCCTACAAAAGGGCATTAGCAATGTCTGCATTGGAAAATAGAGGTCAACCGTCGCCTGTTGCTGAAACACTATTAAGAACACCTAAATTGGATGTAATAAGTCAGATCACGTTTTAACTGTTGAACAAAACATTCATACTGGATACTTGAATCCACAGTATTTTGCTGATGGAAAACTCCCTCTAATCTTAGTAACAACACAAGATGGAAGGATTCTTCTATTACGTCTTCCTACAATTTTCCAAACCCATCTTGAAAAGCGTCTGTATGCCAGATACCTATATGTCCTGCAATAGATGGTAAAAGAAAATCAGTTTTATAACTATATAACAATAGAATTATTTGTGTTCTTTAAGTGTTTTGTTTCCAGTATTTATAGCACAATTGTATGGTATATTAATAAAAATAAACTTGTTCTCTTGAAAACTAGTGTTGGTTGCTTATTAAATGCTGTAAAACTAGTGTTGATTGCTTATTAAATGCTGTAAAACTAGTGTTGGTTGAACTAGTCTTGGTTGCTTATTAAATGCTGTAAAACTAGTGTTGGTTGCTTATTAAATGCTGTAAAACTAGTGTTGGTTGCTAATTAAATGCTGTAAAACTAGTGTTGGTTGCTTATTAAATGCTGTAAAACTAGTGTTGGTTGCTTATTAAATGCTGTAAAACTAGTGTTGGTTGCTAATTAAATGCTGTAAAACTAGTGTTGGTTGCTTATTAAATGCTGTAAAACTAGTGGTGGTTGCTTATTAAATGCTGTAAAACTAGTGTTGGTTGCTTATTAAATGCTGTAAAACTAGTGGTGGTTGCTTATTAAATGCTGTAAAACTAGTGTTGGTTGCTTATTAAATGCTGTAAAACTAGTGTTGGTTGCTTATTAAATTCTGTAAAACTAGTGTTGGTTGCTTATTAAATGCTGTAAAACTAGTGTTGGTTGCTAATTAAATGCTGTAAAACTAGTGTTGGTTGCTTATTAAATGCTGTAAACCTAGTGTTGGTTGCTTATTAAATGCTGTAAAACTAGTGTTGGTTGCTTATTAAATGCTGTAAAACTAGTGTTGGTTGCTTATTAAATGCTGTAAACTAGTGTTGGTTGCTAATTAAATGCTGTAAAACTAGTGTTGGTTGCTTATTAAATGCTGTAAAACTAGTCTTGGTTGCTAATTAAATGCTGTAAAACTAGTGTTGGTTGCTAATTAAATGCTGTAAAACTAGTGTTGGTTGCTTATTAAATGCTGTAAAACTAGTGTTGGTTGCTTATTATTGGTTGCTTATTAAATGCTGTAAAACTAGTGTTGGTTGCTTATTAAATGCTGTAAAACTAGTGTTGGTTGCTTATTAAATGCTGTAAAACTAGTGTTGGTTGCTTATTAAATGCTGTAAAACTAGTGTTGTTTGCTTATTAAATGCTGTAAAACTAGTGTTGGTTGCTTATTAAATGCTGTAAATCTAGTCTTGGTTGCTTATTAAATGCTGTAAAACTAGTGTTGGTTGCTTATTAAATGCTGTAAAACTAGTGTTGGTTGCTTATTAAATGCTGTAAAACTAGTGTTGGTTGCTTATTAAATGCTGTAAACTAGTGTTGGTTGCTAATTAAATGCTGTAAAACTAGTGTTGGTTGCTTATTAAATGCTGTAAAACTAGTCTTGGTTGCTTATTAAATGCTGTAAAACTAGTCTTGGTTGCTAATTAAATGCTGTAAAACTAGTGTTGGTTGCTAATTAAATGCTGTAAAACTAGTGTTGGTTGCTTATTAAATGCTGTAAAACTAGTGTTGGTTGCTTATTATTGGTTGCTTATTAAATGCTGTAAAACTAGTGTTGGTTGCTTATTAAATGCTGTAAAACTAGTGTTGGTTGCTTATTAAATGCTGTAAAACTAGTGTTGGTTGCTTATTAAATGCTGTAAAACTAGTGTTGTTTGCTTATTAAATGCTGTAAAACTAGTGTTGGTTGCTTATTAAATGCTGTAAATCTAGTCTTGGTTGCTTATTAAATGCTGTAAAACTAGTGTTGGTTGCTTATTAAATGCTGTAAAACTAGTGTTGGTTGCTTATTAAATGCTGTTAATCTATTTGTATGCATAGTGTTGCACCAAAGTGATATGGCACCCCTCTGCCTAACTGTACTTGCTACTCGCTTGAGCTATGGTACCTGTTAACTGGTTTGTCACATGTTTATGGATTTCTTGTGTTTTGCCATACAAATGGGTTAGATCAATATGTTATTCAATGCAGTTCAATGAACTTAAAAATTCAATGAAAGTAGAGAAGATGCAACTTAATATCAAGGACAGTGGTCCCCCATGACATTTACTAAACATCCAAAGCTGTCAAAGTTAAATGCATTATCAAATTATCAAAAGTTTCTCTGTATACTTACTCATTGGGTAGGTTGTTTTCCGGCAGTGGACCAACATCATGCTTGTAATCAAATACAGCTAGTTCCAACACATTTCTGTTGAGGCAATTATCAACAAACATTTGATGCTGGGTGATGCATGTCAAGTTGGCACTTTCTTTTTTCCCATCAACAACATTAACTTCATGGCAGCATCTACATTCTGCAACAGTAGCCATAACCTCGCAGTTTCCACAGTCACACCTGTAGTAAAGAGAAATACATTTAAAAATATAAAGAAAGAAGTATGGTCAATACACATGTACTTTTTTTCAATTACACCATGACTGTCATTTAGGGATGGTGGAGAAAACCACAAATCTTTGACAAGTGAACCATAATATTTTTACTAGGATCTGCCATATTGGTATTTGGGATTAGAACCAAGATGGTGACTGAAGTCCAGAAATGATGTCTCACTACCCAGTCAAGACTTTCACTTATCTACTATATCGAGAGGGTCAGATCTTGGACAGACAGAAACTATAATATCTGGAGAAAATAATCGATCTTTATATTTTTTATTACATAAATAAGGTCGTACGGAAAATACTAGTGTCCAACTGTGTGCATCATTTCATACAAGTCAAGTAATTGTGCAAAGACATCATTATTTCATTTGTTTCACCTAATAGAACGAACACAGTGCTTCAGAACGGCAAAAATTACGATCACATGAAAGTAGCAAACATCGGCAGGTGAAGCATGTAATTAATATTTAAAAAAAAAAACCACACACACAAATATAAATATACCTATAAATACATGAGTGTAAATTAAAATGGATTAAAAATACAAACATAATTACCAATATTTATCCTGAATTCTTTCAAACTAATAATGGCCATTTGGATACATTGTGTCATGGATTTCACTGCATTTGTATCAACTTATTTCTTAATGTTATTATCAAACCAGTTTGCATGAATTTTCCTGAAAGAAGGTGATATTTATTTATCAGAATTTTACAATTTTACAGAAATTACTGATATTCCTAAGTATTTTACAGATCTGTATTTAATCATTATAATATGGACTTAAATTTTTAACCAAGTCAAATGAAATCCACATGATTGGTATTAACTTTTCCTATTTCCTACTTCCACATAGTCTATTTTAAATGTCAAGTTGATTTATAACTTTTAATGAAGCAAAATAATCAACTTTTCATGTCTAAATTGTACTAAAATAATAATGCCAGGGTTATTGGCATCAGAACAGAAACTAAAATTTAAATAATAAAGACCAGTGTTGTGTTGACTCTGGCTCAACTAATATGGGAGAGGTTTCCTCATTTTTGGGGAATATTTCATAAAGAAAACTCCAGTCTAACCCTCTTTAATGATGTTAGCTGATTTATCCAATGATATGTACTGATATGATTGACAGGTCCTGTTTATATTTTGCCAGCAAAGCAAAATCAGTTGGTAATTTTCAGTAATTCTGAGTCCCTAACTAGCCCTACATCAGCAGGTTGCACTGTACACTGTAGTAAGTACAGATCCTGAGTCCATATGGGTAAAATTAGAACACATGCGTATCTAATGTGTTCGACAGCCATGCAGATCAATCATACATGACAAATAAGGCAAAAAAGCTTGACTGTTTTTTCCAAAATACACGAAGACATTTTCTGCATGCTAAAATTGTGATCAAAGCGGGACGAATGCTAATCAAATATGTCCAACTGGAAGTAGTTCCAAAAAATCGGCATATTAGACAAGAAATGGAGAGAAAATACAATATTTTTAAGGAAAAACTTACTTTATTTCAGCAAAAATACCTCTACAGCATCTCTCTATTATCAAATTACTTATTATACCAGTTTTAATTTAACAGCACTAGACGGCCGTTTCGGAATACAATTCCTCATCAGTAGTGCTTGTACCAAAATTATGAAACCAAAATTATTTTGAAGATGTTGAAAAGCTACCCAAAGGACCAAAATATATTTTACCAAATTAAGCTAAGGAAATACTTTGCATGAGGGAGTATACTTTAGTTTTTGAGAAATTTCAAATTTTAACTTGCAGAAAATTTAGACAATTATAGTATATTTCTGACAATAATACAAAATTATTTCCTACTGAGTTTGTGATATTCTCAGGGCACCAGCCACCAGCATAGATATCGGCTCAGGGGTTTTAAATTACATATTATACCAGTTTTAATTTAACAGCACTAGACGGCCGAAAGTGAATAAAAAAATGAAACTTCATCAATTAATAATAAAACTAAAAGTTATAACTATTCTAGTCTAGATTACAGTTCAATCTGAATGCAAATTTTATATAGCGACCGCCCGTGTCTACAACATGCAGTCACTTTTAAATGCCATCCTTGGGAATACAAAAAATTATTGAATAAGTCATGAAAAATAGTTTCAATCCACATATATCATGATAAACTTGCACAGAAAAAATGCAAAGTCCGAGATTGTGGTATTCTTACCTTAAATTTGGTTCATAAAAATCCTGGTGGTCACTTGATAATTAATCGGTGAATTAGAAAGCTGATGTTAATAAAATCCTAAATAACAACACTGCAAGTCCAGGTAGATTTACACACTTTGTCAACTATAAATAGAACAGTGTCTGGTTCTTCAGACGGATTGATTTTTTTTCACCTTTCAGTGGGGCTCACAGCGGGAGTAAATTACCTGGACATTTAAAAGAAGTAAAATAAAATTATCCGACCACCTAATAATACTTAAATTCAAAGTAATTTTATTATAGCAGGGGGATTATGTTGGACATTTCGGTTATCCAAATAATAATAAATTAATTATCAATTAATCATATTAAGAAATATTGCCCCCTTTTGTACACCATTCTTGTCAACAAACTTTTGAAAGAGACAGTTACCTGGACAACTTCTGTAATTGGGAGATGCAAATTGTTAGCTTAGATATCTAAGTTAGCTTGTTAAGAGGTGTCAGAATGGTTTATACCAATTCAGCCTTTTGAAGCTCACTTGGTCAATTTATATTAATTCCACAATAATTTTAACTACATTTAAATTATCACTAAAATAAAGATTTAATTATTTTTTCTTTTTTTTTTCAAATTAATTGTGAATATAGTGAATTAAATTAATGACTTAAACATTGGAAAGGTAAACAAGTATATGTGTCTTGATCAAATGCAAATCAAGGGAAGTAGCTGGTCATGGTTTTTTATGTGATGATGACACTGTTGATGATGTGGCATGATGATCTGATGAAGATACTGATAATAGTGGTGACATTCAGTTCTGCTGATGATGACGACGGTGATGATAATGATGTGACATTAGGAGCTATGATGATGATGTTGATGATGATGATGGTTGTGACATGAGTTCCGTTGATGCCGATGATGATGGTAATGATGATAGTGATGAAGATGATGATAATCATGGGGTGATGACATTAAGTTCTGCTACTGCCAATGATGGTGATGATGACGATGTGACATAAACTATGATGATGATGCTGATTATGATGATGATTATGGTGACATGAGTTCTGTTCCTGCCGATGATGATGATGATGATGATGATGATGATGATGATGATGATGATCAAGTAACCACATTAATAATGTGACATGAGGATTTCTGATAATGACTTTGATGATGATGTTGGTGATATCTGACACGGGTTCTGCTGCTGCTGCTGCTGCTGCTGATGATGATGATGATGATGTGATATGAGGAGTGATGATGATGATGATTGGGACTTATATTTGAGACAGTCAGGTTTCCAGTACCACTAAATAATGATTATAATAAATAATAACATATTCATTTGATTAATCAGTACAAATAAAATTTAATGAAAATAAAACACAATATAGTTATTAATTATGTTACTTGCACAAATGATTACAGTTTCGAAGTGTCTACATACTTTTGTAATTACCCTTATATATGCATTGGCATATACCTGTACATTAATTATTACATTGCAAAATGCTATGATTTTTGTGTGACAACCATGTTTTCTTCTTGAAAAATCTTTACAGCCAACTTTATTTTTCATTCTTTTGGTTTGGTGGCCAGACAGTGACTGTTATACACAGCTTACTTCTAGACTGAGTTATTTTTAAATCCTGTCAATAAAAAATTTAATAAATTATAAATTGTGCAAATAAGAATGAAGAATTTAAGCAGGTATGTCATTTGCCAAAACCTTTTTTTATAATTTAATACCTTTCAGGTAATCTTAAACAATTAAATCACACAATCTGAACAAAACTGCATTACAAAATGAACTTGTAATTTTAGTAAATTATATAATAACACATGCAGGGCTACTGGGCACACAGATTTCAAATTAGCAAACCAAACCCCCACCCATCCCCATTGATAAACAATAGTACCGGTAAGTTAAATTAAACAAACACAAAGTTGAAGTTCTGAACAGAGTATTTAGTGCAATTTTTCTATTATGAAAAAGGAAAGATAACTAAAGTGAAATGATTAACTAAATGACAAACATATATTAATAATCTCTTACCTGGGTACAAAACAGGTGGTAGCCATTACATCTATATCATCCATGTTAAAATTCACACCGCTTACATGTTAAATCACAAATTTCTTCATGGATCATCTTCATACAATCCTTCATAATTACTTAATACATGCTACAGTAATACACGTATTAATATTGTTTTCTAACATATTTTCCTGTCAGTTGGTTTTGGTTTAACCTCTCAAAAATTTGAACTTTCTTAGATAAGATGATTTCATTGGTTAATTCTTATAAATGTTATTTTGATTTAAGCTAAAATTGACCAGAGGCTATGTGAATGATCATTGTACAGGAAGTCCCTTTTTAACACATTGTTGCCTCCATTACAAATACTTTATTGTACTTTATTGTACAAATACACCCTCTAGGGGCTGTGTACAGTCAATACAAGTATAATAATTACATATACATACAAATAAGAACACAAACAGTTAATGACAATTAAAGATATATTCTCTAAGTGAGAAACAATTATAAACATATCTTGCAATAAGTCATAACAATAACATCAATAACATCATTGAAATGATGTCCTATTGTAAACCAGTTATACAAATCAGTGTGATGACTTCTAATCTCTACTTTGTTAGAAGTCAAGAAGTAAAAAGAAAAAAAAACCTCTAATTTTATCAATTGTATTAATCAACATAGCAGTGAACATTTTTAAATTAAAGTAATTATTAATCTCAATAAATTAATATTATTACTACCTGAACTACTAATTTTATTGAGTTTTTAATAATTGTATTGCATATTGGTTTAAAAGTGTGTCATAGTCAAAATGACATGTTGTGTCCCAGTCATCAAGTTATGTTTTATTGTAATATAACTGAATTTTACTTAAATTGGATTAATTACCCTTGTATTCATGACGCTTATAATAATTTAGACTGCTGTCATGACTGAAACTTCATGAGATTTACAACTATAGGAAATTCCAGAAGAATGTAACTGGAATATTGATTTTAATTGGTAAAGCATTTTAAAATTTGTTTTGATTTCAAACTTATCCCAATAGACTGCTAATGCTGAGACTTAAGATATTTAAAAATTACATATTGTTCAATTTAAATATTAGAGTCCAGACTTATCCCAACATGCTGACAAAGTTGAGACTTTTAATTTTTAAGCTGTGCATTACTGTTCATTTTTAAAGTCCTAACTTATCTCAATATTCTGATAAAGTTGGGACTTTAAAAATCTGATTTAGATATAACCTAATGATTAAAGTCCCAAGTAATCCCAAATTAATCCCAACTTTGCAAATGAAAAGTCCTAAGTTAAAATGTGCTCCATTCCAAGTCCTAACTTATCCCAACTTATCCTAATTTCTTCTGTTTTGGGACAAGTTGGGATTAATAAGGATTTTTCAGAAAAATCAAAAGTCCTAACTAATATCCCAATAAATCCCAACATTGCTAAAATATCTGAAGTTCAGATATCCTGTGTTAACCTAGGATTTCCTAGGATAAAATCAAAACTTGGGATCTTATTTTCGCAGGGGAATTGTTACACAGCAAAAACCTACTTTCAGATGTTCCTTTCTTTCTTCATTGTTATTTATGAACAAATTTATTCATCACCAAACAGTCACCAAAAAGTCGGGTAAGACTACAACAGATCCATGTGCTTTCAGTCAGTTTGTTTACTTCCTGTCTGATTATGTCCCTTTAA
Source organism: Anadara kagoshimensis (assembly GCA_021292105.1). Taxonomy (NCBI): domain Eukaryota; kingdom Metazoa; phylum Mollusca; class Bivalvia; order Arcoida; family Arcidae; genus Anadara; species Anadara kagoshimensis. The sequence goes on along the minus strand of CM037858.1, from coordinate 14,818,763 downwards.
TACATGTTATTCAAAGCAGAGTAACGACTATTTATCAGGTTAAGGTAAAAATATGGCTGTCACATGTTTACTACTTACATGGTCTTAATCATTAAAATCTGCGTTTATTTAGAAGAATATTAAAGAGATCATGATTTTATTATCGTCATACAGCCTTCCTATGAATAAGGAATATATAGTAAGGTAATTATTTTCATCTGTCTTATGCAATTCACATCGTTTGCCTAGCAGATGGAGAGTTTCTCTTTGGTGCCAAATATTCAAATAGGATTTGAATAACAGCCAAATAATATTCAAATGCTTAATTTTGGTATTCTTTTCAGCTCTTTTGATTCACCTCGCTGTTTGAATCTCCATGAAACAAGGCATAAATAAAACGGGCCTCATACGGGACTTTGTTTACATGGTTTGTTGAACACACGTGGTCTTGGTAATTAAGTGATTAGAGGATTAACCCTGGTGTTGATTACAGTCAATGATTACTTATCACACCAATTTTACACCTGTGGGAATATTAGACATGTGGCTTCATCTTAAAGTCTTGAGTGATTACTCGACCGTTAACTGATCTTAATTGACAAGACAAAATTTAGTAGGTTAATCGGGGAAAAAAAACCAAATGACCGATTTTCAATTCGGCGTTTTATTTGCCAATTCGGTGATTTTTAGCCGATTTCGGCGATTTGTGGGGCCCTGATATATATATATATATATATATATATATATATATATATATATATATATATAAATTTGTGTGTGTATGTTAATTTTCAGTTTAATATTGAATTAAATAAAATGGATTGAATACACAATTACCAATAATTTCTTTTCAGTAATTAGGTTCTTTGCAATCAATGAGCTGTCTGCTTTCAGTACTTTCAGTACTTTGATTTCACTTTGTCTGCACGTGAAATTTTGTTTGATGAATCAATGTCCTGGCCGGGTTGGCTATCCTACTGATGTATGATTTTTGTGCATCAAATGCATTTCCTCTCAGTGTTCATCACTCTGCAGTTTCATCGTATGTTCCAAACCTGCAAATGATGATTATTTTCAATAACCTCGTATGAATCTGATTTGACTAAATTCTCTGGTTCACTTTCAGTTCCTGAATATTTTGACTCAAAATTCAAGGGACATTACACCATTTCAAATATTAAGGATAAGTTATAACTCGAAAGTACAGGATATATAATGCGACACTTCCGTATATATAAGCAGTAATTAGGAATTAATCGTACCTCCCGATTGAAAAGTTCCAAAATGGCCAACGGTTAGGAATTTTCATTTTTTAAAACTTTTCTATCTTTTTTATTTCAGCGAATAAAATTGTGAATTTTTCAATATTATAATAATTTACCATAAATTATCATATTTTGGTCAAATTGGCTAGACTTCAGTATCCCTTTAAACTGATCAAGCATCTTATAACTGAAGTGTTGGTCCAAACCATAGAGAAAACCGAGAAAACATTGGAGGGAAAGAAGAAATTGTAATATATTACATAAGTTAAACCGATATGGCAAAATGAAATTGACACATTTTTCAACTTGGTTTGTAACAAGAATTTTCTTAGTTGCTTAGTTTTAAATATGCATGTAAACACCTTGTCTATATAGAAAGCTGGGATGTATAAACTACTACAACTCACAAACATATCAAAGCAGTGAACATGGTTAACTTTTAATTTAGCTCACCTGTTTGAAGTGAAAGAAGAGCTGATGAGTATATGGATCCAGTGTTAAAATTTTTAACTGTTATTTTTATTATTTCAGCCTCGGGTGCAGCTTATGCTTTCAAGAGAGCCCAGAATGGTCAGTGTGTAATTTGTTACTTTGGAGAAGGGGCTGCATCAGAAGGAGATGCTCATGCAGCTTTTAATTTTGCCGCAACACTTGATTGTCCTATCATATTCTTTTGGTAAATTTACTAATTAAATTTTGACATTTTCAGTGTTTTCAAGTTAGATTAACATATTTTTAACAGGAAGTTCAGTTAGTTGATTTTTTAGCTCACCTGACCACAGGTCATGTGAGCTTATGGTATGGTGCGGCGTGTGTATGTGCGTGTGTGCGTGAGTGTGTGCGTGCGTGCGTCGTTAACACACATTTTCGACTTCTCCTCTGAAAGTACTTGGTAGATTTCAACGAGACTTGGTCAGAAGCATGTCTGGGTCGGTGCAATTTAGATTTGTTCATGGCGTTGCCATGGCTACCAAAACTAGGTCCCAGTGACCTAGGGGTGCAAAAATCTTGAAAAATCTTCTTCTCTGAAACCGATGATGGGAGAAAAAATCTGATGCGATATTTGGCTTCTCTAGGGTCTTAAGCCTGTAGTTTGTTCATTTTGTGAAATTCGGTCGAAAAATGGGTTACACGTTTTTGCGTTTAATTTTGAAAAAATCGTAAAATGGCTTCAAATTGTTATAACTTTACTATTTGACCAGATAATGACATGGGGTTTTCAGTTTTGACATCTTCTAGTTAGTATCTTCAAAATGAGGTCAAGGTAAATTGTGAAGGTTGTGACCTAATTTTTTTTACCTCTGATTATAATTATTATCTCAAAAACTATAAACTTTTTGTATAGGCATGTATATTAGAATGTTGTAGTTATTGATACAACGATCATTTTGATTATAGAAAAAGGTCATGGGTTCAAAGGTCAAGGTCACAGATACGAAACAATACCGAAATAGTTAATTATCTCCAAAACTATAAACTTTTTGTATAGGCATGTATATTATAATGTTGTAGGTATTGATACAACGATCCTTTTGATGTATAGAAAAAGGTCATGGGTTCAAAGGTCAAGGTCACAGATGTGAAACAATACCGAAATGGTTAATTATCTCGAAAATTATAAACTTTTTGTATAGGCATGTATATTAGAATGTTGTAGGTATTGATACAACGATCATTTTGATGTATAGAAAAAGGTCATGGGTTCAAAGGTCAAGGTCACAGATGCGAAACAATACCGAAATGGTTAATTATCTCGAAAACTATAAACTTTTTGTATAGGCATGTATATAAGAATGTTGTAGATATTGATACAACGATCATTTTGATGTATAGAAAAAGGTCATGGGTTCAAAGGTCAAGGTCACAGATGCGAAACAATTCCAAAATGTTTAATTATCTCGAAAACTATAAACTTTTTGTATTGGCATGTATATTAGAATGTTATAGGTATTGATACAACGATCATTTTGATGTATAGAAAAAGGTCATTGGTTCAAAGGTCAAGGTCACAGATGCGAAACAATACAGAAATAGTTAATTATCTCGAAAACTATAAACTTTTTGTATAGGCATGTATATTAGAATGTTGTAGGTATTGATACAACAATCATTTTGATGTATAGAAAAAGGTTTTGGTTCAAAGGTCAAGGTCACATATGCGAAACAATACAGAAATGTTTAATTATCTCAAAAACTATAAACTTTTTTATAGACATGTATATTAGAATGTTGTAGGTATCGATACAACGATCTTTTTGATGTATAGAAAAAGATTATGGGCTCAAAGGTCAAGGTCACAGATGTGAAACAATTCTGAAATAGTTAATTATCTTGAAAACTATTAACTTTTTGTATAGGCATATATATTAGAATGTTGTAGGTATTGATACAACGGTCATTATGATGTAAAGAAAAAGGTCATTGGGGTTTAGCATTTATGTTTTCTTTAAATCTATCAGCTAGCCATTAGTTATCAGGTGAGCGTTTTAGGCCCATGGGCCTCTTGTTTCCACATACATAACTACTTTTGTCAATCCCTTGTAAAAGTTTTGAGATGCATAGATGTACTGCTGCTGATGTAGTTATATTAAGTCTTTTATTTGATTGTTGCTTTTGAGCATCATTTCCAGATCTACTAGGGGGACTGGGTGGCTTAGTGGTCTAAAGTGCACATTTACAGATTACAGTGACTGCCACTGCCTCAATGCTATTGAGCTGATCCTAGTGTTGGAAAGTGTCAGGTCAGTGGCTTTCTCCAGGCACTCTAAAACCATTCCAGAATTGACCACCTCAATATTAGTTAAAGAATCTTGACTGAGACATGTACACCATTACTCCACTCTCTACATTATCTTTTCTAGTCCAAGTTACAATGGCCAAGAAGTTCAGTGAGAAATTTCAAACCCAGATATCTCATTACTCATGTTTTATACCTAGCATATGAGAAAGAGAATTTTCTTGTTATGGATAAACTAGTTTCTTTGACCATTTCAGAACTGACCTCGCTAATTTTGATACAATTGAAAGAATCTTTACTAGAAAATACTATCACACCACTTCACTTCTCAAATATATACAAGTTTTAATTAAAATCCATGACAGTGTTTGGACAAAGGACATAGGAAATAACAAAATATATGTAATCATAATTGGTTTTTATTAGCTCAACTGGCTTGAGCCAGATGAGCTATTGGCATGATGCGTGTGTACGTGCGTGCATGCGTGCGTGCGTGCGTCCGTTAACAGCAAAAACTCTGAAACTACCAGGCCTTTTGAAACCTTATTTGCTGTGCAAGGTCCTTGCTAGAGTCTGACTGTAGATTGTACAAATCATGGCGCTTAGATATCCAAGATGGCTGCCGTTACTAAAAATAGAAAAAACCTAAAAAAATCTTCTTCTCCAGAACCAGTCATTGGAGGCAAAATCTGATTTGATATTTGGCTTCTAGATGGTCTTAACCTCTAAGTTTGTACATTTCGTGGAATTCTGACAAAAAATAGGTTACGCGTTTTTGCGTTTAATTTTGCAAAAATCGTAAAATAGCTTTAAATTGTTTTAAAGTGTTATAACTTGACTATAAGATCAGATAATGACATGGGGTTTTCAGTTTTGATATATTCTTGTAATTACCTTTAAAATGGGGTCAAGGTCAATTGTGAAGGTCATGACCTAATTTTTTGACTTTCTGATTTTATTTATTATCTCAAAAACTATAAACTTTTTGTATAGACATGTATATTGGAATATTGTTGGTATTGATGCAACGGTCATTTTGATGTATAGATTAAGGTCATGGGTTCAAAGGTCAAGGTCACAGACATGAAATAATACTGAAAAGGTTCATTATCTTGAAAACTATAAACTTTTTGTATAGGCATGTATATTAGAATGTTGTAGGTATTAATACAACGATCATTTTGATGTATAGAAAAAGGTCATGGGTCCAAAGTTCAAGGTCACAGAAGCAAAACAATACAGAAATAGTTCATTATTTCGAAAACTATAAACTTTTTGTATAGGCATGTATAGTGGAATATTGTTGGTATTGATGCAACTGTCATTTTGATGTATAGATTAAGGTCATGGGTTGTTCATTATCTTGAACACTATAAACTTTTTGTATAGGCATGTATATTGGAATATTGTTGGTATTGATGCAACAGTCATTTTGATGTATAGATTAAGGTCATGGGTTCAAAGGTCAAGGTCACAGATGCGAAATAATACTGAAACAGTTCATTATCTTGAAAACTATAAAGTTTTTGTATAGGCATGTATATTAGAATGTTGTAAGTATTGATACAACGGTCATTTTGGTGTATAGAAAAAGGTCATGGGTCCAAAGGTCAAGGTCACAGAAGCAAAACAATACAGAAACGGTTCATTATCTTGAAAACTATAAACTTTTTGTATAGGCATGTATATTAGAATGTTGTAAGTATTGATACAACGATCATTTTGATGTATAGAAAAAGGTCATGGGTTCAAAGGTCAAGGTCACAGAAGCAAAACAATACCGAAATGGTTCATTATCTCGAGAACTATAAACTTTTTGTATAGGCATGTATATTGGAATATTGTTGGTATTGATGCAACGGTCATTTTGATGAATAGATTGAGGTCATTGGTTCAAAGGTCAAGGTCACAGACACAAAATAATACTGAAAAGGTTCATTATCTTGAAAACTATAAACTTTTTGTATAGGCATGTATAGTGGAATATTGTTGGTATTGATGCAACAGTCATTTTGATGTATAGATTAAGGTCATGGGTTCAAAGGTCAAGTTCACAGACACGAAATAATACTGAAAAGGTGTATTATCTTGAAAACTATAAACTTTTTGTATAGGCATGTATATTGGAATATTGTTGGTATTGATGCAACGGTCATTTTGTTGTATAGATTGAGGTCATTGGTTCAAAGGTCAAGGTCACAGACACGAAATAATACTGAAAAGGTTCATTATCTTGAAAACTATAAACTTTTTGTATAGGCATGTATAGTGGAATATTGTTGGTATTGATGCAACAGTCATTTTGATGTATAGATTAAGGTCATGGGTTCAAAGGTCAAGTTCATAGACACGAAATAATACTGAAAAGGTGTATTATCTTGAAAACTATAAACTTTTTGTATAGGCATGTATATTGGAATATTGTTGGTATTGATGCAACGGTCATTTTGATGTTTAGATTAAGGTCATTGGTTTAAAGGTCAAGGTCACAGACACGAAATAATACTTAAACGGTTCATTATCTTGAAAACTATAAACTTTTTGTATAGGCATGTGTATTAGAATGTTGTAGGTATTAATACAACGATCATTTTGATGTATAGAAAAAGGTCATGGGTTCAAAGGTCAAGGTAACAGATGCAAAACAAAATCAAAAACATTAATTAACACGGAAACTGTAATTTTTTTTGTATAGGCATGTATATTAGAATATTGTTGGTATTGATGTAATGATCATTGTGATATATAGATTAAGGTCAGGGGTTCAAAGGTCAAGGTCACAGATACGAAATAATACTGAAATGCTTAATTATCTTGAAAACTATTAACATTTTCTATAGGCATATATATTAGAATGTTGTAGTTATTAATTCAACTACTATTTCTATGTATAGAAAAAGGTTATGGGTTCAAAGGTCAAGGTCACGGATGCAGAAAATTGCTGAAATTGTTTTATCTTCACTATTTGATCAGATAATGACATGGGGTTTTCAGTTTTGAAATATTCTTGTAATTACCTTCAAAATGAGGTCAAGGTCAATGTGAAGGTTATGACCTAATGTTTTACCTTTCCTGGAAAAAAAATTTGACCCAATTTTTAGGCAGTGTACAAATAAGATGTTTGTTTCAATCAAATCATTGAACACTTTCTCCTGAATTGGCCAATTCTAGCCCAATACAGCATGAAAAGTCCTTTAGTAACAGTAATCCAAAAGTTGTATATGGCATATCAGCCAAAATCCAAGTTGGCTTCTGTTCCTATACATAGCAATAACATGAAAAAACAATGCAGATTTGGTTTCCAACCACTTTGGTTCCAGTTGCAATTGTAAAAAGGAGTGGGAATGCCATTTCACAAGATTTGCATGTTATTTATCTAAAGTGTAAATTAGCTGCCAGTTGAGCATCACAGGCCCTATTGGGCCTCTTGTTAGTTCACCTGAACCGAAGGTTCAGTGGAGCTTTTCTGATAAAAGTTTGTCTGTAGTCGTCATTGTCGTCATCAGCGTCGTCGTCGTCATAGGCGGCGTAAACTTTTACATTTTCGACTTCTCCTCCCAAACAACTGGACAGATTTCAATGAAACTTAGTCAGAAGTATATATGGGTCGGTGCACTTCAGACTGGTTTGTGGGGTTGCCATAGCTACCAAAGCTAGGTCAAGGTGACCTTGGGGTGCAAAAATCTGAAAAAAATTTTCTTCTCTGAAACCAATGATTGGAGGAAAAATTTGATGCGAGATTTGGTTTCTCTAGGTCTTATACCTATAAATTGTACATTTCTAGAAATTCTGACAAAAAATAGGTTATGCATTTTTGTGTTTAATCTTTAAAAAATTGTAAAATTGCTTCAAATTGTTATAACTTGACTATTTCATCAGATAATAGAGTTTTGAGTTTTGACATATCTTTAAAATGGGGTCAAGGTCAATTGTAAAGGTCATGACCTAAATTTTGACCTTTCTGATTTTATTATTTGGAAAAATAGCAACTTTTTGTAGAGGCATTTGTATAAGAATGTTGTAGGTATTGATACAACAATCATTTTGATGTATACAAAAGGTCATGGGTCCAAAGGTCAAGGTCATGGTAGCAAAACAATACCAAAATTGTTTATTATCTCAAAAACTATAAACGTTTTTGTATAGGCATGTATATTAGAGTATTGTTGATATTGATGCAACGATCATTTTGATATATAGATTAAGGTCATTTGTCCAAACATCAAGGTCACAGTAGCAAAACAATACCAAAATGGTTCATTTTCTCGAAAACTAATCACATTTTGTATAGGCATGTATATAGTGTTTGTATTGATGCAACGATTATTTTGATATATAGATTAAAATGGTTAGTTATCTCTAAAACTATTAACATTTTGTATAGGCATGTATATTAGAATATTTTTGGTATTGAAGCAACGATCATTTTGATATATAGATTAAGATCATGGGTCAAAAGGTCAAGGTCACTGAATCGAAAAAATACTGAAATGGTATATTATCTTGAAAACTATTAACTTTTTGTACAGGCATGTACATGAGAATGTTGTAGGTATTGATACAACGATCATTTTGATGTATAAAAAAAGGTCATTGGTCCAAAGGTCAAGGTCACGGTAGCAAAACAATGCCATTATCTCGAAAACCATTAACTTTTTGTATAGGCATGTATATTAGAATATTGTTGGTATTGATGCAACGGTCATTCTGATATATAAATTTAGGACATTGGTTTAAAGGTCAAGGTCATTGATGCAAACAAATACTGAAATGGTTCATTATCTTGAAAACTATTTACTTTTTGTATAGGCATGTATATTAGAATGTTGTAAGTATTGATACAACTATCATTTTGATGTATAAAAAAAGGCCATGGGTAGAAATGTCAAGGTCATGGTAGCAAACTAATACCAAAATGGTTAAATATCGTGAAAACTATTAATATTTTGTATAGGTATGTATATAAGAATATTGTTGGTAATGATGCAATGATTATTTTGATATATAGATTTAGGTCATTGGTTTAAAGGTCAAGGTCACCTATGTGAAAGAATACTGAAATGGTTCATTATCTTGAAATCTATTAACTTTTTGCATAGGCATGTATATTAGAATATTGTTGGTATTGATGCAATGATCATTTTGATATATAGACTTAGGTCATTGGTTTAAAATTCAAGGTCACCCATGCGAAAGAATACTGAAATGGTTTATTATCTTGAAATCTATTAACTTTTGGTATAGGTATGTATATGAGAATGTTTTAGGTATTGATACAACGATCATTTTGATGTATAGAAAAAGGTCATGGGTCCAAAGGTCAAGGTCACAGTAGCAAAACAATACAAAAATGGTTAATTATCTCAAAAAAATAAACTTTTTGTATAGGCATGTATATTAGAATATTGTTGGTATTGATGCAACGATCATTTTGTTATATAGATTTAGGTCATGAATTTAAAGGTCAAGGTCACAGATACCAAAAGAATACTGAAATGGTCGGATTATCTTGAAAACTATTAACTTTTTGTATAGACATATATATTAGAATGTTGTAGGTGTTGATCCAATGATCATTTTGATAAATAGAAAAGGGTCATGGGTTCAAAGGTCAAGGTCACATATATGAAAGAATGCTGAAATGTTTGATTATCTTGAAAACCATTAACGTTTTTATAAGCATATATATCAGAATGTTGTAGGTATTGATCCATTTTGATGTGTAGAAAAAGTTCATTGGTTCAAAGGTCAAGGTCAAAGATGCAAAACAATACCCAAATGGTAAATTATCTCGAAAACTATAAATTTTTAGCTCATCTGGCTATATCCAGCTGAGCTTATGGCATGGTTAAGTGTGCATGCATCCTTGCTTTAAGTTTGATCTTCTCCTCTGAAACCATGGGGCCAATTGAAACCAAATTTGGTGTGGAAGGTCCCTAGGTGGAGTAGCTAAAAGTTTGTACAAGGCAACCTCGTAAAAAATCTAAGATGGCCACCATTACTATAAATAGCAAAATCACTAAAATGGCCATTGTGCATTCAACTTGCCACCAATTTTCTTCAAATTTGAAATAAAGGAAGTAGATTCCTAGCCATTTAACAAATGTAAAGGGGTTTTCATTTACCTATTTTAAGCATATTATGCAAATTAGGTCAAATTTTGCCTGTAGAGCATTACAGGCCCTTTTGGGCCTCTTGTTTACATTTGCACTTTTTCGTTTACTATTTTAGCTGTTTATAAATTATATACTGCAGCTAGACTTTAGATATTTTAGATGTAGCATTCTTAGAACAAGTTATAATTAAATAGCAAAAATTTTGCATATTTGCCAGAACTGCTAAAAATTTTGACATTTTTTTAATTAATGTAATTGACGATTAACACTTTGCATGAGATATGTACACACCTTCAGGTGAGCGTAAAGGCCCATGGGTCTCTTGTTTGATTTTTTTCAGTAGAAACAATGGATATGCCATATCAACACCAACCTGTGATCAGTACAGAGGGGATGGAATAGGTAATAAATTAATTAATGCATAGCAAAATCCTTGTTTTAATGCCCCAAATAATTTGCACCCTCACTTATTGCCACACACTATTTTAAAGCCCCAAATCCATTTTCTCTATTTTTGCGAACAGGGAAGTTACTTCCCTGGAAGTATTGGCAAAAATGGCTTGAAAAACCTGAGAGCGATTCACCGAACAACTACATTTTATCCATTCGAGAAATAAATAGTTTGTTAGATGCTTTAATGTCCAGATGTAATAAAAGTGAATTGTGTTAACTGCAAGGAGTAATTTAGTGTTCAAGTGGTAAGAGAGGTCATCGTTGGTATAGTATATTGTTTATATTTTTCTATTGCAAGTGTTTATCAATGCGGCACAATAATATTTTGTATTTGGGACATCCTGACCTGGTCCATTGATATTTTCTTTAGTGATACGTCACGAGGATTTTCCCGCTTTCATTGTGTAAAATTCATTTAAGTCAGTTTGCCGGTAGCGAATGCATGACAATAAGTATAATTTAAAACTTAATTCTTAAAAAGGTTATACAAAATTGAAAAAAGAAGTTTATTTACAAGTTCATTAGCTATGTTGATAAATCGTGTGTGACTTGTGTATATCGATATCGTAGTTTGTATGCAAATTAGCCATGTGTTTGGGGGCATGCCTGCTGTTGACACCCGGTGCCCTAGTTTAAATGAATCACATAGCGTAGCACCTGCTCTTTTTGGTCCAGTGCAACCTTCAATTGTTTAGAATAAAAGAACTGAAAAAAAGATGTTTGAAAACTTTCATATAAAATTGTATTTACCTTGTCAGGAGTTTAATTCATGGTTTCTACAACCCTACATTTCTTTTTATGAAGCCATATTACTTTATTTCACTTATAATGTGCAACACATGGCCATGTGTGAAAAAAACCCAACAAAACAGAAGTTATTTTGCTTTCTTGAAGTTCTGATTTCTAGAGCACCGTTGATGTACAGTAGTAGAACATTGCTGACACTCGGATATTTTATTGACATTGTTTTAATAAAGTAACTAAATATCAATAAGTAACAATAAATAATTGAATTAGTATTTCCAGAAGACAGTTTAAATATGGATGCCTTAAAGGGAAGTAACTATTTGCCCAATTTATTTGCAAATGATTGAGCATGCATGCATTTTATTTGATGAATGTAAGATAAAATACACTTTGAATAAAGTATATAATATTGATTTATATTCCCTTTTCATTAATAATTACAAACAGAGAGTAATCTCTGGGAGTATTGTCATGGGAGCCGTTTTTAAAATCTGGACAGGCTGAACAACCGCTAATTGACAAACCTTGCGCAAACTATAATAATGTAGTGCGGGTATGTGAGCGTTATTTATGAGAACATTGGTATAAATGTGCAAATAATCGATGTATACATTATGCTGTATGGAATATGAAAATGAATATGCATCATTGTTTAAAACTATTTGGCAATGGCTACATAATAGTAGTTCTCACATTACTAGCGTATGAATTTTGAAAATACACCGTAACCGATTTATGAATGAGGTATTCATTCATAAACTCTTGATCATTAAACATACAGCGAGTACCGGACACATGTTATAAGCCGTTATTTGATTGGTTAAATATTTCGTTTTACCACATTATTTTTTTTTATTTTTATATATTTAAAGCAATAGCCATGCTGAATGCTTTATAGCGATCGTTGGATTTTTTCCTATTTTGCGCCGCTCTCATTTCACCTTGACAGCCGATCAAATTCTTCGTTTCGACTGAAATTACGGGAATTTCCATATACGGTATCCCAGGTATGTATAACTCTAATCTGAGTGATTGGGTCTCCCGGAAAGTTACGAAGGCAATGTTTTCATTGAACAGAATGCCGATCTGAAATGTATTCATACGCGTATAGTCCGTATTTTTTTTGCTGCATATATATTTTAATTCTTCACTTTTGTATGATTATTTTAAGATAAAAATCATAAAATTCATTAAGTAAAAGTCCCTCGAAAAACCCAACAAAAATGACGATCTTGTCAGTTCGTGCCGACGTTCTTCTTTTTGACCTACATGTGTGGTTGTTTACAGTCGCCGCCATATTGGATTTTTGAATTTACGCTAAGTGACATCGATAAATAAACACAAAACATTCTCTTTAAACAGCGTTTAAGTTGAATAAAGTTTATAATCAACACAAATATATTGACAGCTGTCAGTGTTGAAACCAATTTTAATTTTCACAGACAATTTTGCTATGAAAATGAAAATTTTGAATATGGGGAAAATCCCGTTCTAAATAAAGAATCGACATAAAATGGATAGAACATGATTGTTTTACGGAAGAAAACATATAAACATGAAGCACATTTGATTATAAATTATATATATTTTTTAAAAATTGATCGCCAAGCACATCGGTTTAGCGGTTTTGTTGAAAAACATACGAAAAATATTTTGACCCCGTGTTAATAAAATTTGAAAATAAATTATAGAAAATATACCAATGAAACACCAGAAAATAGCTATAAATTCAGCAATAAATAGTAAATACTTAATTTTCACGGCATCTGTTTATAAAATATTGAGTAGATCTAGAAAATTTCAATCCACCTGTATCATGATAAACTTGCACAGTAAAAATGCAAAGTCCGAGATTGTGTTATTCTTACCTTATATTTAGTTCATTAAAATCCTGGTGGTCACTTGTTGATAATTAATCCGTTAATTAATCTGTTAATAAGAAGATGATTATAATCCTCACAGTCTGAAAGTGTCCAGGTAGATTTACAGTTAAAAATTGAGCGGTGTCTGGTTCTTCACATTTTAGTGGGGCCCACAGTGGGAGTAAATTACCTGGACATTTAAAATCAGTAAAAAAGAAAAAATATGCGACCACCCAATAATACTTAAAGGTCACCGGTCACCAAATTTATCAATTTTGTATTTTGCATTCCTATATGTAGAATAGTCAATATTGATGTGTCTGACGGTTTCCCACGCCTTACATTTACCTGTAATACACTAAAACCTTACCTGAACGAACTGCTAATACTTGGTAGTTTCCGACACCGCTCATAACTTTCCGGCGACCTAATTGATGACGTACATGGTGTTAAGCTGCTGAGGAAAGACACATGTATCCATATATTACATGTGGGTTTGTGTGGCATTTTGAAGGGTTTTAAAGTTTGATTTCAAGTCAAAATGATATATTTTGTGAAGTTTGGAGATAATAAAATCACAATGACGGATGAACATGTTTTTTCCACAAATTTCAGAACAAACTAAAGCCAGATTTACACAAGTCATTCATGCAGCTTTCTAATTGTTTTGAATGTATTCAGATTAAATATTACGAGATAAGTCAGGGAAATATGAGTGGTATAATCATTTAAGAAAATTCGAATTATTATGAATGAATTCAGTCAAATAAATAGATTTTAAACCATTTTAATTTTAAAAATTAATTTAATTCCGTAATTCAATCAGTTCACACGTTCACATAGGAACAAAGACTTGTATGTCTTGATCAAATTAACCAATCTAATTTAACTTTAATTTATTCGATTTTCAGAATCCATCAAAAATGACCAATAACATTTACTGGGTATATCATAAAGATAATCACACGTGTGAATTAATGTTGCATATTGTAAGGTAAACTCTGTTGATTACAGGTGGTAGATGTCTAGTTCTAAACAGGATGTTTCCCAATGTACTGTAGCATATTGATAATCTCTTAATTACTGATATGTGAGGGGTGTAAATCATGTTTTGAACGATATTAATTTATTGTGAATAAATGAAAGAAAGTTACACTCGAGTTTTGAGTCTTTAGTTAGTCGAGTATAATCCCAGTGGTATCACATTTTGACAAAGTTCTTTTCATCAAAGCGTAATAAAGTTATTATATGAATTTATTTATTTATTTATTTTATTTCATCATGAAAACAGTGAAAATAAATGAGAATTAGAATTCTAATCAGTACTCCATCGGAAAATATCAACAAATATTTTTAAAAAACATTACGCACTGACGTAAACTTCAATTTTCATTATTATTATTATTATTATTATTATTATTATTATTATTAAACTTACTGCAAATAAGGAATAGGAAGCTACTGCATTGAAATTGCTTTCATATTTAAGTAATCCTTGGATGAAATATTTTATTTGAGAGACAATAAGAAGTTATTTTTTAAACGTGTATTTTGATATTTTCGTTGTACAAAAAACTACAGGTCTTGGACCCAGATTCTACCCGAAAACGTGTTCTTTTGATTAATTACATGCCATGATGGGTAAATAATAATAATAATAATAATAATAATAATAATAATAATAAAATCATTGACTTTAATCTAAAAAGAAATTAAAAATGGGACAATTTCTAAGACAAATATAAATTAAAATCAATTTGAGGTCATAATATGGCTGTACTAGAGAGAAAAAAGATTTTTTAAAAAAAACAAAAATTTGGGTTCTTTTTATTATTCCTTATAAATAGATAAAAATAAATTAATCAATCAATCAATCAATCAATTAATCAAAGAGATATGTAAAGATAATTAAAATGATATTAAATATTAATGAAAAATAATATGAACAATATTTTAAATAAAAAATGGAAATTTGGGTTCTTTTATTATTTGTTGTGATAAATAGATATAAACAAATAAATTAATTAATTTCAAAAGAAATGTAAAATTATGTTTTGTAAAAGTATTAGTAATAGTATATCATACTTAGAGCAAACACAAATATAGTTTTTTCTTTCTTTATCTATTTCTTATTATTATGTTTATTTTTTATTTATTTTTTTTTCTGCTGAAGGAAATTGAAATACCCAATGCTAAAAATAAATAGATATATAAAAACACTAGAAGTTACTTGTGATAAATCTAGGTCATAAATGCAGTTTACTATATAAGCTTCATTTACTAAATAGCTGGGATAACACCTTCTGCGTCACTTCCGGTTTTGTGCCCTTTTACTACCAAAGGGAGATAACACCGTGTTTCAACAGTTTCAGGACTTTATTTTACGCCGTAAAAAATGACAGAAATGATTAAAAAATGTTATTGGTGGCTAAATTGACTTTTTATTATGTAATCTTTCGGAAAATAGTACTAAAAAAAATTCGGTTTTTGGTGACCGGTGACCTTTAAATTCAAAGTAATTTTATTGTAGCAGAGGATTATGTTGGACATTTTAGTTGTCCAAATAATAATCAATTAATTTTCAATTAATCATATTATGAAATTTTCTCCCTTTTGTACACAATTCTTGTCAACAAACTTCTGAAAGAGACAGTTGCCTGGACAACTTCTATAATTGGGAGGTGCAGATTATTAGCTTAGGGCTATAGGTTGTGTCAGGATGGTTTACTGTGAAATCAGTAATTTTCGTTGGGGATCAATTTTCGTGGTTTTAGTGGACAGTCTGAACCACGAATTTACGACCACCACGAAATATTAACCTCAAGTAAAAAGACAAGATATATGATAACTAATGGACATGCATATATGTACCATATTTTTTTGCTCTAGCGTAACTCACACATAAACACAAACTTTTCACAAGGTAAAGATGCGTGGATGTTTGATTTAATTATGAAAATTATTTAAGTACATATATTATGTTTAATAAATTCTTCATTAATTTTTTAAATGTTTGTTTTCAATTAGGACCTGGTCGGGACGATAGGGACAGACAGGTTTCTAACCGTAACTTTCATCATCAATTATGACCCGTCTCATTTAAATTCCAATCCGATTACATATTAACTAAATAAACATTTTAACAATCTCTATAAACCTGTTTTATAATATTTATTATTACTAAGTCAGCTGTTTGATTTCTAAAAAACGAAACTTCATTCGAATCGGTAAGAGCCGCCATTGTTGCTCTCGTAAACAGCTGATTAGGTCATCAGAGGTCAATAATTAGAATTTTTTATAAAGTTGCCGATGTCACAGAAAAACATTCAGTTTCGTGTAAAGTGATTATAAAACACGTTTTGATTGATGTTCTATGCATAAACTTTTAAATCTAATTAATTATCGCTTATTTGTACAACGTAACAGGTAGATCTACTCAGGCCAGGTGTCACATCGCTTGTGTAGTTAATTGTTACTGATGTAATGATTACAGGTAATTAGCGCCTATCCGAGACTTAGTCATTAATCCGCGTCTCTGTCACGGTTTATTGCTTTCTTATTTCAACAAGTAACTTTTTCTATAGGTGCCGATAAACAAACAAAGCATGACTTCCTACCCGTTATCAAGGCTCAAAGGACAAACTACATTTTTGACATAAGAGTAAAACCACGAATTTACGTCCCAACGAAATGTTATTTTTTACCGATTCCACGAAAATTGGACCCAACGAAAATTAATGATTTCACAGTATACCAATTCAGGCTTTTGAAGCTCACTTGGACAATTTATATATATTCAATACATTTAAATTATCTCAAAAACAAAGGTTTTATTTTTATTATCATTTTATTTTTTTTAAATTAATTGTGAAGTCAATGAATAAAATTAATGACTTCAACAATGCAGAGGAAAACAAGTTAATCTGTCAATTGCAAATCAAGGGAAATAGCTGGTCATGGTGAAAGTTTTTTTTATGTGATGATGACACTATGTTGATGATGATGTGGCATGATGATCTGATGAAGATGATGATGATGATGATGATGCCACCATGATGATGATGATGATGTGACATGAGGAGATATGATGATGATGGTGGTGGTGACATGAGTTCTGTTGATGCCGATGGTGATAATGATTATCGTGATGAAGATGATGATAGTGATGGTGGTGATGACACTAAGCTCTGCTGCTGCCATTGATGATGATGATGATGATGATGATGATGTTGATGATGTGACATGAGGAACTATGATGATGATTATGATGATGATTATGGTGGTGACATAAGTTCTGTTGCTGCAGATGATGATAATGGTGGTAACGATGACATTCAGTACTGCTGCTGCCGATAGTATGATGATGATGATGATAATGATGAAGACGGTGGTGATGATGATGGTGGTGATGACATTCAGTTCTACTGCTGTTGATAATAATGATAATAATTCATGATGATGATGATGATGATATTCAAGTTCAAGTGGACTGAGTTTTGTTGGTGTTATGCCCTTTTCATTAGGAAATTCCATCAAAAATCATGGTTTTCCAGACTTTAAATCATGTTAAAGAAATTTGACTCAGATTTTGTGTGCGAGTCTATAGTGGCATGTTACAGATCCAGTTCAGGTTTTCTTCCAGTCAACTGTGTTTTAGTGGAGTTATGCCTCTTTCACTTTGTGAATTTTATCAAAATGATGGTTTCTCTGGACTCTTTTCCGTTACACTTGAGATATTTCACTCAGAATTGGGGTTAGGTCTTTAGTAGCCTCTCTTGGTTTTTGAAAGATTGAAAATTTATATTTATGTGAATTACTTAGTTTACTCAATTGATAAACATTGTGTGGCATGTCCATTTTGACCATTATGTGTTAGAACCTAACAACTTGCATAAAAAGCAGACTTGTTGTAAGAGGCTTCGCAATCACAGTATCTATTATTTGCATGATTTTGATTTGTTACTGATTCATGAGACAAATCTCAGTTTCAAGTGCACTATTTTTTTTTATCAAATTGCTCAGTTTAGCTGATGCTTAAGTACAGTACTTTGATTAATCTTTATTTATTAATAAAATTTGCATCTTTAAAAAAATGTTGATGACAGCCAATCGCCTCCATCAGCCTGCTTTGACCGTTCTGTAGTTTCCACCACTATGGGCGAACCGCCGTCACGAGGCGAATAAAATGGATTCTCTGTGGATAGCGTAAAAACTTAAAATAAAGTTACTAATTTACTAAATTACTAAATCGCAATTAAAACTGGGTGAAATGCAGAGGTCCGGAAACGGTCATATTTGCCGGACATGTCCGATAAAAAATTTATTTTGACAGACGTGAAAAATCACCAGTCAGACATTTTTTGTTTTCGGACATTTTCAATTTAACAACAGGAATATTAAACGGACAAATCAGTATTCCGTCCGACAAAAGTAAACTACCGCTAGTCTGTCTGTCGGTTTTTTAAACTCTACCTGACTTCACTAAGTGTATTGTCCTTACCACGTGTTTACCTGTCAACTACAACTTGATCTAATTATCAGGTGATTGTTTATTAATCAGTAAATATCTGTGGACTTAAGTAGTCGCGTGCCACGTGTCTTACTGTCTATTTCTTTTGTTTCACAGTCCCATTCATAATAACTTTCTTTAAACTTGTGTTTGTTTAATAATAAGTGCATGGTTGTAACTGTGTTGATTACAGAAGCCATAACAAGTGTCGGTCAAGGGTGACGGTTTAATATCAAAGAGGTTCCACGCGGGGTGTTGAAAATTACCTACTATGCGCTTTGTAACTGTTTCTTTATTAATAAATACAGAAACACGATTAAATATTATTTAAGCCATTAATATCTTTCATTCACATAAATTTATTGGAACCTCGTCAAGCCGTTCCCATTATATCGTGATTCGTGATACCTATTTAGAACCTCTAAAATGCCATAATTCTAATTACAATTTCTGTATCTTCGGAATACGGAAATTCACGATTGTTAGTAAACAATATAGCGGACGTGCAATATGAAGCATCGTGGACAGTAACGCATATTGATAATAACACACATGCAATAAACATCGTGGTCTAATAACACACATGGATATGGATTAAAATTGATGGATTTTTTTTTTTTTTTTGCTTGTGCAAAAAATGTCCGACTGGCCAAACCGAAGTTTCCAAGGCCCTGGTGAAATGTATCATGGTTTCACGTGGTGATAGCGTACAGGGCGAACTACTGTGAATGAAGCAATGTTAGTTTTAAGTTCATCAGACGTAGGTGTAGTCATAGAGCTGAATATCGTTGTTTTTTTTCATGCTCAGCCCTGAAAAAAGGCTTTAATCGGGCACCTGTACATAGACTTCATTTTGGCATTAACACCAAAGTGCGAGAATACTTAGTGGTTTTGCACTGTACAGTACAGCTCAAGTGGATACGTGAATTTCCACCCGCTGCGGTGTTTTTTAATCCGTGACAAAATTTCTGGTGGATTCAGGTGGGAATTATCTGACCACCGCAATTTGCGGTGCACGATTTTGCCGGTGGTAAAATATTCATAAAATGTTCATCAGTTTGAAGGATTAAATAAGTGTATTGTAATAATTTGTTTTACGAACGTTACCCTTTCAGTAAAAGATCCACGACAGATACACACACACACACACACACACACACACACACGTGAACAAGGTATCACTGCTGGCAAACAGTGACAAGAAGCAAGTTTCACAATGATTCCTTCTTAAATTGGACATTTTCCCCCAATAGCTGGATGTGTACAGTAAATTTGTCAGATTTCATTTTTTCATTTAAGGAAAATCTTAGTAAACTGACAAACTTCCTGTAGATTCGAACATTGGCGGCGAAAGGTAGAGGATTACTTTGGAAAATTTGCCCACTGAGGCATCGACAAGCAGAGATGATTGGTTGATTGAATGGGGTTTTACGTTCAGTCAAGAATCTATCACATTTATCGAGACAAAACCAGCTATAGGTGAAATGGCAGAATTATTTATCTTTGCAATGCGCTCGGTAATTACTGGGGTGGTTTTTTAGAGCGCCGTGCTTACCACGACATGGAACATCAGTTTTTAATGTCGCTTTCAATGCAATTTTCAAATAGCGAGTGTTTAATTACATTTGACATTCTGAAAAAAAACCCACAAAAAACGAGATGTCTTTTATATAGTACATAGGGGTAAGACAGTGCATGTGTACTCATCATATATATAATACAAAGACAAGTCTGTTGCGGGGGTGGTTAATTGAAAGTATCTTTATTGTCCGTGAAACCGTCTACTGTCTTTGTCCGCAAGCTTTGAACAAAAGCTTGAAGGGCTAATACACGTCATTTTGTTGAATACCGCAGTATCGGTGTGCACATGCTTAGGTTTCAGATTATGATGGACAAGTTGCGGGGTGGTTTATT
Source organism: Anadara kagoshimensis (assembly GCA_021292105.1). Taxonomy (NCBI): domain Eukaryota; kingdom Metazoa; phylum Mollusca; class Bivalvia; order Arcoida; family Arcidae; genus Anadara; species Anadara kagoshimensis. Next base: position 14,798,181 of record CM037858.1, on the reverse strand, counting down.
GAAAATGGTATTGTGCGTTCAACTGTGTAATCGTCTTTGTCGGCAAGCTTTGGAAAAAGTTTTAAAATGAGAGCTTGGAAGGGCTAGTACATGCCACTTACTCTGTGTGAAATTACAGTCAGTTACACTTGGTTAATGAGGTGATGAAAACATACACGCCGGAAAAAAACGTGCACACTGGTAATTTTTTATAACTTAATATTGGTGAAAAAAAACCAACTTCAATTTTTTTATTGGGGTGGGTGGTTAAGTACCATTAAAAAATATTTGGGTCTAGAATTCAGGTTCGCATAATCTGCAGTATTCGATTTTTAAAAATAAAATTAATTAGAATTATAATGAATGATGGAAACTTCGAATAACTGTAGGCATTTGAAAAATCGAAGTTTGAATAAACTAAGTTAGACTGTACATGTACGTAGATAATGTGATAATCCATCAATGGTTAAGTATAATTCATTTTCAACAAACACCGTGGTGGAGATTTTTCCTGCCGGCAGACGATATTACTGTCCACCGCGGCAGAAATATTTTTAATCCATTATTTATTCAGTTGCGGTGAATGTCTATGGATCACGGTGGACCGCGGTGGAAAATCTATCCCTTTTGACACCGCGGCTGGTGGAAATTCACGTATCCACTTGAGCTGTACATGTAGTTGGAAAATCCTGAAGTTATTGGTTTGTTTGTTTGTTTTTTAACTATAAAACGTGAACTGTGAGTGATTGTTGTTTGATTTTCTTCAGTAGAGAAATGCTTCAAATCTTGGAATCTTGGAAAAATCTTGATAAATTGCTAGACTTTCACATTTGGTATCATCGACATGATACTTGTCAGATGCGTTTGATTGCCATCTTTTTGTTAACGAATTGCAAATAATGAAAACTATCATAACTGCCCAGTGATTTTTGTACAGCGTTCACGATAGTGAACGCGTGTACATTGCTATCACTTTCTTCCAAGATATCCAGCTTCTTTGCTATGAAATTATAAGATATGAGTACACCTGGAAATAGTGCGCCTGGTAAATGAGCGTGAAAGAAGTATATCTGTTTTATCGTGAGATATGTATTCTGAGACGGGTAATGCATTTGGTTACATATGCACATTTGGAATAAATTTTCGGAATACATTTCGGAATCTAGTAAAATATTGCGACGGGATGCATCTAATAATTTCTGCAATTTGGCGAACTGATCTCATGTTTACAATAAAAAGTAGTTCGAGAAGTTGGCGTCCTACGATGTAAAATCATAACTTTTTATGAAATGAACAGCAACGGCAGGTTGTTTAATTAATTCTTCGTGAAATCTACTGAAAATTAAAATTTATATTGAAGGTTATGATAACGTATTTTGATGTTGAGGCAATTGTGTCATATTTTAAAACTGTTTATCGATTAGATTTTACTTTCGTGAAAGGGAGATAAATCGTACAGTTGTTGTGTGCAAATTTTAAATACAGTCTTTTTACCAGTTCCGAACAGGGTTTCATATAAGCGCTGCTGCAGACGTCATCCACAAGCAGGGGAAATAAAATTTATGTGGTGTAATAATACAAATGTTTACTGATTCCAAAATATCGACACCTGTCCTCAAAAACACGTGGTAGTATGTTTTCTTGAAAAAAGCATTTCCGTGATCACGATATTTGTTTACATCGTTAAACTAGGTCACCAACAATCTGTCGACACACATACATTTAGGAAGCGGTTGAAGTTGATATTATTTAAACAATTAATGCCCATACATTCAAGTAGAAGCAAATTGAGAAAGTTATTTTGCGATTCCTTTAATTGAACGGGATTGAAATTTTAGATTATTCGGTAGTAAAAATTCGGAACTGGTAAAACAACTGTACTTCACCATTAACATGAAACGGGAATATTGCGAGTGATAATCAGCAGTTAATTAAAACTCAGATTAACAGCAAATGATCCAGTTACATACAACCGCTAGAATGTACCCCCTCATAGCGACGGTAGGATCTGCAAAACTCTACTTTCTCTCTATCCGAAATGACAAAACGATCGGGTTCAACTTTTTTAAATTTTAATTACCGATTGTCTTTTTCATATATTTATGAAATTACAGTAGAACTTCGATAACTCGAACTTCGATATCTCGAATACCACGGATAACTCGAAGTAATAATTTCGTCCCGACTGATTTTCTGTATAAACTATATAAATACAACTTCGATAACTCAAACTCCTGTAACTCGAATACCCCCGATAACTCGAAGTAATTTTAAGATGCAAAATAAAAAATTATAGGAAAAACAACCTTCTAAAACTCGAAATATTTTTAACAATGGGTGACCAATAAATCGTTTCATTGAGAACACGGTAATTAATCGACAATTAGCTATAATACTTCCGTATAATCAGATTAATGATTGGAGAAGTGGTACAGATCAAAGGTTTTGCTACTGTATTAATGAGTATCAATTAAAGGATTAGTACTCTGTGCCGAAATGGGCGATGAAGTGTAACCGTGTACCCCCTCAGTAGAAGCCGAGTTTTGTGCCGCTGGCGACAACAATAAATTTTCAGGTGATTTAAGCTGGGTTTTAATGACTAACACGTGGTAGGCACACTAGTTTTATAATTTCTATAAAATGTGCGTCTTGTTTTGTTTATTATAACATACAATGTACATGGATATGTTTATCCGATTCAGTTCTTTGAATGCATTACAGTCATGTATTGGTAATACACATTTTGTGCATTTCAAGTATGCATTTGTTGTCGCCATCAGTACTTATAAAAACATAATTAATAATTTGATTTTATTTCATTTATTATTTTATATAAATCCGTTACATATTACACCAGTGTATTGGTAAACAGTTTTACACCATCCAACATTTCTCTCAAAGAAATGAAAGTTACATTGTGACGTCATTCTTCAACTTCGAAAACTCGAACACCCCGATAACTCGAAGTCATTATCGAAGTCCCGTGCACTTCGAGTTATCGAAGTTCTACTGTATTATTTTCTACCATTTAATTTAGCAATACATGGTTTGGTATATTGTTTCCTTTTCCAAAAAAAACCCATCCGTCGGACTATGCATAGATCGAACCCAACTAATAGTGAATGTTTGGCTTGAAGGGTGATTTGGGCCGTAATATGTTACTCTCACACACAATACCGAAATCTTTGACAACAGCCACATGTTAGAATAAAATGTATTCATGGCGAACCTTTTCTTGCGATAAATTTCTCTGCAGGATATAAAGAATAAACTTAACCCACCTAAAAAATTAATAATCTACCCAGTCTTGGTAGATAACTTCGCACGTCACTGAGTATGTAAAACATAGGGGGAGTGCCACTATATTCGTAAAAAATTATCGAAGCTGAAAGAAAGATTGCAAATCCTTTCTGTTTGGCAGTGAACCCACCCAATTAAGCGACCCTTCATTTTGGGGCTTGTTCTTGGTAGCGAACTCACTTAGTGGATTCTACTTTGCGATTTTCCCCGGAATTTTTCGGGTCCGGCTTGTCATTTTATTGCCGTTTTGTATAGTACTATTACTGTCGGCATTTCCGATAATGAAAAAAAAAGTTGCCGATTTCTCACTTGTACAGGTGACATTTTTATTTGAAATAAAGTGGTATATCTTTATGAAACTCAATTAAAGATCAGGGAACTATACTGCACACTTCTGAGAAAAATCTTATTGGGTTTTTACTAAGAAAAATGACCTAGCGTTGTATGATCAAGGTATAAAAATATAAAGTGTTTGAATGTTGAAAAAAGTGGGAAAAAAACATATTTTGAAAAAAAATGTTGATCCTGTATTCTTTTTCAAGTGTTTTGTTGATTACGCGTCTATCAACTTAACAAATTCAAAAGGAGTTAAATAATATTGACAATAAAATATTATATGTCACTAAGGTCAATTTAAGAAGATTTTGTTTTAAATCGGAGAAACGGGGTGGGGGGGGATGTCGTCGAGGCCGCTGTTTATATCATGAGGGTTAGCATGTTTGCAGTGGTAACATTCATAAGTATTCTTACTTTTTGAACATATGGTCTTAATTAGCTCACCTGGCCTTAGGCTATGTAAGCTTTTATCATGACTTTGTATGTGCATGTCGTTTGTCTGTAAACTTCTCAAAATCTCAAAAAAATCTTCGCTGAAACTGATAAATAAAGTTGCTTGAAACTTTGTAGCATGTTTGCTACAAAGATTCCTTTTGGAGTGATCCGACAAATACAAGGCCATTTTTTTTGTTTTTTGTTTTTTTTTTGAGCGACCATTTTCAGGTTATGAGAAACATGGTATGCCGAGATCAATGGGGATGAGGAAAAAATGAACGGTCATTTTCTGCATGCCCACCCTTTCTCCACAAATTTTCAAGTTGCTCAAAATTCAAGAGTATTTGATTTACATGAATAAAATGGTATGCATAGTTAAATGGCGCAGACACAAATTGTTTCCGGTTGGCCATTTGTGATATGGTCACCATTTCCCTGCGAAATTTATAAGTTGTTTCGATTTCAATGATATATACATGGGAAAATACAGATTTGAATGTCAATGACAAAATATTGTTCTGAGTGATGGCGGCCATTTTCCTGTCAATTGTGCCAGGTGAGCAATTGCGGCTCCTTTGAGGTTCCTTTTTGTAAGACAATAGTGTATATAATTTGATGTTTTTAATTGAGCTTCCCTATGCTTGACAATGTTTCCTCAGGATTTGACAATTGCTACATTGTTAACAACAGCATTTTAAAATCAGAGCCTGTGAAAAAAATCACCAGTCTTCTCAAAAATGAAAAATATTTATAAAAGTTTGCAGCTGAACAAAATGTACTATGTAAAATCTTAGGCAAGGCATATATTGTAAATATTGAATAAATTACAAGATGCACACCACACACACTAAAGACAACCACTGAACAAAAATTGTAGAATGCTTATGACAATTTCAAAATAGACCACTGAAGTTTTCAACTGAATAAAACTTGTCTTGCCACAACCAAAGATAGAACTAAATACAGATGTACAGGAGACAAGAAAATTGCATGTATTATGCAACATCTGATTCTTAAGTTTTCAGCCGTGCAGAATATATGCCTACTTTGAAAACACTTCTCTGAAAAAACATGTGAAGAATAATACATATTGAAAAAAATGAGACTCAGTGCAATCTTTACTTGTACTTAAAAACTGGCACAGTTATAACATCCTTCATGGTGATAATTAATTAGCAATTGTAAAAGATGCTTGCATTTTGTTCTCACTCTCTGTTCGCTGGGCACCTTCGGTGCTGTGATTTTTCTTTTAGTATTATTTTTAAATTTTTGGACCAATTAAAAAATATATATTATCAAGTTTCATTTGAAATGGTGAAAATAACATGTAAAATGTAACAATCAATTTCGCAAGTTTATTTTACATTTTAAACATAACTCCTTCTCCCTATGGGGATATTAAAAAATAGACAGTCACTTTCCATGTTATAGGTCACCTGAGCAAAAACCTGAAGGTGACCTACAGTGATAGGTGTTTGCCTGTTGTACTGCCTTAATCATAAACATTTAACTTCTTCTCCAGAACCAGTTAACCATTGATAGTGAAAGTGGATATGGATGTTCCTTGGGCAAAGCCCTTTCAAGTTTGTGAAAATTGGTTGACATTGACCTACATTCAAGGTCACAGTGACCTAAAGTAACAAAACCTTTAAACATCTTCTTTTCTTGAACCAAAAGTGATATGAGCTTGAACCAAGAGGGATATGAGCTTGAAACTTCATATATTGCATCAGAACAAAAAGGTCTACCAAGTTTGCAAAAATGGTTGACCTTGACCTACATTTAAGGTCACAGTGACCTAAAGTAACAAGGCCTTTAAACATTTTGTCATGAACCAAAAGGATTATGAACTTGGAACTTTATATGTAGCATTAGGACAAAAAAGACTACCAAGTTTGCAAAATTGGTTGACTTTGACCTACATTTAAGGTCACATTGCCCTAAAGAAGTAAAAACATCTTCTTGTCATAAATTGAAAGGCCTAGGAGCTTGAAACTCCATATACATGTATAAAGCATCAGGAGATAAAGCTTTACTAAGTTTGCAAAGCTGGTTGATCTTGACCTACGTTCAAGGTCAAAGTAACCTTCAAACCTCATTTAGTGTTAGAACAAAAAGGTCTACCTAGTTGTAAAGATGGTTGACCTTGACCTATATTCAAGGCCATAGTAAGCCAGTAGAATAACCTTGAAACATCTTATTGTCAGAATTGAAAGGCCTAGGCACTTGAAACTTCATATAATGTACCAGATCAAGAAGCTCTAGTTGTTAGCAAAGCTGATTAATGTTGACCTACATTTAAGGTCACAGTGACCTAAAGTAGTAAAACCTTGATGTCTTCTTTTCATGAACCTTAATATTTTCTTTTCATGAACCTTAACTAAAAACACTTTTTTCCGGAGCCTAAATGACTAGAATGGTGAAACTTCATGTATAGAATCAGGACATAAAGCTTTACTGAATTTGCAAAGCTGGTAGAACTTGACCTACTTTCAATTTCATAGTGACCAAAAAGTAAAGACTTTAAACATCTTTTTGTCATTATCTAAAAGGCCTTGTTCCTTGAAACTTCACATATAACATCAGGACATGAAGCTCTTCCAAGTTTGTGAAGTGAATTACCTTGACCTACATTCAAGGTAACAGTGACCTAATGAAATGAAACATGAAAACCTATTCTTGCCATCAACCAAAAGGCATTGGAGCTTTAAACTTCATATGGCGTCAGAACAAAAAGTTCTACCAATTTTGGGAAACTGGTTGACCTATATTCAAGGTTGTAGTGACCTTAAGTAGTATGTAAAACTTTAAAACATCTTTGTTATCTCACCTGACCTGAAGACTCAGATGAGTTATTGCTACCGTATAACTGGAAATTTTCGCTGTCATCTAATTTTCACTATTTTTCGCTATGGAAATCACAAAAAGTAATGGAGTTTTGCATTTGAGAGTATTAGTCAATAACTAGAACGGCCTCTGGTTGTTTGAACTTTTGTAAAAGACTATTGGTATTCATTGTTTTGTTACGTTTGTCGTTTATCGCAAATAAATTTTAATAAATTTTATTAATATCCCGATAAGCGATTGTCGAATCATGGCACTTTTTACTCAAAACTGACAGATACGAAAGCGCCGTATGACCTCTGACATAGGAATATATAATTAGTGTTTGTAATGGCGGTGCTTTCTGCAACATATGAATATAGGTACCGGTAATTATGGACGATCACTGTATATCAATGAATAAGGAATCGGGAATGGCTTTAATCATTAAACAAACAATACACACGGGAAGACTTGATTAAAGTTAATTACAGGTGACCAGGTATTTACTTCTTTGTTGAAGGCTATTCTGTTACACGTGACAACTTTAAGAAAGAATCGGCAGCCTCATCGGTTATATTATATTTACAGTCATTCAATCGCGAAAATTAAAAACACGAACATTTTTACATAGGTATATTTTCATAAAATCGCGAAAAATTAACACTGCAAAATTTCCAGTTATACGGTATCTATCTTCGTCTGTTGTGCGTCCTGTGTAAAATTTTCACATTTTAATCAACTTCTCCAAAACTACTAAGCCAGATTGGATGATATTTGGCAGTAATGATGTCCAGCTGAAGGGCTTTCAGATTTGCATAAATGAAGGGGTTATCGCCCCTTGGGGCCTCATAAATGAGGAAATTGTAAAAATCTTTACAAATCATCTCCTCTGAACATACAAGAGTTAATGCTTAGATATTTCATGTAAAGCATGCCTAAGGCATCTAGTTTCAGATTTGCACAAATCATAGCTGTAGAGGCCAAAACGAGAAAATGGCAAGGTAATTAAGGGGGAAATCGCTGAAATTAATGTATTTGTCAATATATCTGAAAAACCATAAACTTTTTGTAGTATAGTCTATATATATATATAATATATATAATATATATATATATATATATATATGAATGTTGTAGGCATAGGCCTAGTGATCATTTTGATATATAAATGAAGGTCATAGATCAAAGGTCAAGGTCACAGAAGCAAAGAAATACTGAAATGGTTAATTATCTCAAAAACTATAAACTTTTTGTATTGGCATGTATATGGGAATATTGTAGGCATTGGCCTGTAAATGAAGACCATAAATTCAAATGTCAAGGTCACAGAAACAAACAAATATTAAAATTGTTAATTATCTCCAAAACTACAAACTTTTTGTATTTGCATTGATATATAGTATCAGGGCATGAAGTTCTACAATGTTTGCTAAGCTAGTTGACCTAGACCTACCTTCAAGCTTTAGCAAAGCTGGTTGACCTTAATCTCAGGTGACCATTGTTACAACAGCACCCTACTCTTTTGAAATCATGGCTGGAGCACTGGTTTAACTCAACAGTGACAGTTCATGTCATTTCATTAAAATTAATGACTTTATAATCTATATTCTCATGTTTAAAATGTTTAAAAGTTTGTTATTTTGGTCTTTGAGAAGCACTTGGAGAAGAAATAAGAACAACATCTTGGACTGATGTTAAAATTAAATTGCCTTTCTTTGACTGAATACTTTGAAATTACAGACAATGCAGTTTAATTATAATAAGATCAAGATCCAATTTCCCTGTTCGGTCAGCACCATCGGTGCTTTGATTTACTTTCTAAGTATCCCTCGATTTATCTTCAGATTTCGTCATGAATGCCAAAATTTGACTGAACAAATGAGAGCAATAAATATTGCATGAACTTCATATCGATACAAATTCATTTCTTCAGAAAGAATAGTATAAGATTGTCTTGAGTTACTTACATCATGTTATTTTTAACTTTGGAATTTCAGTCAACAGATTTATAACAAAAAATTCTGAGTTTAATTTTGATTTCTTTTCAAGCTCTTGGTCTGCTTAATAATTCATTCTCTGTCCTTCCATTTGTAAATCTAGAGAGTTACATGACTTGTCTGTCAATCTTATTCAGATTAAGAGCTAAAGAATTAAATTTAGAAGGATGTTTTCTTTCACTTCAACCATTGGCCATAGTGTTTCTCTGAGATGGCATAGATACTTTTTAAGCTTAATGAAAATAATAAATGAAGGGTATAGAAAGTTGTTGTCTTTTTTTGGACCAGGGTAAATTTGGTTTATTTTCAGCCCAATTTGAACCCAAAGTAAGACTCAAAGCTTTTTCATTTGGGGACATAATGATGGCATGTCATATACATGTATTACAATCAACACTTGTTGAACTTTACCTTTCTGTATTTTGTGTTTACTTTAGCTTCCCGTGGTGCTGGCTATGGCATGATGACAATAAGAGTCGATGGTAATGATGTATTTGCTGTTTACAACGCAGTAAAAGCTGCCAGGAAAATCTGTATCAATGAAAGCCGTCCTGTACTTATTGAAGCTATGACATACAGGTATTTCTCACACCTGTGACATGGAAAGCTCTTGTTTTTACCCATGTGGTATTTCCTTGTCTCAGCCTAGAGTTACATAGTTCCACCTGCTCTAGATTTATCGTTGAGAGGACTTAATAAGTTGAAAAAAGTTCGGAATCAACCAACGATTTTTCAACGTCACAATCACTTTTATATGCTTAATTGATGACTTCATAATCATTTTACATGAGAACGTCAACAAAAATGATTACCTCATTTTCAGTGGGCACGGATGGTGACTTGAAAACTGAACATTTGATGCAAATGTTTCTTTACAAATCATCTTTTATGTTGCAAATGTGTGAGAAAAAGAATCCTACACCAGTAACAGGGTAAGACAGCGATTTCTTCCATATCTGCTCATGTAAGATAGGGTTTTTCCCTATGTGAGATACGCGTATCTCACATGACCACGTGACCTTTAGTGACGTCACAATCAAAAGACAATTACATGACGTCATCATATGGAGAACATGACGTCATCTTGCGGGAAAATTACATCCAATTCTTCACAATTTAGAAATTTTGAGTGCGTTTCAAATGATAAATATTGGATTTTTGAATGAACCACTTTGTATTGTAGTTTATACATTTTGTATAACAAAATCCGGTACGATCTATCCAATGGTCATATATTTTAAAGTAAAAGTCGAATTACAAAGTTAGATTTTACAAACATGGCGTCGATGTCTATGTTCATTGTACCTGAAGCCAAATATTGGCACTAAAATGGAAGAAAAATAATCCATTATGAGTTGATCCATGTAGGATAGGGAAACCACCCCTCGGGGTTGAACATTTCTGGTCAGAGACTCGGCAAGCCTCGTCTCTGACTGAAATGTTCAACCCCTCGGGTGGATTTCCCTATCCTACATGGATACTCATAATGGATTCTTATAATCTCAAACTTGGATGAATATTTTCAATGTCCAGAACAGGCTAAAGACATTCTGGACAGGAAAATATTCATCCTCATTTGAGATATCTTGTCATACCCTGTTACCAGTGTAAGATTCTATTAGTATCACATATCCATTAATCCTACTTAACCAATACATTTTTTTTTTTTTAGCTCACCTGAGCCTCACCTGGCCATAGGCTCAGATAGAGCTCATTGCCATCTACGCGTGTTTGTGCTTGGTGCATTGTGTATCATGTGTAAACTTTTCACATTTTAATCACTCCTCCAAAACTACAAAGCCAAATTGGATGATATTGGGCAGTAATGATATCTAGGTGAAGGGCTTTCAGATTTGCACAAATGAAAGGATTATGTCTCCTTTGGGCCCATAAAGGTGAAATTTGTGAAAATCTTTAAAAATCATCTTCTCTGCACTTACAAGAGATATAGCTTAGATATTTCATGTAAAACATACTTAGGGCACCTAGTTTCAGATTTGCACAAATTGTAAATGTAGGGGTTAAAATGGGGAAATGGGGCAAGGTACTTAAGGGGTATATTGCTAAAATTAATGTATTTGTCAATATATCTTGAAAACTATAAACTTTTTGTATAGGCATATATATGAATATATTGTAAGTATTTGCACAACGATCATTTTGATATATGAATGAAGGTCATAGGTTCAAAGGTCAAGGTCACTGATGCAAAAGAATACTGAAATGGTCGATTATCTTGAAAACTATAACTTTTTGTATAGACATATACATGTATATTAGAATATTGTAGGTATTGATGCAACGAACGATTATTTTGATGCATGGAAAAAGGTCATGGTCCAAATATCAAAGTCACAGTAGCAAAACAATACCGAAATGGTTAATTATCTTGAAAACTATCACCTTTTAGTATAGGCATGTATATTGGAATGTCGTAGGTATTGATACAACGATCATTTTGATGTATAGGAAAAGGCCATGAGTTCAAAGGTCAAGGTCACAGATGCAAAACAATACCGAAATGGTTAATTATCTCGAAAACTATAAACTTTTTGTATAGGCATGTATATTAGAATGTTGTTGGTATTGATGTAACAATCATTTTGATATATAGATTGAGGTCATGGGTTCAAAGGTCAAGGTCATAGATGTGAAAGAATACTGAAATGGTTCATAATCTTGAAAACTATTACCTTTTTGTATAAGAATGTATATTAGAATGTTGTAGGTATTGATACAACAATCATTTTGATGTGTAGAAAAAGGTCATGGGTTCAAATGTCAAGGTCACCGATGCGGAACAGTACTGAAATGGTTAATTATCTAAAAAACAATTAACTTTTTGTATTGACATGTATATAAGAATATTGTTAGCTCACCTGACTGAAAGGTCATGTGAGCTTATGGCATAGCGCAGCGTGTGTATGTGCATGCGTGTGTGTGTGTGTGCGTGCGTACGTATGTGCGTCGTTAACACCTATTTTCGACATCTACTCTGAAACTACAAGAAAGATTTCAATGAAACTTGGTGAGAAGTATATATGGGCCGGTGCAATTCAGATTTGTTCGTGGCATTGCCATGGCTACCATAACTAGGTCAATGTGACCTAGGGGTGCAAAAATCTTAAAAAATCTTCTTCTCCGAAAGTATTGATTGGAGAAAAAATCTGATGTGATATTTGGCTTCTTTAGGGTCTTAAGCCTACAATTTCTTCATTTTCTGAAATTCGGACAAAAAATGGGTTATGCGTTTTTGCGTTTAATTTTGAAAAAATCGTAAAATAGATTCAAATTGTTATAACTTGACTATTTGACCAGATAATGACATGGGGTTTTCAGTTTTGACATCTTCTTGTTAGTATCTTCAAAATGAGGTCAAGGTCAATTGTTAAGGTCGTGACCTATTTTTTTTTACCTCTGATTATAATTATTATTTGGAAAACTATAAACTTTTTGTATAGGCATGTATATTAGAATGTTGTAGGTATTAATACAACGATTATTTTGATGTATAGAAAAAGGTCATGGGTTCAAAGGTCAAGGTCACAGATGCAAAACAATACTGAAATGGTGAATTATCTTAAAAACTATAAACTTTTTGTATAGGCATGTATATTAGAATGTTGTAGGTATTGATACAACGATCATTTTGATGTAAAGAAAAAGGTCATGGGTTCAAAGGTCAAGGTCACAGATGCGAAACGATACCGAAATAGTTAATTATCTCGAAAACTATAAACTTTTTGTATAGGTATGTATATTAGAATGTTGTAGGTATTGCTACAATGATCATTTTGAAGTATAGGAAAAGGTCATGGGTTCAAAGGTTAAGGTCACAGATGCGAAACAGTACCAAAATGTTTAATTATCTCTAAAACTATAAACTTTTTGTATAGGCATGTATATTAGAATGTTGTAGGTATCAATACAATGATCATTTTGATGTATAGAAAAAGGTCATGGATTCAAAGGTCAAGGTCACAGATGCAAAACAATGCCAAAATGGTTAATTATCTCAAAAACTATCAACTTATTGTATAGGCATGTATATTAGAATGTTGTAGGTATTGATACAACGGTCATTTTGATATATAGAAAAAGGTCATGGGTTCAAATGTCAAGGTTACAGATGCAAACAATACCGAAATGGTTAATTATCTCAAAAACTATAAACTTTTTGTATAGGCATGTATATTAGAATGTTGTAGGTAGTGATACAACGATCATTTTGATGTGTAGAAAAAGGTCATGGGTTCAAAGGTCAAGGTCAAGGTCACAGATGTGAAACAATACCGAAATTGTTTATTATCTCTAAAACTATAAACTTTTTGTATAGGCATGTATATTAGAATGCTGTAGGTATTAATACACTGATCATGTTGATATATAGAAAAAGGTCATGGGTTCAAAGGTCAAGGTAATAGATGCAAAACAATACCGAAATGGTTAATTATCTCGAAAACTATTAACTTTTTGTATAGTCATGTATATAAGAATGTTGTAGGTATTAATACAACGATCATTTTGATGTATAGAAAAAGGTCATGGGTTCAAAGGTCAAGGTCACAGATGCAAAACAATACCGAAATGGTTCATTATCTCAAAAACTATAAGCTTTTTGTATAGGCATGTATATTGAAATATTGTTGGTATTGATGCAACGGTCATTTTGATGTATAGATTAAGGTCATAGGTTCAAAGGTCAAGGTCACAGATGCGAAATAATACTGAAACGGTTCATTATCTTGAAAACTATAAACTTTTTGTATAGGCATGTATATCAGAATCAGGGCCCCACAAATCGCCAAAATCGGCTAAATAACACCGAATTGGCAAATAAAACGCCGAATTGAAATTCGGTCATTCGGTTTTTCCCCTTATAAACCTTCTACATTTTGTCTTGTCAAATTATTAAGATTAGTTCACGATCGAGAAATCACACAAGACTTTAAGATGAAGCCACGTGTCCCACAGGTGTACAATCGGTGTGATAATTAATTAATCATTGACAGTGTATAATCAACACCAGAGTTAATCCTCTAATCACTTAATTATAACCGAGACCACGTGTGTTCAACAAACCGTGTAAACAAAATACCTTATGAGGCCTCAGTTTTATTTATGCCTTGTTTCGTGTTTTATGGAGATGATTCAAACAGTGAGGTGAAACAAAAGAGCTGAAAAGAATACCAAATTAAGCATTTGAATATTAGTTGGCTGTTATTTGAATCCTATTTGAATATTCGGCACAAAAAAGAAAATCTCCATCTGTTCTGGAACAGAGCTACTGTAGGCAAACGATGTGTATTGCACAAGGCAGATGAACAAAATTACCTTATCATATATTCCTTATTCATAGGAATGCAGTATGACGATAATAAAATCATGATCTCTTTAATATTCTTCTAAATAAACCCAGGATTTAATGATTAAGACCATGTAATCAGTAAAACATTTGACAGCCATATTTTTTTTTTACCTTAACCCGACAAATAGTCGTTACCCACTCTGCTTTTATACATGTTTGTATTAAAGGGACATAATCATGATAGTGACAGAAAGTAAACAAAGCACATGGCTGTAGTCTTTCCCGACTTTGTGGTGACTGTTTGGATGAATAAAGTTTTTCATGAATAAAATGAAGAAAGAAAGGAAGCATCTGAAAGTAGATTTTTGCTGTGTAACATTCCAGACGAAATGTAAGCTCCACCAAAAAGCTCTATAAACCAATGAAGAAGGGGGGGGGGGGGGGGGGGGGGTATGAATGAGGTTTTTTTTTTTTGCGGTGATTTTTACCGCCGAATGACCTTATCGGCGTTTGTGGGGCCCTGATCAGAATGTTGTAGTTATTAATACAACGAACATTTTGATGTATAAAAAAAAGTCATGGGTTCAAAGGTCAAGGTCACAGATTCAAAACTGAAAACTATAAAGTTTTTGTATAGGCATGTATATTAGAATATTGTTGGTATTGATGAAACGATCATTGTGATATATAGATTAAGGTCAGGGGTTCAAAGGTCAAGGTCACAGATACGAAATAATACTGAAATGGTTAATTATCTTGAAAACAATTAACATGTTCTATAGGCATATATATTAGAATTTTGTAGATATTAATTCAACTACTATTTTGATGTATAGAGAAAGGTTATAGGTTCAAAGGTCAAGGTCAGGGATGCAAAAAAATTGCTTAAAATTGTTTTATCTTCACTATTTGATCAGATAATGACACCTGGTTTTCAGTTTTAAAATATTCTTGTAATTACCTTTCAAAATGAGGTCAAGGTCAATTGTGAAGGTTATGACATAATGTTTTACCTTTCCTGAAAAAAAAAATTGTTGACCCAATTTTTAGGCAGTGTACAAATAAGATGTTTGTTTCAACCAAATCATTGAAAATTTTCTCATGAATTGGCCAGTTCTAACCCAATACAGCATGAAAAGTCCTTTAGTAACAGTAATCCAAAAGTTGTGTCTGGCATATCAGCCAAAATCCAAGGTGGCTTCTGTTCCTATACATAGCAAAAACATGAAAGACCAATGTAGATTTGGTTTCCAATCACTTTGGTTCCAGTTGCAATTGTAAACAGGAGGGGGAATGCCATTTCACAAGATTTGCACGTTATTTATCAAAAATGTAAATTACCTACCAGTTGAGCATCACAGGCCCTATTGGGCCTCTTGTTTCATCATGCTTAGAGGTATTGACTCAAATTTCAAAGTCTATAGTGGAATGTTACAGATCTAATTTGTTCAAGTGGACTGAGTTTTGTTGGTGTTATGCCCTTTTTAGTAGGAAATTCCATCAAAAATGATGGTTTTCCAGACTTTAAATCATGTTAAGAGAAATTTGACTCAGATTTTGTGTGCGAGTCTATAGTGCCATGTTACAGATCCAGTTCAGGTTTTTTTCCAGTCAACTGCGTTTTAGTGGAGTTATGCCCCTTTCACTTTGGGAATTTTATCAAAATGATGGTTTCTCTGGACTTTTTTTGTTGCGCTTGAGATATTTCACTCAGATTTGGGGTTGGGTCTTTAGTAGCCTCTCTTGGTTTTTGAAAGATTGAAAATTTATATTTAGGCCATAATAAATTAATACCTAGATTTTCATCCCCGCCCGCCTCCTATTTTAACACCCGCCCCGATTTATTTTATTTTTGGATTTTGAACTCTTGTCCGGTTTCGATTCCGGCTTTTACAACAAATCTGCTCGTTCCATGAGCCATAAGGTAATAAGTAAAAGCTGACTGGTTTCCAATCGAGCTGTGCGTTGTTACAACGAAAGTAGAGTGTTTTGTGCTCCATGAGCCATAGGATTATAGGTGTCCGATCAAGTTGCAGAAGGAAGTAGCATGTTTCGCATATTGGTTGTAGCATGGTATTTATTATAGCTACTGTAAAATAGGGCTTAAAAACAATCAAAAACTGGTATGGCTGCCAAGTTCCAGACACCATGACATTAATGGAATTATATAACGACTTTGTAGGTGGTAAACTTGATCATCAGATGCCCGTTGCTACTTCATTGAATTAAAGAATCAGGATTTGTGTTGGTCTCACAAAACACTAGTTGACAGAGCATTTACAGCAGTCTGTGGGAGATTCTGAAAAATAAAAAAAATTAAAAATTATTGTATTGTTGTATTGTAGAGTTGGTCACCATAGTACTTCAGATGACAGTTCTATATATCGTAAGGAGGGTGAAGTAGTTGCATGGGATGATTACAGTCCTATAGCTAGACTTAGACACTATATGATCAATAATGGATGGTGGGATAAGGAAAAGGAAAGCGCATGGAAAGATGAATCAAAGAAAATGGTAAGTGATTAATAAACAACCGAAAGGTCATGTGAGCTTATGGTATAGCACAGTGTGTATGTGCGTGTGTGTGTGTGCGTCGTTAACACTATTTTCGGTCCTGTGAAACTACAGATTTCAATAAAACTTGGTCAGAAGAATATGGGCTGATGCAATTCAGATTTGGTAGTGCATTGCCATGACTACCATAACTAGGTCAAGGTGACCTAGGGGTGCAAAAATCTTTCAAAATCTTCTTCTCTGAAACGGATGATCGGAGAAAAAATCTGATGATATTTGGTTTTCTAGGGCCTTAAGTTTATAGTTTGTTCATTTTGTGAAATTTGGACAAAAAATAGCTTAGGCGTTTTTGTGTTTAATTTTGAAAAGATTGTAAAATAGCTTCAAATTGTTATAACTTGATTATTTGACCAGATAATGACATGGGGTTTTCAATTTTGATATATTCTTGTAATTACCTTCAAAATGGAGTCAAGGTCAATTGTGAAGATCATGACCTATTTTTTTTACCTCCGATTTTAATTATCTGGAAAACTATAAACTTTTTGTATAAGCATGTATATTAAAATGTTGTGGATAATGATACAATGATCATTTTGATGTATAGAGAAAGGTCATGGGTTCAAAGGTCAAGGTCACAGATGCAAAACAATATTAAAATGGTGAATTATCTCGAAAACTATAAACTTTTTGTATACCGTATATACTCGCCTAAAACCCGCCCTGGGGCATAACCCGCACCCCTATTTCACCCTGAATATCCCAGGAATATTTGTATTCGCAGAATATAACCCGCACCCAGAAAATATTTTGATAATTCAAGGCATAGAATTAGAAGATCGACAAACCGGAAGTTACGGTAATTTTCAAGTTGAAAGTAAATTTTGATCTTTATTGTATTTTTGTTATTATTATTTGTGATATTTTTTATATAAAATTTGATAAATAAAGTCTTTGAAATAAATAAAAAATAATTAATTAAGGTAAGTATGAGTAAAGTTGTCACATGTAACAGAAATTATAGCCGTCGGCAAAGAAGTAAATACCTGGTCACCTGTAATTAACTTTAATCAGTCTTCCCGTAACACCTCGCGTGTGTCTTGTTTGTTTAATGATTGAAGCCATTCCCGATTCCTTATTCATTGATATAATCATCCATAATTACCAGGACCCGTGTGTATATGTTGGAGAAGAAAGCGCCGCCATTACAAACACTAATTATATATTCCTATGTCAGAGGTCATACGGCACTTTCATATCTGTCGGTTTTAAGTAAAAAAGTGCCAGGATTCAACAATCGCTTATCGGGATATTAATAAAATTTATTCAAATTTAATTTGCAATCCGACATGTTTAGATTTCAAAATAATGAATACGAATATTTTTTTCACAAAAGTTCAAACAACCGGAGGTCGTCCTAGTTATTGACCAATACTCTCGAATGCAAAACCACATGTCATTCTGAACAATATAATGTGGTGATATTTGAGCAATAGATCGTCAACTTTACATAATATAGACAGCCCGGTATTGTTAAATCTGAACATTAGTCTAAAACGCTATAACCGACCCCCTTGTTTAAACAAATCATACAATACATATCACAACCTTTGCGCATGATCAAACTTTAACTTCCTTTGTCGGTGACAACAAGATGTGTATTACCCCATCTCACGATCGGGAGTCAAAAAGTACATGTTTTATTCAAGCTATCTTCATCGTTTGTATCCATACATGTAAAAAATAATATCTTCATACATGTTGACTTTACATCAGCCATTCAGACATTAATAATAAATATACAATCCTGAAAAAATTGGCCAACATCGATTGTGATGACGATTTTATCCCATTTTCAGTACATAGACTTGCGGAGTACATGGAAAATTCAACCGATTTCACGCTAGATCGTCAATATTTGCAGCAAGTTTTTTTGTAAACTGCACAATAACCCGCACCCCCTTCTCAAATTTTAAATTTTTGTCAAAAAAGTGTGGGTTTTCGGCGAGAATATACGGTAGACATGTGTATTAGAATATTGTTAGTATTGATGTAACAATCATTTTGATATATAGATTAAGGTCATGGTTCAAAGGCCAAGGTCACAGATGCAAAACAATACCTAAATGGTTAATTATCTCAAAAACTATAAACCTTTCATAAAGACATGTATATTAGAATATTGTTGGTATTGATGTAACAATCATTTTGATATATAGATTAAAGTCATGAGTTCAAAGGTCAAGGTCACAGATACCAAAAATCCCAAAATGGCCTAGTTTTTTGCTTTTGTACTTTTGTTTTCATTATTTTAGCCTCAAATCGTTACTATTTTGAAGGATTTTGACATTTAGGTTTTCAGTATTTATGTTTTCTTTAATTCTATCAGCTATCCATGATTTATCAGGTGAGCGTATTGGGCCCAATGGGCCTCTTGTATTTATAACAGGTGGTTTTTCAGTATAAGTAAGATGTGAATTTGATGCTTGCTCACATGATTAATAACGAACTGTGCATGTCTAGCATTGGGGATTCCAATAAACCTCAATGCTTGTATCACAGTTTTAACATTTTAACCTTCTGTGTTGAAAAAAACTGTGTCACAGTAGTTTTGCATGCAAAAGAGTCCTCAATGCTCATTGTCATAAGCATATTGCAAAAATATAAATTTTCTTGCATCTGTAGATGGAGACATCTTAATGTAAATTAAATTATCTAAAGTGAAAAGTAAAAAGCCTGTTTCACTTGTTTACCATTGCTTATATGTTCAATGCTGTGTTTGAGTTATTCCTCTTCTATCAATATGTAATTTAGGAATACAATATGTATCTATTGACAGTCCTAGCCGTAGATAAGTCCAAATTCTGTAAAATTTGTGTAATTTTATTTCATGATTGAAAAAATTTTGATTGGTACTCTTTCAATTAGGGCCTTTTGATATCTGACAAGATTTACTTTTCATTTAATTTCATTTAAAATTATTGCTGTAAGAATTTCTGATATGTGTGTTTTTAATTACCATGCCATTTGTCACTATATATATATATATATATTATATATATATATGTGTGAATGAATTTACAAAGTAATTATGTTATATATAACTAATCAGTTACGACAGTTTTTTTTTTGGCTTGTATGCAGGACTGTTTACTAAAATATAAAATATACATTTTGCATTAGTATTTGCCAACTTATACAGGAATCTCCAGCTTCTAGTGCATGATCTTCAAGGTGATTTGGTGAAATGAAACCCAATATAGCATAGTGTTTATGTTCCAATTAATAAAGATTTTTGAAGGGAAATTGTTTAGACATAGATGAGCAGTTAAACTACTGAGACATTTACCTTATCATACGTATATACACATTTCAGATATTAGGAAGAATTCGCCAAAGCTGAAAAGAAAAAGAAAGGAAATCCAGAGCATTTATTTACAGATGTCTACAAAGAAATGCCATGGCACATAGAAAGACAGAAAAATGAAATGAGAGAACATGTACAGAAATACAAGGACCAGTATCCAGTAGACTCTTACTTAGAATGGGTCAATCATGAATACTCAATATGATCTGGGGAATACTGTAAGCATGTTTTTATTCGGGGTATACTAATTTTGTGGTTTTGACCTTCTAAACTATTTTACAGTTAGAAATTTTCACAGTTCCGACTGTAGGAAAAGTAAAAAACAAAAATAAATAGTTTTTGCTGAGAAGAAATATTCACATTTACAAGTGTCCACTGTAAAAATCATGAATATCTCTTCTTCTTATACAGTATATTTCTGAGTTTATAGTCATTTTCAAAAATCGGTAAATATAACACCCGAAAAATGATAGAATTAATTGAATGTTTAATTTTGTGTGTGAATCTCAGTTGAATATGATTGTAACTTGTTTTTTACTCTGAATCATTTATTTAATAATGGTGTCCTGATTTTTATGTAATTATTTTGCTGTAAAATCATTAAATTTTCATAGGTTTTCATTTTTAGCTCAACTGGCTAAAGCCAGATGAGCTATTGGCATGATGCATGTGCGTATGTGTGCATGTGTGTGTCCATCTGTTAACAGCAAAAACTCTGATACTTCTGGCCAATTGAAACCAAATTTGCTGTGGAAGGTCCTAACTAGAGTCAAATTGTAGTTTGTAAAATCATGGCGATCGGATATCCAAGATGGCTGTCATTACTGAAAATAAAACAAACCTAAAAAAATTCTTCTCCAGCACCATTCATTAGAGGCAAAATCTGATGTGTTATTTGGCACCTACAAAGTATTAACCTACAATTTTGTACATTTTGTGAAATTCAGATAAAAATTGGGTTACACGTTTTTGTGTTTAATTTTGCATTAAGCTCAACTGGCTATAGCCAGGCTAGCTTTTGGCTTGGTTAGGTGTGCATGCATCCTTGGATAATCTTTGATCTTCTCCTCTGAAACCATGGGGCCAATTGAAACCAAATCTGGTGTGGAAGGTCCCTAGGTGGAGTAGCTCAAAGTTTTTACAAGGCAACCTTGTATGAATCTAAATGGCCGCATAACTATGAATAGCAAAATCACTAAATGGCTGTAGTGCATTCAATTTGCCACCAATTTTCTTTAAATTTAAGATATAGAAAGTAGATACTTAGCCAATAGCATAAGGGTTTTTTCATTGACCTAATTAAGCAAATTATGCGAATTAGGTAAATTTTGCCTGGTGAGCATTACAGGCCCTTTTGGCCTCTTGTTGTTTTCCGTGGATACTCTGAACCACTAATTTACTTGTCAATAAAATAGTATATATATGTATTACAAATTAAAACAAACATACTAATCCATGTTCGAATCACAATCCAGAAGCAAAGTAAAAACTTTGGAACTGACAAGTCAGGTTAGATACTTGAACCTCCACCAGAGAAGTGAGGCCGGGTGCTCCAGAAGGGCAAGCACCTCCTGTTTAGCTAGCTACACCCTCCATATGTGTAATCAAAATTGTGTGAAAGGAACATGGAACTATGGGACGTCAAATACCGTATAGCGGGTTATTTTCACGGGGTGTAAATTTTGGCATATTTTGGCGGTAGTATTAAATCGCCAAAATATTTATCGCCAAAAAATAGAACAGTCAAAATTTATTACCTTACAATATCTTACACTGTGACAAAGTGAATACGGTAGAAAATTCGATCGCTCAAACGTCGATGCCTTGAATATCCCGGATAACTCGAAGTCATCTGCCAGTCCCGTCCAAATCCCTATTAAATCATATGTCAATAACCTCGATCGCTTGAACTACGATAGCTTGAATACCCCGCTCACCTCGAACAATAAATAATTCTTGAAGGTGTAAATTTGGTAAAAATTCAACTTCTTTCGCTCGAATACAATTTTATCAGAATGACATGTGGTCAGTCATTGTAAACAAAACACAAGCTGAAGCCATGATACAGATTACATCGAAAGTAATAGAGCCAAACGAAATACTCGTCTGGAACATAGAGTGTTACTCAAGATTAGTAATGAACCGTGATCAGTTCAGTAATCTCTTAATCCGATTACGACCCACAGGTGCGTGATTGGTAAAACACCTGAGTCCACGCCAGATGATTAACTTTTTACCTCATCATAAAATATTCATATTCTGTTATTTTCATTTCATTGGAATGCGCATGGCAATGTGTATTGACGGTAGTTCGGTGATTATTACTAGTGTGGCGACACCTTTAGGGGTTTCGCGGGAAAGAATGGAACAATCTAGAACTTGCCACTCAAAAGTTTAACACAGACCTAACGGATAAGTGCCAAACCTACCAATAATTTGGTAAAGAATTGGTTACTTTATTATGGGTACGAATTCAAAACGGTATGTTAAACGTTGATAGGGTCGACTTTAACACTTATTAACTTTGAACCTTATTGTGGATTTTGTGTACAACATAGAAAAAATACAAAAATACCGTTTTTTCCGCGAGATTTTATCTATTTTCGGCGCATTGACGACTTTTGCGTACAATGAACGGTTTATTGAACAGGATCGGTTAACAGAAAGTTTGTATGAAAAGTTCGTTTTTTGCATGTTTGACCCAAAAATTAAGTATGATCGCGATTTTTCCAAACAATAACATAGTTGGATAGCTAGATCGCATTAGACTCCATAAAGTCTGAAAATTTTGGCAAAATCTATAGACAAAAAGTTAACTTTCTCAAAGATGCTATAATATGCTGCTAAAAGGGGAAAGTTGTCGCCTTTACATTTCACATCCAGAGGATGTTCCGAATGAATTCGTCACTATACTCTAGATTTTCCATTCTTTAATAACCGCCATGTGCTCTGTATTAAGCCTGTCTCACACAGAACACACGGCTTATACGGTTGGCCACACTTGTAAACCGTACATACAACCGAACCAACCGTGCCTTATCCAACTTACACTCGGGCCATTCGAGTGTATCCGTGAAAGCCGTGAATGATTTTTAAAACTGGCACGGGTGCCATGTTCGTGTATGATCGTATTAGACCGTGTGAGACCGTACGAGACTGTATATACAACCACACATGAAGTCCACTCCACTCGAATGTCACACGATCACCGTACGATTCACACGAGTGTACACACGGTTTTATACGACCAATACGGTTTCATACGATCGCCATACTCGTGCTACATTCGAGTCTAAATCGTACCAACTCATCCCCAGGCACGATTGGAGCTCAATACTCGTACCAGTCAACCCATGTATAACTGAGTATACTGTATAGGAATAGTGTGCCCAACCGTGTTCTGTGTGAGACAGGCTTTATAGCGGGAATAAAGTAAGTTTATTTTATATCATCAGTTGTTGTTATTTACTTTTACTTTCAACCAAATTTATTTAATTCAAATGAACTGTCCATATCGATAGATTTGCTGTTCGAAGTTCAACATTTTATTTACAAACGAAGTTTGAAAACTTCGAGATATCAATGTGAATTTAACAGCAGTTTTCTATTGTAATAAAATCGTCAAAATAAAAACTTGTCATGTTTTAATCGCTAAAATAAATACGCCAAAATTTACAACTGACTTTTTTTTGTCAAAAACGCCAAAATTTAGCCACGCCAAAATAACCCGCTATACGGTATATCCAGGGCAATCCTGGACACGGAGACATCAAACTTACTGTAAAAGGAAATCACAAATCTACCATCCACAAAATGGTATTTTTTCTTAGAAACATGAAAATAAATGATTTCACAGTATTATGAATGTTAATTACATTTAGAATGATTGCAAGGTGATATTAAGGATTGCTAGTCTCAGATATTACTATCATGTAGTTAAAATATAAAACTTGGTTAATTAATGTGCCACTTTTTTATGTGAGAATCTATTAGCATTTACTGACATGACTGTATTTTTATGTCTTAAAGAATTTGTACAATACACAAATTAAAGTGGTAGTTCATCTCAATTATGTAGTGATATTATTAAGTTTGGAGAGACTTATTGTTTCAACCTCGTTTCTTCCGTCTTTTTCGCCACTAAACTTGTCCACATGTTTTCTCGCAGTGGAATAATCCAATCTTGAACTTCACAGGAAGATGGATCCCCATCCTAAGCGGTGCAACTAGGTCTTGGAATTATCAAAATGGCGGCTGTTGCCATGGAAACTGATGAAGGCGGGAAAATCAAAAGTGCTCAAAATTCAATGAAATTTTATGTAAAGATTGTATAAGAAGCATAGAACTTGTTTAAAGGCTTGAAATTTCCAAAATGGCATGGAAATGGAAAAAGGCGGGGAAATTAAAAGTGCTCCGAATTATATGAAATTTCAATTACATATATTTAAAGGTCTTGGAATTTTGAAAATGGCCACCATTGCCATGGAAAAAGAAAAGGACCAAAAATTAAAAGTACTCGAAAATTGATGAAACTTTACAAAATGGTTGTAAAGAAACTATAAAACTCATTTTTGGGCTAATTTTTTTTAAATTGGAGGCCTTTGCAATTGAAACAGAGAAAGGCAAAAAAAAAAAAAAAAATTAAAAATGCTTCAAATTGGATGAAACTCTACAGAAAGATTGTATTGGAACTACTGAAATTATGTTCAGGCTAAAAAGTCCCAAAATGGCGGTGACCGGTCGTTGCCACGGAAATGGAAAAATCAAAAGTGATCCAAACTGGATGAAACTTACATAAAGTAAGACAGAAGTCTGTTTGGGAACCTTTTGCCAGGCGAGACAAAAATTGACCCCATTGTGTTTAAGGCACCCAATTGTCACAGCTATAATTGGCAGTCTGTCAAGTGACTCCTGATTTTCCTTATTTTTTCTGATTTTTCCTGATTTTGAGCTGTTCCTGATTTTTGTACGGCATTCACGACAGTGAAAGAGGTACTTTGCTATTGCTTTCTGCTAAGAAGATCGGGCTTCTGTTCTATGAAATAAGTACGCATGGAAATAGTGCGCCTGGTAAATGAACATGAAAGAAATATATGTTTTATCGTGAGATATGTATTCTGAGATGGGTAATGCATTTGGTTACATATGTACATATAGAATAAATTTTCGGAATATATTTCGGAATCTAGTAAAATATTGCGGAGGGATGCATCCAGTAATTTGTGCAATCTGGCGAACTGATCTCGTAAATACAATAAAAAGTAGTCCGGAAAGTTTGCATCCTACGATGTAAAATCATAACTTTTTATGAAACAAAACAACAATGACAGGTGGATTTAACTAATCCTTTATGAAATCTACAGTAATTTTAATTTATTTGGAAGGGTATAATAAACTATTTTGGTATTTGCGATATGCTGTCATATTTTAAAACTGATTTATTGATTACATTTCACTTTCGTGAAAGGGAGATAAATTGTACAGTGCTGTGTGCAAACTGAGCATGTGGATTTTAAATACTTTACCGATTTGGAATTGAAATTAACATGAAACGGGAATATTGTGAATGATAATCAGCAGATTACTTAACAGCAAATGATCCAGTTACATGCTAACGCTAGAATGAACCCCCTCATAGCAGCGGTTGGTCTGCTTTCTCTTTACCCAAAATGACAAACAACAATCGATCAGGTACAATTTATAAAACTTTATTAAATTTTAATTACTGATTCTTTTTCATATATTTATGAAATTATTATGTTCTGCCGTTTTCACTGAGCAATACATGGTTTGGTACATTGTTTTCTTTTCAAAAACACCATCCGTTTAACTATGCTTCAATCGAACCCGCCCACAAAAAAAAACCCAAAACAACATAATAACTTATTAATAAAAGAAGGTGAGGGAAATGGCCTAAGTAAGACATTTAAACTTTCCAATTATCATGAATTATATTTTGACATTTTGACAATGACCTTATTTTAGAATCAAAAACATCATGCTTAAATTCATATAAGCTGAAGGTCTAACTTGGAGGGAAGAAAGGGGGCAATTTTAAATTTTTAGCTCACCTGAGCCGAAAGGCTCAGATGAGCTATTGCTATCTATCACCGTCCGTCGTCCGTCGTCCGTCGTGCGTCGTGCGTAAACTTTACATTTTAATCTTCTCCTCCAAAACTACTGAGCCAAATTTGATTGAACTTGGTGATTATTATGCCTGGGTAACAGGCTTTCAAAATTGTGTTCGGGGTTTGACCACACCCAACAATATGGCTGCCATTACTATACATAGCCAAAAGACAAAAAAATCTTCTTCTCTGAAACCAAAAGGTGCAGACAAATTTTCATTAGATTTTTGGATTCAGGATACCTAGATACATTAAAATTGTGTTTTTCATGAAAATTGGACGAAAAATAGGTTACGCATTTTTTGCGTAAAATTATGTAATTTTTAGCTCACCTGGCCAAAGGCCAGGTGAGCTTATGGCATGGCGAGGCGTGCGTGCGTCCGTGCGTGCGTGCGTCAGTAAACTTTAATCTTCTCCTCCGAAACTACTGGGCCAAATGAAACCAAATTTGCCATGGAAGGTCCTTGACAGAGTCTAACTATAGTTTGTTCAAATCATGACGATCGAATATCCAAGATGGCCGCTGTTACTAAAAATAGACAAAACCTCAAAAAATCTTCTTCTCTTGAACCACTCATTGGAGGCAAAAACTGATGTGATATTTGGATTCTACATAGTCTTAACCTTTAAGTTTGTTCATTTCATGAAATTTGGTTTAAAAATAGGTTACGCGTTTTTGCGTTTAAATTTGCAAAAATCGTAAAATATTTTTAAATTGTTATAACTTGACTATATGACCAGATAATGACATGGGGTTTCCAGTTTTGACATATTCTTGTAATTACCTTCAAAATGGTGTCAAGGTCAATTATGAAGGTCATGACCTAATTTTTTACCTTTCTAATATTGTTTATTATCTGGAAAACTATAAACTTTTTATGTAGGCATGTATATTAGAATATTGTTAGCTCACCTGGCCAAAGGCCATGTGAGCTTATGGCATGGCGAGGCGTGCGTCCGTGCGTGCGTCCGTGCATGCGTCAGTAAACTTTAATCTTCTCCTCCGAAACTACTGGGCCAACTGAAACCAAATTTGCCATGGAAGGTCCTTGACAGAGTCTAACTATAGTTTGTTCAAATCATGGCGATCGAATATCCAAGATGGCCGCTGTTACTAAAAATAGACAAAACCTAAAAAAATCTTCTTCTGTTGAACCACTCATTGGAGGCAAAAACTGATGTGATATTTGGATTCTACATAGTCTTAACCTTTAAGTTTGTTCATTTCATAAAATTTGGTTTAAAAATAGGTTACGCGTTTTTGCGTTTAATTTGAAAAAATCGTAAAATAATTTTAAATTGCTATAGCTTGACTATATGACCAGATAATGACATGGGGTTTTCAGTTTTGACATATTCTTGTAATTACCTTCAAATGGTGTCAAGGTCAATTATGAAGGTCATGACCTAATTTTTTACTTTTCTTATATTATTTATTATCTCGAAAACTATAAACTTTTTGTATAGGCATGTATATTGGAATATTGTTGGTATTGATGTAACGATCATTTGATATATAGATTAAGGTCATTGGTTCAAAGGTCAAGGTCACAGATGCGAAAGAATACTGAAATGGTTCATTATCTTGAAAACTATGAACTTTTTGTATAGGCATGCATATTAGAATGTTGTAGGTATTGATACAACGATCATTTTGATGTATAGAAAAAGGTCATGGGTCCAAAGGTCAAGGTCACAGTAGCAAAACAATACCAAAATCATTAATTATCTCGAAAACTATAAACTTTTTGTATAGGCATGTATATTGGAATGTTGTTGGTATTGATGTAACGATCATTTTGATATATAGATGAAGGTCATTGGTTCAAAGGTCAAGGTCACAGATGCGAAAGAAAACTTAAATGGTTCATTATCTTGAAAACTATGAACTTTTTGTATAAGAATATATATGAGAATATTGTAGGTATTGATACAACGATCATTATAATGTATAGAAAAAGGTCATGGGTCAAAAGGTCAAGGTCACAGTAGCAAATCAATACCAAAATAGTTCATTATTTTGAAAATTATAAACTTTTTGTATAGGCATGTATATTGGAATATTGTTAGTATTGATGTAAAGAACATTTTGATATTTAGATTAAGGTCATTGGTTCAAAGGTCAAGGTCACAGATGCGAAAGAATACTGAAATGGTTCATTATCTTGAAAACTATGAACTTTTTCTATAGGCATGTATATTAGAATGTTGTAGGTATTGATGTAAAGATCATTTTGATATATAGATTAAGGTCATTGGTTCAAAGGTCAAGGTCACAGATGCAAAAGAATACTGAAATGTTTCATTATATTGAAAACTATGAACTTTTTGTATAGGCATGTATATTAGAATGTTGTGGTTATTGATACAACGATAATTTTCATGTATAGAAAAAGGTCATGGGTCTAAAGGTCAAGGTCACAGTAGCAAGTCAATACCAAAATGGTTCATTATCTTGAAAACTATAAACTTTTTGTATAGGCATGTATATTGGAATATTGTAAGTATTGATGAAACGATCATTTTGATATATAGATTAAGATCATTGGTTCAAAGGTCAAGGTCACAGATGCGAAAGAATACTGAAATGGTTCATTATCTTGAAAACTATGAACTTTTTGTATTGGCATGTATATTAGAATGTTGTAGGTATTGATGTAAAGATCATTTTGATATATAGATTAAGGTCATTGGTTCAAAGGTCAAGGTCACAGATGCGAAAGAATACTGAAATGGTTCATTATCTTGAAAACTATGAACTTTTTGTATAGGCATGTATATTAGAATGTTGTAGGTATTGATACAACGATCATTTTGATGTATAGAAAAAGGTCATGGGTCCAAAGGTCAATGTCACAGTAGCAAAACAATACCAAAATCATTAATTATCTCGAAAACTATAAACTTTTTGTATAGGCATGTATATTGGAATATTGGAAGTATTGATGTAACGATCATTTTGATATATAGATTAAGGTCATTGGTTCAAAGGTCAAGGTCACAGATGCGAAAGAATACTGAATTGGTTTATTATCTTGAAAACTATAAACTTTTTGTATAGGCATGTATATTAGAATGCTGTAGGTATTGAGACAACGATCATTTTGATGTATAGAAAAAGGTCATGGGTCAAAAGGTCAAGGTCACATTTGCAAATCAATACCAAAAAGGTTCATTATCTCGAAAACTATGAACTTTTTGTATAGGCATGTATATTAGAATATTGTTGGTATTGGTGCAATGATCATTTTAATATATAGATTATGGTCATTGGTTCGAAGGTCAAGGTCACAGATGCGAGTAGCAAGTTTCATAAATATCTAAATATACACATCAGAGTTATTGCTCCTTAAATGTAGTATTATGTTTTTGTGCTGTAAACGGCCCAGGTGAGCGGTACAGGCCCTATTGGGCCTCTTGTTGGTATTGATGTAATGATTATTTTGATATATAGATTAAGGTCATTGGTGCAAAGGTCAAGGTCACAGATGCGAAAGAAAACTGAAATGGTTCATTATCTTGAAAACTATTAACTTTTTGTATAGGCATGTATATTAGAATGTTGTAGGTATAGATACAACGATCATTTTGATGTATAGAAAAAGGTCATGGGTCCAAAGGTCAAGGTCACAGTAGCAAAACAATACCATAATCGTTAATTATCTCCAAAACTATAAACTTTTTGTATAGACATGTATATTGGAATGTTGTTGGTTTTGATGTAACGATCATTTTGATATATAGATTAGGTCACTGGTTTAAAGGTCAAGGTCACAGATACGAAAGAAGACTGAAATGGTTCAATATCTTTAAAACTATAAGCTTTTTGTATAGGCATGTATATTACAAAGTTGTAGGTATTGATACAACGATCATTTTGATGTATAGAAAAAGGTCATGGGTCCAAAGGTCAAGGTCACAGTAGCAAATCAATACCAAAAAGGTTAATTATCTTGAAAACTATAAACTTTTTGTATAGGCATGTATATTGGAATGTTCTTGGTTTTGATGTAACGATCATTTTGTTATAGAGATTAAGGTCATTAGTTCAAAGGTCAAGGTCACAGATGCATAAGAATACTGAAATGGTTCATTATCTTGTAAACTATGAACTTTTTGTATAAGCATGTATATTAGAATGTTGTAGATATTGATACAACGATCATTTTGATGTATAGAAAAAGGTCATGGGTCCAAAGGTCAAGGTCACAGTAGCAAAACAATACCATAATCGTTAATTATCTTCAAAACTATAAACTTTTTGTATAGACATGTATATTGGAATGTTGTTGGTTTTGATGTAACGATCATTTTGATATAGAGATTAAGGTCATTAGTTCAAAGGTCAAGGTCACAGATGCGAAAGAATACTGAAATGGTTTATTATCTTGAAAACTATTAACTTTTTGTATAGGCATGTATATTAGAATGTTGTAGATATTGATACAACGATCATTTTGATGTATAGAAAAAGGTCATGGGTCCAAAGGTCAAGGTCACGGTTGCAAAACAATACCAAAAAGATTCATTATCTCGAAAACTATGAACTTTTTGTATAGGCATGTATATTAGAATATTGTTGGAATTGATGCAATCATCATTTTGATATATAGATTATGGTCATTGGTTCGAAGGTCAAGGTCACAGATGCGAGTAGCAAGTTTCATAAATATCTAAACATCAGAGTTATTGCTCCTTAAATGTAGTATTTATTGTGTTTTTGTGCTGTTAACGGCCCAGGTGAGCGGTACAGGCCCTATTGGGCCTCTTGTTAAAATGAGACATTTATTGTTATAACTTCATAATGGCTGAAGATAATTGTATGGAGTTTTCACTGTTGATCTTGTCTTGCGATTTTTTTCCGATTGATGTCAAGGTCAAAGGTCAAGGTCATGTCCCAGTTTTTGACCTTTGATAAAAAATGCTATTTTTTATACATTTCTGGTGATAATGACGTAGGAATTTTGGTTGATTGTAGGTATTGACATGACGATCATTTTGATATATCGATTAAGGTCATGGGTTCAAAGGTCAAGGTCACAGATGTACAAGTTTACCAAAATAGTTAATTATCTGCAAAACTATGAACTTTTTGTATAGGCATTTATATTAAAATATTGTAGGTAATGGCCCAATGGTCATTTTGATATATAAATAAAGGTCATGAGTTCAAAGGTCAAGGTGACAGATGTAAACAAGTACTGAAATGATTATTTATCTCAAAAACTATAGACTTTTTGTATAGGCATGTATATAAGTTTATTGTAGGTAATGGCCCTATGGTCATTTTGATATATGAATAAAGGTCATGAGTTCAAAGGTCAAGGTCACAGATGTAAACAAGTACTGAAATGATTATTTATCTCAAAAACTATAGACTTTTTGTATAGGCATGTATATTAGAATATTTTAGGTATTAACCTATCGATCATTTTGATATATGAATGAAGGTCATGGGTTCAAAGGTCAAGGTCACAGATGTGAATGAATACCTGAATGGTTAATTATCTTGAAAACTGTTAACTTTTTATATATGCATGTATATTAGAATATTGTAGGTATTAGCCTAACAACCATTTTGATATATGAATAAAGGTCATGGGTTCAAAGGCCAAGGTCACAGATGCGAATGAATACCTAAATGGTTAATTATCTTGAAAACTATTAACTTTTTGTATAGGCATGTATATTAGAATATTGTTGGTACTGGCACAGTGGTCATTTTGATATCTGAATGAAGGGCATGGGTTCAAATGTCAAAACCACTGAACTATGTTTTGACCGACAAATCCAAGACTCCCTGATGACGTAACAATGAGAAAGTGCACGTGCACATTACTGCTAATGTTGTATCACCACAGTGTGGTGATACAAGATTCTGTATCATACATGTTCGATAAAACTTGTATTTCGTCAAATCAGATCGAAAAACTAGTCTAATGTTAGATAAAAACAAGTACTGAGATGATTATTTATCTCAAAAACTATAAACTTTTTGTATAGGGATGTATATTAGAATATTGGCCTAATTATCATTTTGATATTTGAATGAAGCTCATGGGTTCAAAAGTCACAGGTGAGCGTTAAGGCCCATGGGCCTCTTGTTTATTATTATTATTTTTTTTTTTTTTTTGGTTTTTATCACTTTTTAAATAAAAAATTCCTGATAATCTCCTGAATTTTTACTAAAAACCCTCCTGATTTCCTAATTTTTGGGCCAAAAAGTGCTTGACAGACTGAATTGGAGATAATTTTTTGCTTCCCACTACATACAATAGTTTAGTGAACTTAAAGACTTTTAAAAGAGAAGTTAAATAAATGTATTTTATATGTCCGTTTCTAAAATTTTCAAAATTTCTTAGAGTTGTGCTCTTTCAAATTGTAATCTTGTTTTTGCAATCTTTACCAACACCAATTGCAATAATGCAAATGCCTTGCCTTGGCACTCATTTTCAAATGGTTGAGAATTTTCAGCTCAGAGAGTACATGCCTGATTCACAATACCACAGAATAAATTACAGCAGTGATATACATCTATATTAAATGTCCGTGATTACAGATGGTATACAAGTTTATGTCGTTTTGATTATAATGAAACTGGATCTAAAACAATAGAATGAATTATAGATCAGGACCTGATTGTTCAAAGCTCTGTTGGTATAGCTAAATGGTTGGTGAAATTCCGAAATGTTATTAAAATGACAAATATTTATTGTATACCTACCATTTTAACTTAATCGACTCCATTTCATAATTGAAATTGTATGCTCTTACTATTATTGAGAAATTTTAAGTATAGTTAAACCTGTCTATAAAGGCAACCTAAAGGAACAGTGGCTTTTATGACCAAGTTTCTCTTATATACATGCATACAGGTTCAAACATGGATAGAAAAGAATTTCATCAAACTGGCCTTTTAAAACCAATGGACACTTACTGTAAACTGCTTTATATTGGCGAATACCTATTTTAGCCATTGACAAATGGTAAACATATTAGTGCAGTTTAATTTTAGCGTAATCAATTCCAGACCAAGCTGTATTATACGTCTTTATATCACCCTATTTTTGCCTAAAACCCGCAACTTAAAAAAAAAAAATGGGGGTGTCAGTATTCGACAGGTTAACAGAAAATAATAAAAATAATTATGTAGTTGTGTTTTAATTGGTTTGACTTTTACTGCGAAACCTCGGTAACTGACCAATAAGGAAGTCTTGAGACAGACAGCTTTAATCATAATTTGGTCCTCTCGTCAATTACACATTTTACTAAATTAATAATTACCCATTTTGTTTTTAGCTCACCTGAGCACAAAGTGCTCAAGTGAGCTATTGTGATCAGTCTTTGTCCGTCGTGCGTCGTGCGTCGTGCGACGTGCGTCGTGCGTCGTGCGTCAACTTTTCATTGTTAACACTCTAGAGGCCACAATTTTTTTTATATCTTCATCAAACTTGTCCAGAACATTGTTCAGGTCAAAAGCTAAGTCAAGTTCATATATGGAATGTGTTGGATCAATAAGTAGGTCACTAGGTCAAATCAAAGAAAAACCTTGTTAACACTCTAGAGTCCATATTTTTTGTCCAATCTTCATATAATTTGGCCAGAACAACCTTCATGACCAAAGCAAGGTCAAGTTCCTATATGGGTCATGTTAGATCAATAAGTAGGTCACTAGGCCAAATCATAGAAAAACCTTGTTAACACTCTAGAGTCCATATTTTTTGTCCAATCTTCATATAATTTGTCCAGAACGATGTTCATGACCAAAGCAAGGTCAAGTTCGTATATGGGTTATGTTGGGTCAATAAGTAGGTCACTAGGTCAAATCATAGAAAAACCTTGTTAACGCTCTAGAGTCCATATTTTTTGTCCAATCTTCATATAATTTGTCCAGAACGATGTTCATGACCAAAGCAAGGTCAAGTTCGTTTATGGGTTATAATGGGTCAATAAGTAGGTCACTAGGTCAAATCATAGAAAAACCTTGTTAACGCTATAGAGTCAATATTTTTTGTCCAATCTTCATATAATTTGTCTAGAACGATGATCATGACCATAGCAAAGTCAAGGACATATACCGATCATGTTGGGTCAATAAGTAGGTAACTAGGTCAAATAATAGATAAACCTTGTTAACACTCTAGAGTCCATATTTTTTGTCCAATCTTCATATAATTTGTCCAGAACAATGTTCATGACCAAAGCAAGGTCAGGTTCATATATCATTAATTTTGGGTCAATAAGTAGGTCACTAGACCAAATCATAGAAAAACCTTGTTAACACTATAGAGTCCATAGTTTTTGTTCAATCTTCATATAATTTGTCCAGAACGATGTTCATGACCAAAGCAAGTTCAATTTCGTATATGGGTCATATTGGGTCAATAAGTAGGTCACTAGGTCAAATCATAGAAAAACCTCGTTAACACTCTAGAGTCCATACTTTTTGTCCAATCTTCATATAATTTGTCCAGAATGATGTTCATGACCAAAGCAAAGTAACGTTCATATATCGATAATGTTGGGTCAATAAGTAGGTCATTAGGTCAAATTAAACAAAAACCTTGTTAACACTGTAGAGTCCATATTTTTTGTCCAATCTTCATATAATTTGTCCAGAACGATGTTCATGACCAAAGCAAGTTCAAGTTCGTATATGGGTCATGTTGGGTCAATAAGTAGGTCACTAGACCAAATCATAGAAAAACCTTGTTAACACTATAGAGTCCATAGTTTTTGTCCAATCTTCATATAATTTGTCCAGAACGATGTTCATGACCAAAGCAAGGTCAAGTTCATATATCGTTAATTTTGGGTCAATAAGTAGGTCACTAGGTCAAATCAAAGAAAAACCTTGTTAACACTCTAGAGTCCATATTTTTTGTCCAATCTTCATATAATTTGTCCAGAACAATGTTCATGACCAAAGCAAGGTCAAGTTCGTATATGGGTCATGTTGGGTCAATAAGTAGGTCACATTAACAATGTTCTAGAGTCCATACTTTTTGTCCAATCTTCATATAATTTGTCCAGAATGATGTTCATGACCAAAGCAAAGTAACGTTCATATATCGATAATGTTGGGTCAATAAGTAGGTCATTAGGTCAAATTGAACAAAAACCTTGTTAACACTGTAGAGTCCATATTTTTTGTCCAATCTTCATATAATTTGTCCAGAACGATGTTCATGACCAAAGCAAGGTCAAGTTCGTATATGGGTCATGTTGGATCAATAAGTAGGTCACTAGGTCAAATCATAGAAAACCTTGCTAACACGTTAGAGTCCATGTTTTCTGTCCAATCTTCGCATAATTTGTCAAGAACAATGTTCAGGACAAAAGCTAGGTCAAGTCATTAACTTATAATGAATTCTGTTAATCCTCTATTCATGACATTATTGGAAAAATGTGTATAATTCAACTTATTCTCAGGTGAGCGCCAGGGCCTCATGGCCCTCTTGTTTTAATTTATTCATTTAAATAGATCTACCAACTGTCTACCAACTATTTATTTCAAATACAAATGTTTCGACACAATGTCGATGTGACCCCGTTAAAAGCTGTTTAGATAATAAGAGGTCAATAATTAGGATTTATAGGATGTTGCTGACATCACAGAAAAAAGAATCTATTCCCGCATAATCGGTCTAATTTGTTGATATTAATTATTAATATTTTAATGTTTGAAGTCAACTACTGTTCGCTAAACTGGTAAATTAAAATTAATTACCTGAAAATGAGACTTGTCACATTGTAAGTATTACATACAATGGCTGGTAATTAACAGCTTTCCTAGAGTTTTCCCTAATTTATCCGTTAATCCACTTGTTGTGGTCAGTGTACTGTGTCATTATTCCCTAATTTCTTATCATACATGAGTTTATTGATGGAAGTCATACCATTACGATATTGTTACACTCGTGTCATTCAGAACATGTTGGAAGTACTATAATTTGAACATATACTATTATTTTAAAACTGACTATATAACCATTCAACGTAAGTCCATACCCATTCATATTCACAGAAGCGCTGTACAGTACTGATTTTTTTGTAATTTTAGCCCAGACACTCTTATCGCCAATTGTGCTAAAATAAAACTGCCGCTAAAAAATTACGGTTTACAGTATATAGCATAAACATGTTGCTCATTTGGTAGAGCATCAGACTTGAGATCCAAGGGTTGTGAATTCAAATCCTAAGAGGGAAATGTGAGAGCAAGTTTTTTAATTCCACATTGCAGCTGACTTACTCCGTGTTGGGATAATGGATCAGTGGGACAGCAACCTCTGCAACTGCTACCTCCATGAGCAATCACCTAAAAGTCACCTTAGATGCACACTACTAAAACGCAGACATGCATAATATACACCGTCAGCGATGGTACCTCAGGTTAGCCTAGTGTAATTTGGCTGACATTGCACTGCAGTGCAAAGTTTTAAATGTGCCCATACAAGCCTAAATCTTACATAAGGTATCTAATATAGTAAAGTGCATAGAGATGGCCTTTAAGGCAGATTTGACTGTAATACTTAAAATGCAAATTTTCCCTAACCAACTTGATATGGTAATAAAGTTTGGAACAACTTGGTCCTGTAGATTATATTCAAGAATTTCAAGAATGAAGATCAAATTTTGTAAAATACTCTAGATGTGTTACATTTTTATAATGATTAATTATTATTTCAGTGACATTTAAGACTTTTAAATGTCACAATTATTTGTTTGTTTTAATAGAATACATGTTTAATAAAATATTTCAAATATACGTTGATTTGTAGGCTGTTTTATTCATAAAATAAACTTTCCACAAAATAAGATAAATGTTATCTTTAAGTTTTCTTCTCCTGATTTTTAACTCCAAAACATTTTCAGTGTTTTTGGCATTATAGTGGTCGTTTGAACAGATAATGTAATATTTTGCGGGGCAATTATGTTATCTCCCTTGATCATTTATACATCGGCTATATCTGCAAAACTCGCAGAACGGTAATACTCAGTTATGTCAATCTACTTCCGATTTCTTCCATATAAGTAAAACTCGCCGAACGGTACTACTCGGTTGTGTGTGTCTACTTCTGATTTCTTCCATATAAGGAATACATTCATGAAATTTTAATTATGGCAGATATATTTATTTGTAATCTCTCAAAAAATTTTTTTAAAAAAAAGTACTGTAAAACCCATGTAATTTACATACTTTTTAAAAGTGAAAAAAGTTTAGCATATGTAAATGAGTAGCTCATTTCTACATTTTTTCTCTCGATATACAGATGTAAACATTCAAACATTAAGTTGATATATTTGGTGACAAAATAAAGATTTAAAAATAAAATAAGGCATTTAAAAATTTATTAATTGACTTCAATTTATGTTGAATGGTATGTAATACTTAATTCTTTTGTTCAATTTCACTGGTTCATTACTGCTAATGACATCTACTAAAGTATAATCAGAAATGGATTACATTCAGTTTTATGGATTTTTCTCAAAAACCGGTTAAAGATGAAAAACAGAAATTTGGCTGTGTATATAACAAGATTCTGCCTAATTTATCATAATGGTTTGAGTTTTTCATCGCTTGAGACTTTGCCTCTGTATAGTGTAAATTTTTGTCAAAAATGTTCAAGCTGAAAAAAATCTAAGTTTTTGACTCCACGTCTTATGACAAAACCAACCCTTTTTATTATGATTTCATTCAAAGTTTAAAAGGTGTCACAGGTGATTGACTTATAGACTGGACAACAGCTTGATGACATCAAAATGAGGCCAAAGGAAAAAAACACCTGTGTATAAGGTTATGGAGAGAGTACCTAACATAGATCCAACAATTGACAAGTAAATTGCAAAATGACTTGCATTTGAAGTGAATGTAATTTATACATGTTTATTTTTAACTGTTTACAACATAAGTGTATCACTAATTGTTTTAAGCCATTGCGCAATTAAACTACGGGTAAAAAAGTAGTACCAATGTTAGGTTTGAAATGTACATATATTATGCATCTCTGTATATTTCGGAGAATTAAAAAAATGAATTCCAGATACATACCTAACTTCCCTCACCCATATAAGCATTTTTCCCATCTGAATCATAGCGGAAATTCCTTTAGAATGCATTATGGTAAAATAACATTAATCAGAACTTGATTTGGTTTGGCCTTAATACAGGGCAGAGCACATGGTTGATTAGTCTTCCTTGCATAATAAACTGGTTATATGATGAAAAAAGGTCATGAACTATCATTATGCCTTACATGGGAAAAAAGGCGGAGTAAATAGACTTTGTTAATTTTTCATCATTGCAGAAATTGTGAAATTTTTCTCAGTAAAGCTGGATTATAGCAAACTATACATTATGGAAACCTAAAGTGCATATTAGGCCGATTGATTATAAATACATTTTGTCAAGAAAAAATAAATATTTTCAGTAATAAATTTTTTAGAGACAAATAACTGAGTGTAATCCATTTCTGTTTATACTTTTTTTTTTTTTAGTAACACCTATAACACCTATCGAGATCTGTGTCAATAAGACGATCTCAACCAATCAGATTTCAGATTGTAAATATAGATTACTTCCTCTGTCGGATGAGTTTCACCCAAGCTGATGTTCATTGATGTGTGTAGTTTCCAGTTTGTTTTTATTATGACTCAGATAAGCTCCTATGTTGCGAAACTGTAAATTAACAACACAGAGGCATTTTGCAGTTTGTAGAATAATATCTTTTTATATCATGAATATAATCCCTATCAAACTGGACACTTTTTTCTATAATTTGATTTGATGAAAAATAAATAAATCTGTTCATATTTACTTTACAAGAGTAGGAGCTTTTTTATAAAAAATTTAGCCTAAAAATCAACTGTGTATATTATAACACAACCTGCCAAAGGCAGCGGACACCTTAACAACTGCCCGACTTGCAAAAAAATAAGTATTGTCTTGAACGGTCATGCCATCCTCGGAAACAAGTCGCTGATCAAGAATAACTTAAGAAATCATATAACCTAACCATAGGGATAAAAGTAATAGTTTCAACCCAGGTGTTACGATAAACCTTACCAATATCATTCATAAAAATTCTGATTGTCACTTGATAATCAATCTGTTAATTAGAGGTTAATACTCCGGTTCTTAAAGCATGGTCCCACAAATCGGATAAAAAACTATCGGCCAATAAAACTCCGAATTGAAAATC
Organism: Anadara kagoshimensis; assembly: GCA_021292105.1. Classification (NCBI taxonomy): domain Eukaryota; kingdom Metazoa; phylum Mollusca; class Bivalvia; order Arcoida; family Arcidae; genus Anadara; species Anadara kagoshimensis. Next base: position 14,758,789 of record CM037858.1, on the reverse strand, counting down.
AGTCATTCAGTTTTTTTCTCGATAACGGACAAGCCTGTATTGTTAATTTCGACTGAGTTAGTTTACGATCTAAGATGAAGCCACATATCGTTATATTGTAAAATCAGTGTGATTAGTAATCAGTATTAACAGTCTAATAATCAACCCAAGGGTTGATCCTCTAATCACTTAATTCCGAGTCCACGTGCGTGTTCAACAAACCATGTAAACAAAATCCCCTACAAGATCAATATAGCTTTTCTTGAAACATCAAAGTTACCACAAACAGAACAAAATAGTTTACAAATACATTTTTTTTAATCACATTTCCAACAATTTTCATCTTGGAAAATAAATTAAATATCTGCCCGTTTTTAGTCAGATGAAGAGATCAGAGGATCGGGAATTCACATAGTTGACATGTACTGAATCAGAGGGAATTCCACCACCTTAATTCATAGTTTTGTCATCTAATGAAATTTATTGATAACGTCAACTTCATTTTAAATGTATATAAAATATTCTTTAAAACAATGCTTTTATTTCATTTTGTTTAATTTAAGTAATAAATAATTTTATTTTATTTTAAATTAAATGAATTTAATTGGGTTTTTAATTATATTTATTTGGTTCTATCAGAATAATATTATTTGTATGTCTTTAATTTCAAAATGCAGCGTTTGTTTTACCTCACCTGTGCCAAAAGCTCAGATGAGTTATTGTTATCTTTCTTCATCTGCTGTGTGTCTGGTGTAAACTTTAAATCAACTCCTTCAAAATTACTGTCCCAAGTTGGATGATACTTGGCAGAAATTATGTCTAGGTAAAGGGTTTCAGATTTGCACAAATAAAGGGGTCTAGTCCCTTGGGGGACCCAAAAGGAGGAAATAGTGAAAATTTTTAAAACCTCTTAAATGTATAATAGATATAACTTAGATATTTCATGTACAGTCAAACCTGTCTATAAAGGCCACCCAAGGGAACCAGTAAAACTGGTCTTCATGAACAGATGGTCTTTATAATTATACAGAATCAAATAATATAATAAAAGAGCAATTGGGATACAATTGTACTGGTCTTTATATGCAGGTGACCCTTATATAGAGATGATCTTTAAGGCAGGTTGGACTGTAGAACATACTTAGGGCACCTTGTTTCAGAATTGCAGAAATCTTAGCTGTATGGGCCAAAATGGGGACATGACAAGGTATTTAAGGGAGAAATTGCCAAAAAAAGAGTATTTGTCAATATATTTGGACAACTATTAGCTTTTTGTATAGGCATGTTTATTAGAATATTGTAGGTATTGGTATTATGATCATTGTGATTTATGAATGAAAGCCATGGGTTCAAAGGTCAAGGTCACAGATGCAAACTATTACTGAAATACATGTAGCTAATTATCTCAAAAGTATTGACAATTGGTATAGGCATGTATATTAGAATATTGTTGGTATTGATATCCCAATCATTGTGACATATGAATGAAGGTCATGGGTTCAAAGGTCAAGGTCACAGATATATAAAAATACTGAAATGGCCTTGTTAGCTCACCTGAGCACAAAGTGCTCAAGTGAGCTATTGTGATCAGTCTTTGTTCGTCGTGCGTCGTGTGTCGTGTGTCGTGCGTCAACTTTTCATTGTTAACACTCTAGAGGCCACAGTGTTTGTTATATCTTCACCAAACTTGTCCAGAACATTGTTCAGGTCAAAAGCTAAGTCAAGTTCATATATGGAATGTGTTGGATCAATAAGTAGGTCACTAGGTCAAATCAAAGAAAAACCTTGTTAACACTCTAGAGTCCATATTTTTTATCCAATCTTCATATAATTTGTCCAGAACAACGTTCATGACCAAAGCAAGGTCAAGTTCGTATATGGGTCATCTTGGATCAATAATTAGGTCACTAGGCCATATCATAGAAAAACCTTGTTAACACTCTAGAGTCCATATTTTTTGTCCAATCTTCATATAATTTGTCCAGAACGATGTTCATGACCAAAGCAAGGTCAAGTTCGTATATGGGTTATGTTGGGTCAATAAGTAGGTCACTAGGTCAAATCAAAGAAAAACCTTGTTAACACTCTAGAGTCCATATTTTTTGTCCAATCTTCATATATTTTTTCCAGAACGATGATCATGACCAAAGCAAGGTCAAGTTCATATATCGTTAATGTTGGGTCAATAAGTAGGTCACTAGGTCAAATCAAAGAAAAACTTTCTTAACACTCTAGAGTCCATAGTTTTTGTCCAATCTTCATATAATTTGTCCAGAACGATGATCTTGACCATAGCAAAGTCAAATCGATCATGTTGGGTCAATAAGTAGGTCACTGGGTCAAATCAAAGAAAAACCTTGTTAACACTCTAGAGTCCATAGTTTTTGTCCAAACTTTATATAATTTGTCCAGAATGATGTTCATGACCAAAGCAAGGCCAAGTTCTTATATCGTTAATGTTGGGTCAATAAGTAGGTCACTAGGTCAAATCATAGAAAAACCTTGTTAACACTATAGAGTCCATATTTTTTGTCCAATCTTCATATATTTTTCCAGAACGATGTTCATGACCAAAGCAAGGTCAAGTTCATATATCGTTAATGTTGGGTCAATAAGTAGGTCACTAGGTCAAATCAAAGAAAAACCTTGTTAACACTCTAGAGTCCATATTTTTGTCCAAACTTATATAATTTGTCCAGAACGATGATCATGACCATAGCAAAGTCAAGTTCTATATCGATCATGTTGGGTCAATAAGTAGGTCACTAGGTCAAATAATAGAAAAACCTTGTTAACACTCTAGAGTCCATAGTTTTTGTCCAATCTTCATATAATTTGTCCAGAACAATGTTCATGACCAAAGAAAGGTCAAGTTCTTATATGGTTCATGTTGGGTCAATAAGTAGGTCACTAGGCCAAATCATAGAAAAACCTTGTTAACACTATAGAGTCCATAGTTTTTTGTCAATCTTATATAATTTGTCCAGAATGATGTTCATGACCAAAGCAAGGTCAATATCTTATATGGGTCATGTTGGATCAATAAGTAGGTCACTAGGCCAAATCATAAAAAAACCTTGTTAACACTCTAGAGTCCATATTTTTTCGTTTAATCTTCATATAATTTGCCCAGAACGATGTTTATGACCAAAGCAAGGTCAAGTTATTATATGGTGATGTTGGGTCAATAAGTAGGTCACTAGGTCAAATAATAGAAAAACCTTGTTAACACTCTAGAGTCCACATTTTTGTCCAATCTTCATATAATTTGTCCAGAACAATGTTTGACCACAGCAAGACCTTGTTCATATATGGGTCATGTTGGTCAATAAGTAGGTCACTAGGCCAAATAATATTAAAACCCTGTTAACACTCTAGAGTCCATATTTTTTGTCCAATCTTCATATAATTTGTCCAGAACAATGTTCATGACTAAAGCAAGGTCAAGTTTGTATATAGGTCATGTTGGATCAATAAGTAGGTCACTAGGCCAAATCATAAAAAAAACCTTGTTAACACTCTAGAGTCCATATTTTTCGTTTAATCTTCTTATAATTTGTCCAGAACGATGTTTATGACCAAAGCAAGGTCAAGTTATTATATGGGTGATGTTAGGTCAATAAGTAGGTCACTAGGTCAAATCAAAGAAAAACCCTGTTAACACTCTAGAGTCCATATTTTTTGTCCAATCTTCATATAATTTGTCCAGAACAATGTTCATGACTAAAGCAAGGTCAAGTTTGTATATAGGTCATGTTGGATCAATAAGTAGGTCACTAGGCCAAATAATAGTAAAACCTTGTTAACACTCTAGAGTCCATATTTTTTGTCCAATCTTCATATAATTTGTCCAGAACGATGTTCATGACCAAAGCAAGGTCAAGTTCGTATATGGGTTATGTTGGGTCAATAAGTAGGTCACTAGGTCAAATCATAAATAGACCTTGTTAACACTCTAAAGTCCATATTTTGTGTCCAATCTTCATATAATTTGTCCAGAACAATGTTCATGACCAAAGCAAGGTCAAGTTCTTATATGGGTGATGTTTGGTCAATAAGTAGGTCACTAGGTCAAATCAAAGAAAAACCTTGTTGACACTCTAGAGTCCATATTTTTTGTCCAATCTTCATATAATTTGTCAAGAACGATGTTCATGACCAAAGCAAGATCAGGTTCATATATCGATAATGTTGGGTCAATAATTAGGTCACTAGGTCAAATCAAAGAAAAACCTTGTTAACACTCTAGAGTCCATATTTTTTGTCCAATCCTTATATAATTTGTCTATTCATGACCAAAGCAAGATCAGGTTCATATATCGATAATGTTGGGTCAATAATTAGGTCACAAGGTCAAATCTAAGAAAAACCTTGTTAACACTGTAGAGTCCATATTGTTTGTACAATCGTCATATAATTTGCCCAGGACGATGTTCATGACAAAAGCTAAGTGAAGTTTGTATACGGGTCATGTTGGATCAATAAGTAGGTCACTAGGTCAAATCATAGAAAACCTTGCTAACACTTTAGAGTCCATGTTTTCTGTCCAATCTTCGTATAATTTGTCAAAAACAATGTTCAGGACAAAAGCTAGGCCAAGTTCATATTAACTTATAATGAATTGTGTTAATCCTCTATTCATGACATTATTGGAAAAATGTGTAGAATTCAAGTTATTCTCAGGTGAGCGCCAGGGCCTCATGGCCTTCTTGTTTTTACCTCAAATGACCAATCGTCTGTTTCGGATAAAAAGATTTTTTAAGATATTTTTGCATCTTCGGACACCTTGACCTAGTTATAGTAGCCATGGCAATGCCATAATCAAATGTGAATTGCACCATCCCATATATGCTAACCAAGTTTAATTTTAATCTGTCAGGTAGTTTCAGAGAAGACAAAAATAGGTGTTAATGACATAACACATACACATGCTACACTATGCATGTGTATGTCATCTGATTTCAAAAGAAGTGATATATACAGATTTTTTTTAATCATACCATTTAATGCTTTGAGCCAGTTCTGTTGGTTTTCATGCTTACTTGACTTTGAATATGTACATGATTTTGGCTGCGAATAGCTGCAATAATGCTGATGCAGCTTTAAACATAATTTACTCACACACACACACACCCTCCTCCCCACCACCACCCCCCCCCCCCCCCTGAACATGGATTTGAAAAAAAGTATTGCAAAAAGGGTGAGAATTCATGATGATCAGCATGAAAAAATGGGGACAATTTCAAAAGTTAACAGATAAACCCAATAATGTGGTGTCTAATGTGTGGTAAAAGTAAAATTGTCTATAAAGTCCACTATTTCAATCAACTTTTTAGCTCACCTGAGCCAAAGGCTCAGATGAGCTATTGCAATCTATCACCGTCCGTCGTCCGTCGTTCGTCGTCCGTCGTCCGTCGTGCGTAAACTTTACATTTTAATCTTCTTCTCCAAAACTACTGGGCCAAATTTGATGTTACTTGGTGATTATCATGCCTGGTAACGGCCTTTCAAAATTGTGTTCGGGGTTTGGCCACGCCCAACAAGATGGCCTGTTACTAAAAATAGCAAAAGACAAAAAAATCTTCTTCTCTGAAACCAAAAGGTGCAGGCAAATTTTGATTGGATATTCAGATTCAGCATACTGGGATCATTAAAATTGTGTTTTCATGAAAATTAGACCAAAAATAGGTTACACGTTTTTTGCGTAAAATTACGTAAATTTTAAAATGAGACATTTATTGTTATAACTTCATAACGGCTGAAGATAATTGTATGGAGTTTTCACTGTTTATCTTGTCTTGCAATTTTCTTCCAATTAATGTCAAGGTCGAAGGTCAAGGTCGTGTCCCAGTTTGACCTTTGATAAAAAATGCTATATTTTTAACATTTCTTGTGATAATGGCGTAGGATTTTCATTTATTTGTAGGTATTGACATGACAATCATTTTGATACATAGATCAAGGTCATGGGTTCAAAGGTCAAGGTCACAGATGTCCAAGAATACCAAAATAGTAATTATCTGCAAAACTATGAATTTTTTGTATAGCATGTATATCAGAATATTGTAGGTAATGACACAATGGTCATTTTGATATATGAATAAAGTTCATGGGTTCAAAGGTCAAGGTCATAGATGTAAACAAGTACTCAAATGGTTAATTATCTCAAAAACTATAATTTTTTTGTATAGGGATGTATATTGGAATATTGTAGGTATTGACCTAACGATCATTTTGATATATGAATGAAGGTCATAGGTTTAAAGGTCAAGGTCATAGACGCGAACGAATACTTAAATGGTCAATTATCTCAAAAACTATAAACTTTTTGTATAGGCATGTATATTGGAATATTGTAGGTATTGGCCTAACGATCATTTTGATATATGATTAAAGGTCATAGGTTCAAAGGTCAAGGTCATAGACGCAAACGAATACTTAAATGGTTAATTATCTAAAAAACTATAAACTTTTTGTATAGGCATGTATATTGGAATATTGTAGGTATTGGCCTATCGATCATTTTGATATATGAATGAAGGTCATAGGTTCAAAGGTCAAGGTCATAGAATTGAACGAATACTTAAATGGCCATTTATCTCAAAAACTATAAACTTTTTGTATAGGCATGTATATTAGAATATTGTAGGTATTGGCCTAACGATCATTTTGATATATGAATGAAGGTCATAGGTTCAAAGGTCAAGGTCATAGCTGCAAACAAATATTTAAATGGTTAATTATCTCAAAAACTATAAATGTTTTGTATAGGCATGTATATTAGAATATTATAGGCATTTGCACAACAATCATTTTGATATATGAATGAAGTTCATAGGTTCAAAGGTCAAGGTCATAGATGCAAACTAATACTAAAATGGTTAATTATCTTAAAAACTATAAACTTTTTGTATAGGCATGTATATTAGAATATTGTAAGCATTTGCACAACAATCATTTTGATATATGAATGAAGGTCATAGGTTCAAAGGTCAAGCTCATAGATGCCAATGAATACTTAAATGGTTAATTATTTCAAAAACTATAAACTCTTTGTATAGGCATGTATATCGGAATATTGTAGGTATTGGCCTAATGCACATTTAAATAACATATTATAGCTAGACTTTAGATATGTTATATATAGCATACTTATATAATAATTATTATAATTAATTTGCAAAAATACTTGCATATTATTGGCCCTTACTGCTGAAAATTTTGATATTCTCTTTTATTAATGTCATTGACCATTGAACCTCTGCATAAGATATGTACTCTTCCTCAGGTGAGCGTTAAGGCCCATGGGCCTCTTGTTTAAAGTTTTTATTTTATTTTATAATTTTAGTTTAATTTTATGAAAATTTTTAACCAAGTAATTATTATATTCTTAATGCTTGAGGATTAGAAATATATAATTATTATTAGTCTTATATCATGTTTAAGTTTTACAATTTTTCGTTGCAAAGAGTATAGATGCGTTAAATAAGTAAAACTTTGAGGGGGGAAATGTGAAGTCCTTATTCTCATGTCAATGACTGAAGCCATAGATCAGAAGGCAGAAATAGTCTTTGTGGTTTGAGGTAGTATTACCTATTGTTTTAATTAGTGACACCCTGCTTCCTAAGAAAACAAAGACAATTAGTCAGGTGTATACTAATAGATAAACTGTTACCATGTCATCAGTTGTACTCTCATAAAGATTATAATGCACTTTTCAAATATCTTCTATAATTAATAAATTTTTTTTTCAAATACCATAAAAATAATTTTAACAAAATTAAACAAAAGGGTATTTTAATAGGTATTATATGTATTGTTTAAATTTATTTGTATACCAGTATCAACAATACACGTTTACTCATTAATAAGGTGAGCCTCTATATAAAGTCCACTTTTGCTCAGTCCCCTGGGTGGTCTTTATACACAGGTTATACTGTATATTAGAATGTTGTAGGTATTGATACAACAATCATTTTGATGTATAGAAAAAGGTCATGGGTTCAAAGGTCAAGGTCACATACTAAACGATACCAAAATAGTTAATTATCTCGAAATCTACAAACTTTTTGTATAGGCATATATATTAGAATGTTGTAGGTATTGGTACAACGATCATTTTGATGTATATAAAAAAGTTATGGGATCAAAGGTCAAGGTCACAGATGCGAAACAATACTGAAATGTTTTATTATCTCGAATACTATAATTTTTTTGTATAGGCATGTATATTAAAATATTGTAGTATCGATACAACGATCATTTTGATGTATAGAAAAAGGTTATGGGTTCAAAGGTAAGGTCACAGATGCAAAACAATACCAAAATGTTTAATTATCTCGAAAACTATAAACTTTTTGTATAGGCATGTATATTAGAATGTTGTAGGTATTGATACCACAATCATTTTGATGTATAGAAAAAGGTCATGGGTTCAAAGGTCAATGTCACAGATGGAAAATAATACCTAAACTATAAACTTTTTGTATAGGCATGTATATTAGAATGTTGTAGGTATTGATACAACGATCATTTTGATGTATAGAAAAAGGTCATGGGTTCAAAGGTCAAGGTCACAGATGCAAAACAATATCGAAAGGGTTAATTATTTTGAAAACTATAAACTTTTTGTATAGGCATGTATATAAGAATGTTGTAGGTATTGATACAATGATCATTTTGATGTAAAGAAAAAAGTCATTGGGGTTTCAGTATTTATGTTTTCTTGAAATCTATCAGCTAGCCATTATTTATCAGGTGAGCGTATCAGGCCCATGGGCCTCTTGTTTATTTTTAGTATTACGAACAGAGAGTAATCTCTGGGAGTATTGTCATGGGAGCCGCAGCACCAGCTGGCAAGAAAATCGTTGATGATTCCAAATTTGGGAAGCAATGCAGGGGAAGTAGATGGGTTATGAAGGGTACCAAGGAATCCAACAAGGGGAAGCATTCCATCGCACATAAAGTGTCTCATGTAATGAAATATTCATTTTTAAAATCCGGACAAGCTGAACAACCGCTAAATGACAAACCTTGCACAAACTATAATAATGTAGTGCGGATATGTGAGCGTTATTTATCAGTGTACAAATAATCGATGTATACATTATGTTGTATGGAATATGAAAATGAATATGCATCATTGTTTAAAACTATTTGGAACAAAGTTCGATGCAATGACTACATTATAGTAGTTCTCACATTACTAGCGTATGAATTATGAAAATACACCGTAAACGATTTATGAATGAGGTATTCATTCATAAACTCTTGATCAATAAACATACCGCGAGTACCGGACACGTGTGATAAGCCGTTATTTGATTGGTTAAATATTTTCGTTTTACTCTCCTGTCATGAACATTTCATAAAAAAAATTCCACATTAATGTTTTTCATATTTATATATTGACCGTTCTGTAGTTTCCACCACTTTGGGCAAACCGCCGTCACTAGGCGAATAAAATGAATTCTCTGAATACCGTTTAAATAAAGTTACTAATTTAAAATCGCAACTAAAACTGGGTGAAATGTATCGTGTTTCACGTGGTGATAGCGTACAGGGCGAAGCAATGTTAGTTTTAAGTTCAAGATTATCAGACGTAGGTGTAGCCATAGAGTTATGCGGATGCAAAGGAATATCGTTGTTTTTTTCATGCTCGTTTTCAGCCTTTTCATATGAAAATCGGCCCTGAAAAAAGACTTTTCAGGCGGCTTTAATCGTGCACCTGTACATAGACTTCATTCCGGCATATACGCCAAAGGACGAGAATACTTAGTGGTTTTGCACTGTACAGTACAGCTTAAGTGGATACGTGAATTTCCACCCGCCCGGTGTTTTTTAATCCGTGACAGCAAAATTTCCAGTGGATTCCGGTGGGAATTATCTGACCACCGCGATTTGCGGTGGACGGTTTTGCCGGTGGTAAAATATTGAAAGGACTAGTCCACCGGATCGTCCACCGCGTGCGGTCATCAGTTTTAAGGATTAAATAAGTGTATTGTATTACCCTTACATTAAAGATTAACGCACACACACACACACACACACACACACACACACACACACACACACGTAAACAAGGTATCACTGCTGACAAACAGTGACAAAACGCAAGTTTCACAATGATGCCTTCTTAAATTGGACATTGTCCCCCTATAGCTGGATGTGTACAGTAAATTAGTCAGATTTCATTTAAGGAAAATCTTAGCCAACGTCAAGTAAACTGACAAACTTCCCGTCGATTCGAACCTTGGCGGCGAAAGGAAGAGGATCACTTTGAAAAACTCGGCCACTGAGGCCTTAACAAGCAAAGTTGAGTTGAGTAATGGTGTTTAACGTCCCAGTCAAGAATATTTCACTTATATCGAGACGTCGCCAGCTATAGGCGAAGGTGCAGAAATTTTGCCTGTGCGTTGCGCTGATGGCATTGTACAGCAGGGGTCTTTAGCGTGCCAAGCCCACCGTGACACGGGACCTCCTTTATTTTATGTTCCCTTCCGAAAGAACCGTGACTTTCATTTCGTAATGCTTGGCGAAAGAACAGTCGCTACCCACTTTCAAGTCTTGGGTCAGACCCGGCCGGAGATCGAACCCACGACCATCCACTTACGGAGCAAGCACTTTACCAATTGGCTACCACTATGGTCTCAACAAGCAGAGATGATTGTTGATTGAATGGGGTTTTACGTTCAGTCAAGAATTTATCACATTTATCGAGACAAAACCAGCTAAAGGTGAAATGGCAGAATTATTTATCTTTGCAATGCGCTCGGTAATCACTTGGGTGGTTTTTTAGAGCGCTGCGCTTACCACGACACGTATTTCTCTCTCTTTTATCATAAAAAAATTATTGCCTTGCTGTCAAATGAAGTAGAAGTAGTACATGAATCCAATTGGTTGAAATTCAAACAATAGGCAAAGTTGATTGACATCACCTATACCCAATATCACAACCTGTTGTTTTGATAATGATGTGTTGATTTTAAATTAATCCAAACATTTACCCATGTAATGTCATATTGATAACTAAATGCAGTTACTCTGTCGAATTGAATAATAAATCATGCCCCAGGGATAACTGACCATTAGTTTTCCTTATAAAAAAGATTTAGCTTGAGAGCTTTTGTACATGGATCAGTGATTACTTAAGTATCCTTGACAATGAAAATTCATGCTTATTGTTTTAATTCTTAAACAAAATGATAGCAACCATCCCATGAAGAAAACTATAGTTTGACGATGGGGATCTCAAAGTTAGTACCTAGACTTACCTGTCCTCACCCTCCTATTGGAATGACAATATGGGATTACTTTAGTATCAGTCTATTCAACTTTTCATAAAGAATAAGAAAATATATATGTTAGGGGTGGGGATCTTAACTGTTCAAAAGTTAGTACCCAGCACCACCTGTCCCCGCCCTCCTCTGGAATAACATCATTGGTATTTCTGCAGTATCACTCTATTCAACTTTTAAAACAGAACCGGAAAATATATAGTTTCAGGGTGGGGATATCAACCATTTAAAAGTTAGTACCAAGCCCCGCCCGTCCCCACCCTCCATCAGGAATGACCCCATGGGATTTTCTTAAGTATCACTCTATTCAACTTTTCATGTAGAACCAGAAAATATATAGTTTATGGGTGGGGATTCAACCGTTTAAAAGTTAGCACACTGCCCCGCCCACCCTTACCCCTCCCTGATACCCCCAGGACAATTTGTGATACAGACTTGTACATCTCGAGACACTGATCATGAATATATATGGTTTTATAGTACAAAATAAAGTATAAATGGCAAAATTGATCATTATTGTTTTTAAGACCCCGCCCTTCTGCCCTGCCCCTAATGACCCCATGGGCATTTTGGCTCGGACTCTGGGAAAGGAGATGGGTATCAATCTTCATGTGAAGTTTGGTTAAGATTGGACCAACGGTCTTCGAGAAATTGGTTGGACAAGTTCATGGCCGGAAGAAGAAGAAGAAGAGAAATAATAATAATAATAATAACGAGTATTAATGTAATGATGGATGCATCATTACAAATAAGGCGCCCAAACAAATAAAAGTCAAACCCTGTATTCAGAACTCATATTATTAGAAATTAACAGGTTTTTTTTTTACTTCAAGATTTAAATGAAATAAAGATTCAAGAGATGTAACCTTTTTCGTCATTTAGAATATATACTTGGAGCAAGCGTGTCTATGTATGGTCTTTCTCTCTCTCTGAAATTTTATTCTAAAAATTATTGTCTTGGTGACAAATGAAAGTAGAAGTAGTACATAAATCCAATTGGTTGAAATTCAAACAATAGACAAAGTTGACTGACATCACCTATACCCAATATCACAACCTGTTGTTTTGATGAGCTAATGATGTGTTGATTTTAAATTAATCCAAGCATTTACCCATGTAATGTCATATTGATAACTAAATACAGCCACTCTATCGAATTGAATAATGAATCATGCCCCAGGGATAAATGACCATTAGTGTTGCTTATAAAAAAGATTTAGCTTGAGAGCTTTTGGACATGGATCAGTGATTACTTAAGTATCCTTTACAATGAAAATTCAAGCGTATGGTTTTGATTCTTAAACAAAATGATAGCAGCCATCCCATGAATAAAACTATAGTTTGAGGGTGGGATCTCAGAGTTAGTACCTAGACCTACCTGTCCCCACCCTCCTATTAAATGACCATATGGGTTTACTTAAGTATCAATCTATTCAACTTTTCATAAAGAATAAGAAAATATATATGTTAGGTGTGGGGATCTCAACTGATCAAAAATTAGTACCCAGCCCCGCCTGTCCCCACCCTCCTCTGGAATTAACGTCATTTGTATTTCTGCAGTATCATTCTATTCAACTTTAAAAGCCGAACCTGAAAATATATAGTTTTAGGATGGGGATATCAACCATTTAAAAGTTAGTACCAAGCCCCGCCCATCCCCACCCTCCATCAAGAATGACCCCATGGACTTTCTTTAGTATCACTCTATTCAACTTTTCACGTAGAACCAGAAAATATATAGTTTATGGGTGGGGATCGTAACCGTTTAAAAGTTAGCACACTGCCCCACCCATACCCACCCTCCCTGATATCCCCGGGAAAATCTTGCGATACAGACTTGTACATCTTGAGACACTGATCATGAATATATATGGTTTTATAGTACAAAATATAGTATAAATAGCAAAATTGAGCATTTTTGTTTTTAAGACCCCGCCCTCCTGCTCCTCCCCTAATGACCCCATGGGCATTTTACCTCAGCCTCTGGGGAAGGAGATGGGGTTCAACCTTCATGTGAAGTTTGGTTAAGATTGGACCAACGGTCTTTGAGAAATTGGTTGGACAAGTTCATGGCCGGAAGAAGAAGAAGAGGAATAATAATAATAATAATAATAATAATAATAAGAAACGGTGAAAAAACAATAAGTCGCCAAACTTTGTTTGGGCGCCTTAATAACGAGTACTAATGTAATGATGGATGCATCATTACAAATAAGGCGCCCAAACAAATAAATGTCAACCCTGTATTCAGAATTCAGAGTTTAAGTTCTCTTGTCAGAAATGACAGAACTAATAGGAGGAAATTTGTTTCTGTGTACATTTCATTTTAACTAAATTAAACAAATATGTTTTATTATATGTTGAAATATTTTATAAACAGGCCTCTAGTAGCAAATTTAAAGGTAGAGGGACCAAAACTAAAATACTCAGTTATCATTTAACAATAAAGTAGGCAGCGTTATGTAATACAAAGAAGGTAAGGATATATCAAATTGAATTCTGAACAGACTTGTCGCTATTAGCAAATTAAATCAATTGGTTATCATCTGAGGTTTGACTGGAAATGTTCATCTAGTCAGTGAGTTTCAGTTTGAATCCTTGAATGTTGACTTAATTTGTAATAGGCGTTTAAGTCACAGCCATGAGAATTGGTAACTTATATTGAGATGTCACCAGTTGTGTACAGAATTTTATACCAGTATAGTGCACTTATGGGAATTGCTATGAGGGTTCCTTATTGTTTCACGCCTACCGTCCATGACATAGGACCTCTGTTTTTAAGGTCTCATCGGAAAAAACCTGTGACTTTCACTTTTTAGTGCTGAGTGTTTAGCTAAGAATTAGTCACTACCTATTTTCAAGGATTATGTTTGACACGACAGGGTTGGAATTCATGCTGCCCCCACCCCACCCCAATTACCATACAAATGCTCTACCAACTGAGCTATTTCATCGGAAACGCATACTGTTGTAGATAACAGAAACCTGGTAATGTGACTTTTACCAATTTGTGTTGTCTTGATAGCAACTGAATCAGTGAGCAGCGTTTCTAATTTTTGATGTTTCGAAGTCATCAACAATCAAATAAGAAAACACACACAAAAATAAATTACATGTCATAGAAACATTAAAACAATAAATCTTAGCAGCAAAAGTGGTGGGCCAGGCCTCCTCTCCCGTTTCCTAAAGGCCTAATAAAAAATTAGGTAAAGTATGTTTTAAGGTGGAAGCAAAATGGACAGAGGAACTCTTATCAACAAAAACAATCAAGGCTCTGATGAATAACATATAATCCTCATAGTTGATATATGAAATAGTAGTACTTACTTGTATCTGATACATTTTTTCATCATGGAAATATTGAAGACCACTTATTATTTGGGGATATTTTTAATCTTAGCAGTATAATATTTCAATTGTCATGTTACTTTAAGATACACTCAAGGTCCTTTCAAATAAAATACCTTTACATTTCTGTTTTATACGATGATATAAATTCAATGTTCTTATAATTGCTGATTTATAGAGCAATAGGCAACATAAGAAAACAAATACTGTTTGAATATATATTGGATAACTGGTTACATTTTCAGGTTGAAGCACTAATTATCCATTCTTTATCATAGCCACCAATTAGCTTGAAATTCCATGGAGACGCTGATATATTAAAAGTTTGTTTAACAAAATCAGTGTTAATTTAATAAAAAAAACTTATAAACCATATTGTAGAATGAATTAAATGTATGTAACATATGTAATCCAATATAGTTAGAAGTATTTTCTGTCATGAATACAATCATTGTTCCATGTGTTTAATTGATATTATTAATGCCTCATGGAAACTGTAGTGTGTTGGTAGCACTTCAACGGTACACCTGTCCGATAACCCTTTCAGAAATACTAAGTCCAAACATGTTCCTGATTCTGTTGTAGGCTCATTTATCATTTGAATGTAGCCATATTCTTTCATTTTTTGTTCAAAGTTTTTGTTTGAAGGCAGCATTGTGTTGACATTAAAGTCTCCAACAATCACAGTTGGTAGTTGCCGATGTTGAAGTTCCATCAAAATGTTTGTAAAACTGGATACAAACAGTTCATAGGGATAAGAAGGTGGTCGATAAACAGCAACAATACAAACGTCTTTCACAATAATACTTACAGCTTCTACATTTTGTGATTTAAATGAAAATCTTTCATGATCAAGTTCTTGTTTCACAAACACAGCCACACCACCTTTATTTATAGTGGAAAATTTTGAGACAACTGGTTGGTTACTAGAGTCAGCATCTGCACGAAATAATTGGACAACTTGATATCCTGGTAACAAACTTGATGGAATGGTATTTTCATTGTTTAACCAAGTTTCAGTGAAACATATGATGTCAGTCGACCTAAAACGTGGTACTGATTTAATGTCAAGTAGGTGTGGAAGAAGGCCCTCTGTGTTATGATGAATAATGTTTATTTCAGATGGTTGAAGTTCCGATGATTGGTCCTGTGGTAAAAAATTTGGCATTTCCTCTAAAGCTTTGGTAATATCAGTTGAAGAATAGATACTGTCAGGGTTAAAGTTTAAAATGTGAAGTCCTGACAATGAGGTTGCTCTGCTTAATCCTACATATGCCATTCCAGGCTGAAAAATATTCTTAAGCGAAACTGCAATTTATCAACTGTCATACCTTGAACTTTGTGGATTGTAGCAGCATATGCCAGTTTTAATGGAAACTGTTTTCTTGTTATTTTTTTTCCAACCAGGAGATCTTGGAACGGTTTTATTCGAACACTTCCCAGAAAAGCTTTACATGTTTCTGCATTTTGCTTTCTTATAGTTTTCTGACCAACTTTAATGTTATCAAATTTGATGTTTACAGTTTTTATCTGTCTGGCGTTATCAAGATCTAAACCAGAAACCGTGCCAAATGCACCATTTACCAGGCCATCATCAGTGTCAATGTTTCTGGTTAACATCACCCTAGCACCAAGGCCTACTTTTACTTCTGTTTGCAAATCTTCAGCTAAACAGTTATCATATGGCTGGTCCCTCTTACATAATTTACCAGTGACAATATCGGTGGAGAAATCTGTTGCCAGAGAAGAATATACAGGATTGCAGCATTTCACAATCATGTCATTGTTATGATTATTTACTTCTCTGTTAGTCGGGTAAATATGTGTTTCTCCTCATCTGGTATTTGCATTTTTGAAACATTTTCAAGAGCTTCTAGGTCAACTTCGATCAGATCAATACCACGGGTATGAGTTCTTAATCTGTTAAGCATTTGAGCAAAATTACAGTCATCTTTTTGTCGCATTACTTCTTCTAATGTTACTTTAGAACAATTTGTATTCCATAAGTCGACAAAACTGGACTCTCGTTTTTTGTATAGGGCAAGTCCTCTGACTGGAGGTAGCTGGTAAAAATCTCCCACTGCTAAGATTGATACATTCCCAAATGGTTTTTTAGTGTGTTTTATTTGTGATAATCTCCCATGGATATAAGTTAAAATTTTCTGATCTATCATTGAAATTTCATCAATAATTAGGATCTGTAAAGATTCAAATTTGCTACAGAGAGTATTCAACAAATTTTCACCAAGTGGTTGATATGGCAACTTTACATTCTTGTTAATAGCAAAAGCTGAATGAATGGTCATTCCTTGAATATTAAAGGCTGCTGTGCCTGTTGGGGCAGTTAGCAGTATAGATACTGACTCTGGTGAACTGGTATATTTGGAGAGAATTCTTGATGCCTCGTGATATATACAGCGAATAACATGTGATTTGCCTGTTCCAGCTCCCCCCGTTAGAAAGATAAAAAATGGTTCTGGCTTTTTATTCCATAATAGATGCAAGCACCACTGTCTGACAGCAAAGAAAATTTCCTGTTGTGTAGTATTCATATTTCTCAAAGATTCTTGAATTGCCTTATGAGAGATCGTGGGGGGTTCATACTGAAAAGAATGTTTCTCTGCGTTTCTGGTGTTATCAAAGATAAGTTCAGGTATTTCATCTTGATCATGTTCATTAACTGTATCTAGTTCTTTCTCCATTTCTATCTCAAGACGCTCAACTTCTGTTTCGGGAGCTAAAGAACCCCAAGACTGGTCCTGAACTCTCCCTTCCTGTAAATCTTGCCATGCTTGCTCTAACAGTTCAGAGTCTATTTCAAAGTTTCGTTTGTTTCTTTTGATAACATGAAGAACCCTTTGTCCATTAATGGTTGCACTTTTAATGTAGTTCTCAAAGCTGTCAATATCAGGAGGCAAAGTGATTGGACTCCTGTGAGGAAGGTATAGTTGTGCCAAAGTAAGGTGGTATTCTTCCGATTTTTTTTCTGAATTGAACCTTGGATATCGTATGACTGCTGTTTCCCGGTTTTCTCGGTCTTATGCTGCCAAGATAATTTTTAAATGATAAACTGGGAACTTAACAGTAGATTTTGGGTTTTGAGACTTTGGTAAGAAACGAAACTTTGAACAAAACTCAGCCAAACACATATCATCAAAGTTTGTATGATCAGGTCTTGCATAATATTTTTCGTGAATGGATGTCATCCATATGTTTTTATTGTCTGCACCACCTTGGCTGCATCGTGACTTAATAACACTAACTGGAAGGCTCATTTTCACTATATTGCTTCCTGCTGGGATAAATACAACATCTCTTGTACATTCCTTCAGATGTAACCCTGTCACTCTGTAGACTGCTTCTTGTGCTGAAACCTCTATGTTTTGTAAGTAAACATTTCCAATCTTTCTCATAGCAGATGCAGCATCTATGTTTCCTTCCTCAGCCTCTTGTTGTGCATTCTGAAGAAGATCTCCAATTTCTGTCTCGGACTTACTAATATATGACAATATATAAGCTACACATGCATATGCATCTGTGACATATTGAATGTCCAAGTTTGCATTCCAAGCTCTTGATAAGTGCGGATTGTAGTTATTTACCCATATATCAGACAATCGTCTTTTCAAGTACACAGTGTTTGTTTTGGCAACATCAATTAAACATTGTTTGAACTCTTTGTATGTATATTTGAAAGTTTAATATATCAAAGAAGGAAAACTTGTTTTGATCTGCTGCAGATATAAGAGTCCATATGTCATTCAGTATTTGTTTTGGTGTTCTACCAGAGTACTTTGACATTTCATCTAGTTCTTTAATTGTAGGTTGTTTTGCTGTTTTATTCTTTTCTTTTTCTACAGGGTCTGCTCTTGCTATAAAAGTTTTGCATATAGGTGGTCTAGGAAAGTTGAAACGACAAGAAGTCGAGTATTTTTTGCATGACTTAGAATGTGTTTTACTATGGACCTGTACTGAGGAAATAATGTCATACAACTCTGGGTCTCTATTCTGGTCTGGCATTTCACATGTTACATAATTATCAATGAAAGAACAAATTTCTTCATCAGAATTTTCATCAAACTTAGGCGCATTCTTTACCCAAAATTAGCAGTGTATGTGTGGTGATCCGCGTTGCTGAAATTCGGTGCGATAAAAATAGTCGGTAACTGTACCTACTGGAGCTGATGGAGACATGATCAATTCCCTGAACAATGCCTTCACACGGTTATCAAACATCCTTGCACATATGACAGGGTTGTTGGTTATCAATGTGCACCTTTCAGACCATCCAATATCCTCAACATTTCTATTGTCATTGCTCAGGAATAGTAAAGTTCTGATGACATCATCCCATCTCATCTCCGCTGCTGAGAAGGTTACAAACCAAGTTGGTATACCCAACTGTTGTATCATGGCATAAAGTTCTTTAATTGTCCTCTGCCAATAAGGTGGTGTTCCACGTACTGGCTGCAGAAAACGATATCCTATGTCTGACTTCAAAATGTTTCTAATGTTGTCAGAGTCAAGTAACATTGATGCTGTAACTTGTTTTCCATCACTGGTTGTTTCATTTCCTTTTCTCAGTGCTAAAGATATATTTGAAGAAATTGAATTAAGTTCTATAACATATTGAGCAAAAAAGATGAATTCATTGTTGGTGGCAAAGCGACTGTCCACAGAAAACAAACGTGCATTAAAATACTTTGAAGGAGTCAATTTTACTTCTCGATCATCAAAGAGTCCAAAGCGTCCATTTGGCAATAAAGTTGGAAATGCCATTGCATCTGATCCATTTTCTTGAAATATATTTTGAGGTTTCTGTCCTTCTGATGGTGCAATGCATAAAGTTTTGTTTGAGTCTAGGACATCTTGTCCCATATCTATAGGCTGGAAACATGTTTCAATAGGAAGATTAAAATTCATATCTTGTGTTGTTATTTGTTCTGCATTATTTGGAGTATATGTAGACTTTACATTGTCGCGACTTTCTGTTGGTTCATCATCACTATTAATACAGCTGTCATCTGGAGTTTGCTTTACTAAATCACTGTCGGCAATGTTTTCTAACCATGCCTCATCTATGTCTATGTTTTCATACCAGATATTACTGGATTTTAATTTCTGTAAAGCTGCAATGACGTTAGATGGGGTAATCCATTTATAAGTGTAATGACCTTTGTAAGATAGCTTTCGCTTAAGTTTGACCTTTACAAGTTGAGCTTCATTTAAATTTCTAGGCAAAGACGTGGTTACACTTGTTATATCTGAAGGAACATTCACAACTGGCCCCTTTACTCCTTTTTGTCCCCCTCTTGGTAGTGATAATAACTTCATGAATGGGATTCTTAAAGATATTAACTGTCTCTCTAGAATATTTAATTTTGATAGTTCTGTTGGAACAGGAGAAAGAAAAAGGTTATTTGCTTGTGCTTGAGGTGGCATTGACTTTTGTATTAAATATCTGTCACACGTATGGCATATCCAGTTTTTGTCTTCATTTAAAATTTTCATGTAACAATTTTGTGGACATTCATTATCATCACAGATATGAGAAGATGTCGCAGTGAAACTTTTCTGCTATTTCATTCAACTTGTCAGAATCTTTTTCATAATATCTTTCTTCTTTGCATATTTTCACCTGATTTCTATATAATAGTCTAATACACACTTTACAAATGTACTTTGGTGAATCATTAATACATCTCTTAAATGCTTTTACTGAATTCACATGGATCTGTCTAGAGATAGCCACCTGTTTTTTCTTTTTGTTGCAAAAAAACATTTTGGTGATATCGTTTCCGAAGGTAACATTTCAACGCAATCCTGAACAATGGATTTGTTGCATATTTCTTAATCGATGCAGCCGTTACTTTTTTTCTGAAAGTAGAAAATCTTTGGTACTTTGATATGCTGTATTGCTTAACCCTTTGTCTATGAACTGTGTTTTCTGCGTATTTTTTCTTGGAATACTCCCTTACGTTTTGTCTATGAACTGAGTTTTCAGAATATTTTCTTTTAGAATACTCCCCTACATTTTGTCTAAAAACTTGGTTTTCAAATATTTTCTTTTTGAGAAATGTCTTACATTACACCTAAAATTGGAATTTGAACAATATTTTGAGACTGATGCCAAATGTTTCTTCTTTCTGTAGCCAATATTACTATAATACAATTTATTAGTACTTTGTTTCTTCTTGTCAGCAAATAAAGGGTCAGAAGCATATTTCAGTCTCTGTGCTTGAAGTTTTCCACTTCTAAATGCTTTATCTGAATTGTATTTATCCTTCTCCATTTGCTGTTTTTTATGTCTCAACGATTTGTTTTCATGGTACCTATCTCTTATTGACTTTAGCTTCTTAGTCCTAACATTTTCATCTTGGTTGTACTTCTCTTTTTGTAAATGTAGTTTCTTTGCTCTACCATCTGTATTAGTATTGTAGATCTCTTTCTGTGCTTGTTTTTTACGCTTATTAAATGTTTCATCATATCTGTATCTTTCTTTTTCAGTTTCTCTTTTTCTGTTTTTGATATCGGTTTGGTATTTTGTTTTAGGACAGTAATACTGGTTTAGTGAAAAATTAGATAGAACATTAGAATTCTCAACTGCAATAACAACTTCAAAGTGATTTAAATTCTTATGATATAAATATATACCATGGTCTGCTGTTAAATTAGAAGGAGTGTGTTTCATCCACTGCCAATGCACTCCATGCTTAGAATAAACATACATATTTGTCTGTAAAAGCACTGCTTCAGCTATAACTTCTGCTTCTGTTCCCCAAGTCCCATTACTTTTCATCTTATTTGCTATCAAGTAACTCTGAACACCTGTTGCAGTATCAGGTAAAACAGTTAAAACATCATTAGGATTAGTTTCCATAAAGTTACAAATTGCTAATCTGACATGATGATAGTGTCTTTCTGTTCCAGTCAACGTATAAGATAATGCTCTAAAAAGACAATTTCCATCACCAGTTATTGGTACAATAGCACTAGGTTCTGTCAGTGGCAGAGCTGCTGATGGATTGTCACTTGCGGCAAGTAACTGTGACGGTATTTGTAGTTTAGTAATTTGTTCATTTTTCCATTGGCTGGTTGTTGGATGGAACAAAAACGATTGTTGAACCTGAAATAAAATAACAAAGTATGAATGACTTTAAACTGCCACTTTGTTACAAATTGTATTTCTAACTCGATTGAACTGATATGTGGGTAATGTCTATTTCAAGTAGTTTTTTCAATACATATATTTCTCTTGGTACTTTAAGTCTTTCGGTACTTAAGAAGTCTATTATACCAAGTGAAATTGGACTTTAGAGAATTAAACTTTTTTATCATTTAGAAGTTTGCACCTTTATTATTATTAGTAGTAGAAGAAACATATGTTGATCCAGAGTGTATTCAGGAACCAATAAGGTGCCAAACTGAAAACCCAATATAACAATAAACAAATGGCCTAATTGAGCTTGATAAGCTCACCTGATACACAATGGCTAGCTGAATTATTTTTAAAAACATAAAAACTGAAAACGAATTGTGAAAATCTTTATAAGTAGTCAAAATGTAAAGTTTTTCCAGATAATTAATTATTTCAGTATTCTTAAGCATCTATGACTTTGACCTCTGGACACATGATCTCCAACTTTATATCAAAATGATTGTTGTATCAATGCCTACAATATTCCATTGTAGATACCTATACAAAAATTTATAGTTTTCCAGAAAATTAACCATTTCAGTATTCTTTAGCATCTTGTGACCTTGACATTTGAACCCATAACCTTAATCTATAGACCTTAATGATAATTACATCAACACCAACAGTATTATTATAGACATGACAAAAAGTTTATAGTTTTCCTGATAATAAATAAAATCCGAAGGGTAAACAAGAAGGCCACGAGGCCCTGGGCACTAGTGACCTACTTTTGATCCAACATGACCCATATACGAACTTGATGTAGCTTTTGTTATCAACATCATTCTGGACAAATTATATGAAGATTGGACAAAAAATGTGGACTCTAGAATGTTAAAAGGGTTTTCTATGATTTGACCTAGTGACCTACTAATCGATCAAACATAATCCATATACGAGCTTGACTTAACATCATTCTGGAAAATTATATGAAGATTGGAGAAAAAATATGCACTCTAGAATTGTTAACAGGGTTTTTCTATGATTTGACCTAGTGATCTACTTATTGATCCAACATGACCCATATATGAACATGGCCTAGCTTTTGTCCTGAACATTGTTCTGGACAAATGATATGAAGATAGGACAAAAAATTTGGACTCTAGAGTGTTAACAGTGTTTTTCTATGATTTGACCTAGTGAAGTACTTATTGATCCAACATGACCCATATACGAACTTGACTTAGCTCTTGTCCTGAACATTGTTCTGGGCAAATTATACGAAGATTGAACAAAAGATATGGACTCTATAGAGTCTTAACAAGGTTTTTGTTTATCCAACATAACCTATATACGACCTTGACTTAGCTTTTGTCCTGCACATAGTCTGGACAAATTATATGAAGATTGAACAAAACATGTGGACACTAGAGCCTTATTAAGGTTTTTCTATGAGTTGACCTAGTGACCTACTTTTTGATCCAACATGATTAATATAAGTACTTGACTTAGCTTTTGTCCTGAACATCGTTCTGGACAAGTTTGATGAAGATATAACTAAAACTGTGGCCTCTAGATTGTTAACAATGAAAAGTTGACGCACGACACACACGACGGACAAAGACTGATCAGAATATCTCACTTGAGCACTTTGTGCTCAGATGAGCTAAAAATTAGGTCATGACCTTCACAATTGACCTTGACCCCATTTTGAAAATAAAAACAAAAATATGTCAAAACAGAAAGCCCATGTCCTTATCTGATAAAATAGTCAAGTTAAACCAATTTAAAGCTATTTTATAAAATTTCAAAATTAAACGCAAACACATACATGTAACCTATTTTTGTACGAATTTTAGGAAATGAACAAACTATACATTTAATACCCTACAGAAGTCAAATATTACATCAGATTTTTGTTCCAATTTTCAGTTTCAGAGAAGAATATTTTTAAGATGTTTGCACCCCTATGTCACCTTAACATAGGTATGATAGCCATGGTAACACAATGAATAAATCTGAATTGCACTGGCCCATATATACTACTGACCAAGTTTCATTGAAATCTGTCTGGTAGTTTTGAAGGAAAAGTAAAAAATAGGTGTTAACAACGGTTCATTCACGTTTATCCAACATTTGAAAAATCACTATTCACACTTATCCAACATTGGGTTTACGCACCATTGATTTAAGATATTATTTACCTGTGGTGTGATCAGTTAGTTTCCCCCACCAGAATAAAAGTTCCTTTAATTAAATAGTATGAAATAATATGTCATATTTTTACTAAAAGAGTTTAAAATAACCAAAATTATAAGATTCAATTAAATTTTAGAAATTAAAAAGTTTGATTCCTACCTTAATAAATTTCAATAAAGTTATATTTAAAGAATAATATTTATTCTTAAATAAGAATTAAAATAACTATAAATAAGAAATAAATACGTTAATTTTTAGTAATAAAAAAAATTCCTACCTAATTAAAATTTGATAACGTTATATTTTGACTAATAAATATGAATTTCTCTCAAATTAATTCATTCTTTTATATATTGTCCATCATGGGGTGGTGATTGATTGAAAAAATTGATTTGATGTCATATGTATATATATATATATTTTTAAATTCATTTGATAGTGGTTTTGAAATGATGTAATGGTGATGCTTTTTGATGCTTTAACTGAATGGAAAAAATAAAATGCTTAATAAAGGTTATGTTTATGGATTTTTTTCTAAAATTGAGTATATTTTGGATTTTTTCCAGTTGGAAATTTTTCCAATAAGGTTATATCCTTGGAATATTTTTTCATTTCACCAGGCTCTCAATTTCGAATGATTCCCTTAGTAAGATTTTCCTTAACAATCTTTGGCAATCTTTGAAACTTAGAATAAACATTTTTGACAGAACTAAATATGTTTTATTTGATCTTCAAAATCACCTTAAATTAAATTAAAAATTAAATTCTAGGACATTTTAAAATTTTCCAAAATCATTTACGTACATATCAAATTTGCCAGATTTTTGAATAAAGTACCGGTAAAATCTTTCTTAAAAATTATTCTTGTGGAACTGGGGCCAGGTATGCTTAATTTTCAAAAAGGTAAAGGTATGAATTTCCATGTTCACAGTACTTAAGCCAACCTATTGTTTCCATTTTCCTTTGATGTCATTTATCCAACATAAAATTTACCTTTCCCTATGTCAAATATCAAATGTTGGATAAATGTGAAGACACCTTAACAACACATGTGATTGTAGCAAGTAGAAATTGGTTAAAACCTAAAAATTTCTCAAAAGCATTTTTTGTCTTTAAAATTTATAAAAATTCATTTTCTATTTTTTTGCAAACTTTTATTTAAAAATTCAGCAAATACATTTATGATGTAGCTATTTATGTATTACTCGATTGTAAATGTGTGCAAAACTACTTGAATTTACAAAAAATATAGGAAATTCTAACAATATAGGGGCCTTATGTCTAGTTCAATTTTCAGTCACACGCAGTATAAATGTAGTATTCGTTTTTGTATAAAAATATCTTCCTCCATGTTGCTGTGTGGTAGATAGATGCGCACATGTACCTGTTTTCACGGCATCAATCGCTGTATAATGATGACGTCGTTACTGTTACGTCACAATACTTAAAATGTTGACGTGGATATTTTGACCGATTTCTACTTGATACAATCACACATGCACATATGCACTTAAACATGCACACACATACAAACGATGCATGTTGCCATAAGCTCACTTGACATATGGTCAAGATGAGATTAAAATAGCACCTAAAGTTTGAAATTTATAAAAACTGTAGTTTGTTTTTCTGGTATAGCACTGTCTAATACCACTTTTAAATGTATTTGTATTAAAAATGTTTCATTTCCTGTGTTTCTGTTTGTTCCAGCTCAGTGATTTTGTAACATTTTAACAAGAGTAAAGTGCCAATATGACACAAATGCCCCGCTTCATTTATGAAAGATGGAATGGAATTTAGTCTCTCACTCAAGATAATTTCATTATATTAAGACATAACCAACTAGAACTGAACTGAAACACAACAGCTTTATAGAAACCTTAATTCTTTGCCTTGCTCAAATCACTACGGTAATTAACTTGAAAGTTTTTTTTTTAAATCTAGAATGTATGATCAAAAATACATTAGAAAATTTGCAAGGGTTCCCAGTGATTTTTTCTCTTCTTAAAATAATGACATTCAAAAAATATTATGAATTATGTGATCACTAAGCATATTATACATAATTCATCACTTATTCATATAGGTCACATTACACTATTACACTATCACATGCATTTAGTTAGCAATATTAAAAATTTACTGGTAATATTTTTTTTTCATTTCAAGAACAAATTTTAAATATGTACAATGTATATTGATTGGTCAATTATCAGTATTCAAATTTGGTTTGTAGTTTAATGTTGAGTAATGGTGTTTAACGTCCCAGTTAAGAACATTTCACTTATATCGAGACTTCACCAGCTATAGGTGAAGGTGCAGAAATTTTGCCTGTGCGTTGCGCTGATGGCATTATACAGCAGGGTTCTTAAGCGTGCCAAGCCCACCCTGACACAGGACCTCGTTTATTTTAAGTTCCCATCCGAAAGAACTGTGACTTTCATTTCGTAATGCCAAGTGCTTGGCGAAAGAACAGTCACTACCCACTTTCAAGTCTTGGGTCAGACCGAGCCGGGGATCGAACACACGACCTCCCACTTACGGAGCGAGCACTCTATCAACTGAGCTTCCGCAGTGGTTTGTAGCCAATGAACTGTGATGGGTGGAACACATCATTTAAATTGATAGATTATAAACCAGGGTGTAAAACAATTAGATAAATGAAACAGATTAAAATACAGCAATTTTTTTTAATGAACATATGTGTGTGTGTCCGATTTATAATTCTATAAGCTTGCCTAGAGGCTAGAGGAATGGCTATGCAAAAAGTTTTGAGGATAGTGGTTTTTGAAATTATAAAATTAACCAGGTTTATTTTTAGTCAACTTTTACTCACAGGCAGAAAATATATAGTCTAGGGTTGGGATTTCAACAGTTAAATAGTTAGTACCCAGCCCTGTCTGTCCCCACCCTCTCTCTGAAATGACCCCGTGGTTCTTCTTTAGTATCACTTTATTCAATTTTTCACATAGAGCCAGGAAATATATAGTTAAGGGATGAGGGACTTCTAAAGTTTAAAAGTTAGTACACAGCCTCTTGACCTTAATGACTCCAATTTGGTATGCAACACATCCTCGTTCCATACTGTTTATATTTTGCTAATATTACTTTGATATCTCTTTTTATACAAAAGAGTGGAAAAGGAAGAAGAAGGTGCAAATTTCAAAGTTTTTATGGGCCTGTGACCTGGACCTTAATGACCCTAATTTGGTTTGTGACACATCGTATTTCCATACTGTATATCTCTAGTGAATATCACTTTGATACTTCTTTTATATTATAGTTATAGAGTGGAAAAGGATTTTGTGACGTACATACGGACATGAATAACACCATATTCATGGTGGGGCATAAAATCTATGCATACATTCTGCTTTTTAAATTGGAAAAACTTGAAATTCTGATATGCTTGCAATAGCTTAGGATCCTCAATACAATGATCTTATATTGTGACAATAATGGATAAGAACAACTATAAATTTAATTTGCTAGTATATCATTGTTGGCTAATTTAGTGGTTAAATTGGGAAATTTTATTCATTTTCCCCGAAAAAAACTGCCTTTATTCGGTAGGCAAACAAAATCAATGTAGCTGATAAAATATATATTGTCCATGGAATTAGGCAGATTTTGTATTTAAATGCCATTCAGATCATTTGAAAAGTTTTATTGTTACAAATTATACAACTTTGTAGTACTTACTTGTGATCTTTCTCTCCGTTTTCTTAACTTGTCTTTTCTTCTGGAAGATTCTGTGTTTTCCTTCCCATAGTTTGTTTTTCTGGTCAGTTCTTTATTTCAATCTTCTATGCCTAAAATATATGTAAAATATTACATATTCAGTCAAATTGGAAGAATATATTAATATTTTATATTGTCTGATATTAACTGTGAATATTACTACTGCAGTATATACTGATAACAGTTTTGTGAACTTTGTTAATCAAATTTGATGTCTAGGTATGATGGAAAATTCAAAATCTGACAAACAGGGCAATGTAGAAGAGAACATGACAAACAAAGGCAAAAAAGAAGCAGATTTGGACATGAAAATCACAAAAATAAAGCTTTGCCAATTTCAACCCACATATAAACTGGGGATATCATTAGCTTCCCTGGAAAATGATATCATTTATTCAAAGACACAAAATACTTACATTCTTTTTTATAACTCAGGTTTTCTTTTTGTTCTGTTATTTTAATAATAGCCACTTCTATCAGTGTCTAATCAATTACTGAAGAAAAAAAATTTAAAATCATAGTAACAAATTACACATTATCTTTCTATCTCAGCCAATCATAATTCAGTTTATAAATATGCTGTACTCTGTATGGTCAGATTACTTCATGTCTCTGTTTTGAGTGAAGTGTCATCCAAGCTGATGATAAGTAAACTTAAAGATACTGTACTCGGTATGGTCAAATTACTGCATGCCTTTGTCTTGAGTAAAGTGTCAATTAAGCTAATGTTGATTGTTAATTAAACTTTATATGCAACACCTTGGGGTAGTTTTTTCAGTTTTGTTTTTATTGATAAACCATGACAGTAAATAAGAAAGTGTAAATACAATGAAAGACAATACACATGGTTTGCATGATGTCATACACATAAAAGTGTTAAAAAACGCAAATAAATTAAAGACAAAACGTACTTACCATCAATTCCATTTTTATTTCCATGGAAACTGTCATCACTTTGAAAAATTCGTAAGACTCCAAATTAGTTGCACAGATGAGAAAAAAGTTCCGCAAAATAAGTTCTACATTGCCTATACAACCTTTTTGTGAAGTTTTATTCAATTGAGAACACTTTTAATTTCCCCGCCTCTTTTCCATTGTCATGGCAACAGCCTCAAGTATTGAAATGTTAAACCTTGGGATGGGGATCAATCTTCCTGTGGATTTTGGTAAAGATTGGACTGATGGTCTCCAAGAGGCCTCAGTGGCCTAATGAATAAGACGTCAATCTACAAATCCAGGGTCTCTAACCACTGAGAGTTGGAGTTCCCCTCAGACCACATGTGGGAAAGTAAATTTTTCTTTGCCGTTGGAATTTACTGGTTCATCTGGTGTCAGTATAAGTGGTACACTTATCTGCAGTTTATTGACTCAATGAGCTATTACCTTAAAGTCGTCCGAGTGTGTGTTGGTACCATAAAACACATTCACGCTTCACATGCATTCACAAACTAAACTTGCTCATAGATAAAATCATAGAGATTTAAACTGGTTTCATTGTAAATAGCTAAAAACAATTGCTGATGCTACATTAAGCAAACTTCAATAACAACAACAACAACAACCTACATTTCCGTAAAAAATGGTCAGACAAGTTCATGGCGAGAAGAAGAGGGTGAATAATGAAGTCATGTGGTTCTCACATTATGAATATTTGGTTCAATTCTGATTCAATCAAATCGTGAATATTGGGTTCAATTACCATTCAAACACATTAATATTTTTTTTTGGGGGGGTTCTGTTTTTTTTTTTTTTTTTGTAATTACCAATAACATCATTCCAATAGATATGTGATGTGCTTATATTGAATTATTTATGATAAGTAATTGAAATATTAACGTATGGCTCATTTGGGCGCCTTAATAAGAAACGATGCAAAAACAATAAGTCGCCAAACTTTGTTTGGGCGCCTTAATAATAATGATAATAAGAAGAAGATGAAATGGTGCAAAAACAATAAGTCGCCAAACTTTGTTTGGGTGCCTTAATAACTAGAATTGTAATTGCGGCAAGCACAAGGACGAAAGTCTTCCACCACCTCAACATTTTTAACTCTACTTTTGACTACCAGAAACCATTTTTATTTAAATATTTTTTTGATAATCAAAATGAACTACTGATAGATACGGTGTCTTGCATTTTTCAGATTAAGTTAGATTATGTACTGTGTTATTTTATTTAATAAAATAATATGACCCATTTTGAATTCCTGCTTTAAAGCATTATTAGAAACAGTTTTTTTTACTTCAAGGTTTAAATGAAATAAAGATTCAAGTAACCCTATTGGTCAACTAGAATGTATACTTGGAGCAAATGTGTCTATGTATGGTCTCTCTCTCTCTCTCTCTCTCTCTCTCTCTTCTCTCTCTCTCTCTCTCTCTATCTCTGAAACTTTATTCTAAAAAAATCATTGTCTTGCTGCCAAATGAAAGTAGAAGTAGTACATGAAACAATTGTTGAAATTCAAACAATAGGCAAAGTTGATTGACATCACCTATACGCAATGTCACAATCTGTTGTTTTGATGAGCTGATGATGTGTTGATTTTAAATTAATCCAAGCATTTACCCATGTAATGTCATATTGATAACTAAATGCAGCTACTCTATGGAATTGAATAATAAATCATTCCCAAGGGATAACTGAGCATTAGTTTTGCTTATAAAAAAGATTTAGCTTGAGAGCTTTTGGACATGGATCAGTGATTACTAAGGTATCCTTGACAATGAAAATCCATGCTTATTGTTTTAATCCTTAAACAAAATGATAGCAAACAGCCCATGAAGAAAATTATAGTTTGAGGGTTGGGATCTCAAAGTTAGTACCTAGACCTTCCTGTCCCCACCCTCCCATTGGAATGACCATATGGGTTTACTTTAGTATCAGTCTATTCAACTTTTCATAAAGAATAAGAAAATATATATGTAAGGGGTGGGGATCTCAACTGTTCAAAAGTTAGTACCCAGCCCCGCCTGTCCCCACCCTCCTCTGGAATAACGTCATTGGTATTTCTGCAGTATCACTCTATTCAACTTTTTAAAACAGAACCAGAAAATATATAGTTTCAGGGTGGGGATATCAACCATTTAAAAGTTAGTACCAAGCCCCGCCCGTCCCCACCCTCCATCAGGAATGACCCCATGGATTTTCTTTAGTATCACTCTATTCAACTTTTCATGTAGAACCAGAAAATATATAGTTTATGGGTGGGGATCTCAACCATTTAAAAGTTAGCACACTGCCCCGCCCACCCTTATCCCTCCCTGATACCCCCGGGAAAATCTTGTGATACAGACTTCAACATCTTGACACTGATCATGAATATATATGGTTTTATAGTACAAAATAAAGTATAAATGGCAAAATTGATCATTATTGTTTTTAAGACCCCGCCCTTCTGCCCTGCCCGTAATGACCCCATTGGCAATTTGGCTCGGACTCTGGGAAAGGAGGTGGGTATCAACCTTCATGTGAAGTTTGGTTAAGATTGGACCAACGGTCTTTGATTGGTTGGACAAGTTCATGGCCGGAAGAAGAGAAGAGGAAGAATAATAATAATAATAATAATAATAATAAGAAACGGTGCAAAAACAATAAGTCGCCAAACTTTGTTTGGGCGCCTTAATAATAATAAGAAACGGTGCAAAAACAATAAGTCGACAAACTTTGTTTGGGCGCCTTAATAATAATAATAATAATAATAATAACGAATATTAATGTAATGATGGATGCATCATTACAAATAAGGCACCCAAACGGAAAAAAGTCAAACCCTGTATTCAGAACTCATATTATTAGAAATTAAGTTTTTTTTACTTCAAGGTTTAAATGAAATAAAGATTCAAGATATGTAACCTTATTGGTCAACTAGAATGTATACTTGGAGCAAGCCTGTCTATTTATGGTCTCTCTCTCTCCCTCTGAAATTTTATTCTAAAAAAATATTCTCTTGGTCTCAAATGGAAGTAGAAGTAGTACATGAATCCCATTGGTTGAAATTCAAACAATAGGCAAAGTTGATTGACATCATCTATACCCAATATCACAACCTGTTGTTTTGATGAGCTAATGATGTCTTGATTTTAAATTAATCCAAGCATTTACCTATGTAATGTCATATTGATAACTAAATACAGCTACTCTATCGAATTGAATAATAAATCATGACCCGGGGATAACTGACCATTGGTGTTGCTTATAAAAACAGATTTAGCTTGAGAGGTTTAATACATGGATCAGTGATTACTTAAGTATCCTTGACAATGAAAATTCCTGCTTATTGTTTTAATTCTAAAACAAAATGATAGCAACCAGCCCTTGAAGAAAACTTTAGTTTGAGGGTGGGGATCTCAAAGTAAGTACCTAGACCTACCTGTCCCCACCCTCCTCTGGAAAACGCCATGGGTATTTATTCAGTATTACTCTATTCAACTTTTAAAACAGAACCGGAAAATACATAGTTTCAGGGTGGGGATATAAACCATTTAAAAGTTAGTACCAAGCCCCGCCCGTCCATATCCTCCATCAGGAATGACCCCATTGGATTTTCCTTAGTATCACTCTATTCAACTTTCCATGTAGAACCAGAAAATATATAGTTTATGGGTGGGGATCTCAACCGTTTAAAAGTTAGCATACTGCCCTGCCCATCCACACCCTCCCTGATACCCCCAGGAAAATTTTTTGATACAGACTTGTGCACCTTGAGATACTGATCATGAATATATATGGTTTTATAGTACAAAATAAAGTATAAATTGCAAAATTGATGATTATTATTTTTAAGACCCCGCCCTCCTGCCCCTCCCCTAATTACCCCATGGCCTTTTTGTCATGGCCTCTGGAAAAGGGAATGGGTATTAACAGCAATGTTAAGTTTGGTTAAGATTGGACCAACGGTCTTGGAGAAAATGGTGGGACAAGTTCATCCCAAGAATAGGAGGAAGAAGAGGAATAACAAGTATTAATGTAATGATGGATGCATCATTACAAATAAGGCACCCAAACAAATAAAAGTCAAACCCTGTATTCAGAACTCATATTATTAGAAATTAAGTTTTTTTTACTTCAAGGTTTACATGAAATAAAGATTCAAGAGATGTAACCTTATTGGTCATTTAGAATATATACTTGGAGCAAGCGTGTTTATGTATGGTCTCTCTCTCTCTCTGAAATTTTATTCTAAAAAATTATTGTCTTGGTGTCAAATGAAAGTAGAAGTAGTACATGAAT
The DNA here is from genome assembly GCA_021292105.1 of Anadara kagoshimensis. NCBI lineage: Eukaryota > Metazoa > Mollusca > Bivalvia > Arcoida > Arcidae > Anadara > Anadara kagoshimensis. The sequence goes on along the minus strand of CM037858.1, from coordinate 14,725,858 downwards.
CCAATTGGTTGAAATTCAAACAATAGACAAAGTTGACTGACATCACCTATACCCAATATCACAACCTGTTGTTTTGATGAGCTAATGATGTGTTGATTTTAAATTAATCCAAGCATTTACCAATGTAATGTCATATTGATAACTAAATACAGCTACTCTATCGAATTAAATAATAAATCATGCCCCAGGGATAAATGACCATTAGTGTTGCTTATAAAAAAGATTTAGCTTGAGAGCTTTTGGACATAGATCAGTGATTACTTAAGTATCCTTTACAATGAAAATTCAAGCTGATGGTTTTAATTCTTAAACAAAATGATAGCAGCCATCCCATGAAGAAAACTATAGTTTGAGGGTGGGGATCTCAAAGTTAGTACCTAGACCTACCTGTCCCCACCCTCCTATTGAATGACCATATGGGTTTACTTTAGTATCAGTCTATTCAACCTTTCATAAAGAATAAGAAAATATATATGTTAGGGGTGGGGATCTCAACTGATCAAAAGTTAGTACCCAGCCCCGCCTGTCCTCACCCTCCTCTGGAATAATGTCATTTGTATCTCTGCAGTATCATTCTATTCAACTTTAAAAGCCGAACCGGAAAATATATAGTTTCAGGATGGGGATATCAATCATTTAAAAGTTAGTACCAAGCCCCGCCCATCCCCACCCTTCATCAGGAATGACCCCATTGGGACTTTTGTTAGTATCACTCTATTCAACTTTTCATGTAGAACCAGAAAATATATAGTTTATGGGTGGGGATCTTAACCGTTTAAAAGTTAGCACACTGCCCCGCCCATCCCCACCCTCCCTGATACCCCCAAGAAAATCTTGCAATACAGACTTGTACATCTCGAGACACTGATCATGAATATATATGGTTTTATAGTACAAATTATAGTATAAATAGCAAAATTGATCATTATTGTTTTTAGGACCCCGCCCTCCTGCCCCTCCCCTTATGACCCCATGGGCATTTTACCTCGGCCTCTGGGAAGGAGATGGTAATCAACCTTCATGTAAAGTTTTGTTAAGATTGGACCAACGGTCTTCGAGAAATTGGTTGGACAAGTTCATGGCCGGAAGAAGAAGAAGAAGAGGAATAATAATAATGATAATAATAATAATAATAATAATAATAATAACTAGAGATTGTAACTGGGATACCAGTTACGTATGATTCCCCACCATCCATAAATAGTTTATGGCATATATCTGGTGTAAAGACCCAATTGGTGTAAAATTTTGTTGCCAATTTCATTACTGTGTCGCCAAAAAGGATACTTTTTGACACATACAACATTTGACGTAATACACTAGTCGAGTCGGGTACCTGCATGTGCAGGTAGTCTTACATCAAAGTTACGGCCCTTCATATATGAATTACAAGATTGAATAAAACAATAAATGAACAAGAGATGTTGTTGTTTAGTTATTAATCAACAGGTAAATTTTGTGATTTTCGCGTCACATGCGTTTTTAATGCTGTGTATATATTGCCTTGATGTACGGTTACATTCTAAAGGCAGTTGTGTTTGAAGTACATTTGTACAGCGCCGACCTGGTAAACTAAAAAAAAATCCTACCTTGATTACTTTTTTAAATTTCTTTGAAAGTTAAAGTAGATTTAAATTAAAGTTTTCGGTTAAGAAAAATCGTACATTGGAAGGCCTTCTCGGCATAGGAAGTGACGTTTTCAATGAATTTCATGAAATAAGAAAACTCGTATAACCCCTCTCAGGCCTCTGATTCGGCGTCGCCGCGTGTTACAATGAATGAACACGTATTGAAGGGTTTGCGCTGGGCATCGCCAACGTCGCCAATTGCGATTTTTTCTTTAACTGGCGACAAAAAAACGGCGCTTTGCGATTTTTCTGGCCACAAGTTTTCAAAGTTCACCGGTATCTTGGTCACCAGTAATTAACAGGTGATAACACATTGATGCCAGTGACGGATCGGCGAGAGTCACTGAATAAACACAGTAATTAACGACTGGTCTTAAAGAATGAGTTGATTAAGATCCTTGTCTTAGGTGTGAATGTAAGACCTTCTAATTATGGGCAGGTAGATCCAGGTAATATAGGACAGTGTCGACATTGCATGAGGATATACCTAGGTGCCCTCCCGATGTCGTCAGACAGTATAAACACCGATGAACTCGGAATTATTGTAAAATCCAAAATAAAATATAATAAAAGTTACCCTTTCCGATGTTTATTTAATATTTTTTTAAAAAGTATATTGATTAATAATCGTGATTCAATGCGCAATACACATCGTATTTTAATTTCGCGACTTATATCGGTTATTCCTATATGTTTGAGGTTCATGTTAATAACGATATATCTACTCAGTCAAAATATATGAATTTTTGTATGTGGCAATGTTCATGGAAATGGTACATTAAATTGAAATGTTTACAACAAAATAATTATCCTATAATATACAAAATGGTAGTTATAATAAATTAATTTTATTTACAATTTTTGCCTTAATTTTACGAGTATGATTTCGGGAAAAATAAATATTGGTGCCTCATAGATCGTGATCAAGACTAAGGGAACAAAATAGTTTTTAAAAAATGTTCTAAATTTCATTTCAAATTTTAATATAATTCTTATCTTATGCATCACCATAGCGTCAATTTTCCAATATATTTCAATACACTATTAAAGTCCGGTTAAAGGAAAAACGACATACCCATATAGGAAAGGTCAGTCAGTAAAAGGAGAAATTCATTGGTGTAACTTAAAAGTGGGCAGTCTTCTACTTCCACAGTCAGTGATTAACAGAATACCCCGAAGCCATTTCGACACGCTTAACCTTCTTCGATCTATCAAGGCAAATTGTATACACCATGTTAGCTCATTGTGTAAGGTATTAATAACAGGCGTGTGACGTGACAAGCTGTGGTTTTAAAAATCGCGAAGTTTTTGATGGTCACTAATCGGATTAACTCATAGGTGAAAGCATTTACTTGGTATGATTAAAGTGTCGTAACCAGCTTATGTCCATTCAGAATTAGTTTTCCCGGGTATTTAACTACGTATTCAATTAAGCAATTTACACCCACCCACCTTCAAGATAACGAAAATAAAAACGTCTTGATTATCTACACATACAACAGATTATTGGTACCAAATTTCATCTAAATCGATCAAGCCGTTCCCGAGATAGGCTGCATCATATGGTCCTGGCGGAATAATAATAATATAAATAAAAATAATAATAATAATAAGAAGAAGAAACAGAACGAAAACAATATGATTCCCCACCTTCGGTGGTGGGGAATCATGATAAGAAGAAGAAGAAGAAGAAGAAACGGTGCAAAAACAATAAGTCGCCAAACTTTGTTTGGGCGCCTTAATAATAACGAGTACTAATGTAATGATGGATGCATCATTACAAATAAGGCGCCCAAACAAATAAAAGTCAGACCCTGTATTCAGAACTCATGTTTGGAGGACTTTTGTTGCTTTTTCTATGACCATGACAACGACCGCCATTTTGAAAATTTTAAACCTTTAAATAAGATCTACATACAATAGAAAAACTGCATAGAAACCCAATGAATTTTTGCCATTGTTAAAAATGATGTCTTAAAATAATTTACAAAATGTATCATTTATTCATTTACATGGTATTACATTATTGTAAACATGTTTTTTGCTAACCCTTTTAATCAAATACCAGGTTTCCAAACTACATATTTTAATCCCTGCATGCATTATTAGAATTTTAAAACTTTTATAATTTTACAATAATTTTAAATATGTATATTCATTGGTCAATTACAAATATTCAAATGTGGTTAATACTATGAAGATGGAGCAAATTACTTAAGTGATAGATGATAGCCTGAAATTCAAACAATAGGCAAAGTTAATTGACATCACCTATACCCAATATCACAACCTGTTGTTTTGATGAGCTAATGATGTGTTGATTTTAAATCAATCCAAGCATGTAATGTCATATTGATAACTAAATGCAGTTACTCTATCGAATTGAATAATAAATCATGCCCCAGGGATAACTGACCATTAGTGTTGCTTATAAAAAAGATTTAGCTTGAGAGCTTTTGGACATAGATCAGTGATTACTTAAGTATCCTTGACAATGAAAATTCCTGCTTATTGTTTTAATTCTTAAACAAAATGAAAGCAACCATCCCATGAAGAAAACTATAGTTTGAGGATGGGAATCGCAAAGTTAGTACCTAGACCTACCTGTCCCCACCCTCCTATTGGAATGACAATATGGGTTTACTTTAGTATCAGTCTATTCAACTTTTTATAAAGAATAAGAAAATATATATGTTAGGGGTGGCGATCTCAACTGTTCAAAAGTTAGTACCCAGCCCCGCCTGTCCCCACCCTCCTCTGGAATAACGTCATTGGTATTTCTGCAGTATCATTCTATTCAACTTTTAAAACAGAACTGCAAAATATATAGTTTCAGGGTGGGGATATCAACCATTTAAAAGTTAGTACCAAGCCCCGCCCGTCCCCACCCTCCATCAGGAATGACCCCATGGGATTTTCTTTAGTATCACTCTATTCAACTTTTCATGTAGAACCAGAAAATATATAGTTTATGGGTGGGGATCTCAACCGTTTAAAAGCTAGCATACTGCCCCGCCCACCCTTACCCCTCCCTGATACCCCCGGGAAAATCTTGTGATACATACTTGTAAATCTCGAGACACTGATCATGAATATATATGGTTTTACAGTACAAAATAAAGTATAAATGGCAAAATTGATCATTATTGTTTTTAAGACCCCGCCCTCCTGCCCCTCCCCTAATGACCCCATGGGCATTTTTCCTCGGCCTCTGGGGAAGGAGATGGGGATCAACCTTCATGTGAAGTTTGGTTAAGATTGGACCAACGGTCTTCGAGAAATTGGTTGGACAAGTTCATGGCCGGAAGAAGAAGAGGAAAAATAATAAAAATAATAATAACGAGTACTAATGTAATGATGGATGCATCATTACAAATAAGGCGCCCAAACGAATAAAAATCAAACCCTGTATTCAGAACACATATTAGGACTTGTACTTTTGTTGCTTTTTATCCATTTCCATGGCAACGGCTGAAAATTTTAAACCTTTAAATAAGTTCTACATACTGTTTTGATGAGCTAATGATGTGTTGATTTTAAATTAATCCAAGCATTTACCCATATAATGTCATATTGATAACTAAATGCAGCTACTCTATCTAATTGAATAATTAATCATGCCCCAGGGATAACTGACCATTAGTGTTGCTTATAAAAAGATTTAGCTTGAGAGCTTTTAGACATGGATCAGTGATTACTTAAGTATCCTTGACAATGAAAATTCATGCATATTGTTTTAATTCTTAAACAAAATGATATCAACCAGCCCATGAAGAAAACTGTAGTTTGAGGGTGGGGATCTCAAAGTTAGTACCTAGACCTCCACCCTCCTATTGGAATGCCCATATGGGTTTACTTTAGTATCAATCTATCAATCTATTTAAAGAATAAGAAAATATATATGTTAGGGGTGGGGATCTCAACTGATCAAAAGTTAGTACCCAGCCCCGCCTGTCCCTGCCCTCCTCTGGAAAACGCCATGGGCATTTCCTAAGTATCACTCTATTCAACTTTTAAAACAGAACCGGAAAATATATAGTTTCAGGGTGATATATCAACCATTTAAAAGTTAGTACCAAGCCCCGCCCGTCCCCACCCTCCATCAGGAATGACCCCATGGGATTTTCTTTAGTATCACTCTATTCAACTGTTTATGTAGAACCAAAAAATATATAGTTTATGGGTGGGGATCTCAACCGTTTAAAAGTTAGCAAACTGTCCTGCCCATCCCCACCCCTCCCTGATACCGCAGGGAAAATCTACCGATACATACTTCTGCATCTTGAGACACTGATCATGAATATATATGGTTTTATAGTACAAAATAAAGTATAAATGGCAAAATTGATCATTATTGTTTTTAGGACCCCGCCCTCCTGCCCCTCCCCTAATGAACCCATGGGCATTTTACCTCGGCCTCTGGGGAAGGAGATGGCAATCAACCTTCATGTAAAGTTTGGTTAAGATTGGACCAACGGTCTTCGAGAAATTGGTTGGACAAGTTCATGGCCGGAATAATAATAATAATAATAATAATAATAATAATAATAATAATAAGAAACGGTGCAAAAACAATAAGTCGCCAAACTTTGTTTGGGCGCCTTAATAATAACGAGTACTAATGTAATGATGGATGCATCATTACAAATAAGGCGCCCAAACAAATAAAAGTCAAACCCTGTATTCAGAACTCATGTTTGGAGGACTTTTGTTGCTTTTTCTATGACCATGACAACGACCGCCATTTTGAAAATTTTAAACCTTTAAATAAGATCTACATACAATAGAAAAACTGCATAGAAACCCAATGAATTTTTGCCATTGTTATAAATGATGTCTTAAAATAATTTACAAAATGTATCATTTATTCATTTACATGGTATTACATTATTGTAAACATGTTTTTTGCTAACCCTTTTTAATCAAATACCAGGTTTCCAAACTACATATTTTAATCCCTGCATGCATTATTAGAAATTTAAAACTTGTATAATTTTACAATAATTCATTGGTCAATTACAAATATTCAAATGTGGTTAATACTATGAAGGTGGAGCAAATTACTTAAGTGATAGCTGATAGCCTGAAATTCAAACAATAGGCAAAGTTAATTGACATCACCTATACCCAATATCACAACCTGTTGTTTTGATGAGCTAATGATGTGTTAATTTTAAATCAATCCAAGCATGTAATGTCATATTGATAACTAAATGCAGTTACTCTATCGAATTGAATAATAAATCATGCCCCAGGGATAACTGACCATTAGTGTTGCTTATAAAAAAGATTTAGCTTGAGAGCTTTTGGACATAGATCAGTGATTACTTAAGTATCCTTGACAATGAAAATTCCTGCTTATTGTTTTAATTCTTAAACAAAATGAAAGCAACCATCCCATGAAGAAAACTATAGTTTGAGGATGGGAATCGCAAAGTTAGTACCTAGACCTACCTGTCCCCACCCTCCTATTGGAATGACAATATGGGTTTACTTTAGTATCAGTCTATTCAACTTTTTATAAAGAATAAGAAAATATATATGTTAGGGGTGGGGATCTCAACTGATCAAAAGTTAGTACCCAGCCCCGCTTGTCCCCACCCTCCTCTGGAATAACGTCATTTGTATTTCTGAAGTATCATTCTATTCAACTTTAAAAACCGAACTGGAAAATATATAGTTTCAGGATGGAGATATCAATCATTTAAAAGTTAGTACCAAGCCCCGCCCCTCCCCACCCTCCACCAAGAATGACCCCATGGGACTTTCTTTAGTATCACTCTTTTCAACTTTTCATGTAGAACCAAAAAATATATAGTTCATGGGTGGGGATCTTAACCGTTTAAAAGTTAACACACTGCCCCACCCATCCCCACCCATCCCCACCCTCCCTGATACCCCCGGGAAAATCTTGCGATACAGACTTGTACATCTCGAGACACTGATCATGAATATATATGGTTTTATAGTACAAAATATAGTATAAATAGCAAAATTGAGCATAATTGTTTTTAAGGCCCCGCCCTCCTGCCCCTCCCCTAATACCCCATGGGCATTGTACCTCGGCCTCTGGGGAAGGAGATTAGATTAAACCTTCATGTGAAGTTTGGTTAAGATTGGACCAACGGTCTTCGAGAAATTGGTTGGACAAGTTCATGGCCCGGAAGAAGAAGAAGAGGAGGAAGAATAATAATAATAATAATAATAATAATAATAATAATAATAATAATAATAATAATAAGAAACGGTGCAAAAACAATAAGTCGCCAAACTTTCTTTGGGCGCCTTAATAAGAAACGGTGCAAAAACAATAAGTCGCCAAACTTTGTTTGGGCGCCTTAATAATGAGTATTAATGTAATGATGGATGCATCATTACAAATAAGGCGCCCAAACGGAAAAAAGTCAAACCCTGTATTCAGAACTCATATTATTAGAAATTAACAGTTTTATTTTCAAGGTTTAAATGGAAAAAAGATTGAGAGATGTAACCTTATTGGTCAACTAAATTTAAACGTGTAATATTCCTTTCATTTTAAGATTTAATTTTATATATAGAAGTAAGTAGTACATGAATCCGATTGGTTGAAATTCAAACAATAGCCAAAGTTAATTGACATCACCTATACCCATCACAACCTGATGTTTTGATGAGCTAATGATGTGTTGATTTTAAATTAATCCAAGCATTTACCTATATAATGACATATTCATAACTCAATGCAGCTACTCTATTCTATCGAATTGAATAAATCATGCCCCAGGGATAACTGACCAATAGTGTTGCTTATAAAAAAGATTTAGCTCCAGAGCTTTTAGACATGGATCAGTGATTACTTAAGTATCCTTGACAACAATAGTCATGCTTGTTGTTTTAATTCTTAAACAAAATGATAGCAACCAGCCCGTGAAGAAAACTAGTTTGAGGATGGGAATCTCAAAGTTAGTACCTAGACCTACCTGTCCCCACCCTCTTATTGTAATAACCATATGGGTTTACTTTGGTATCAATCTTTTCAACTTTTCATAAAGAATAAGAAAATATATATGTTAGGGGTGGGATCTGAACTGATCAAAAGTTAGTACCCAGCCTCGCCTGTCCCCGCCCTCCTCTGGAAAACGCCATGGGAATTTATTCAGTATCACTCTATTCAACTTTTAAAACAGAACCGGAAAATACATAGTTTCAGGGTGGGGATATAAACCATTTAAAAGTTAGTACCAAGCCCCGCCCGTCCCCATCCTCCATCATGAATGACCCCGTTGGATTTTCTTTAGTATCAATCTATTCAACTTTTCGTGTAGAACCAGAAAATATATAGGTTATGGGTGGGGATCTCAACCGTTTAAAAGTTAGCATACTGCTCCGCCCATCTCCACCCTTCCCTGATACGTCAGAGAAAATCTTGTGATACAGACTTGTGCATCTTGAGACACTGATCATGAATATATATGGTTTTATAGTACAAAAAAAGTATAAATGGCAAAATTGATCATTATTGATTTTAAGACCGCGCCCTCCTGCCCCTCCTCTAATGACCCCATGGCCATTTTGGCATGGCCTCTGTAGAAGGGGATGGGGATCAACCTTCATGTGAAGTTTGGTTAAGATTTGACCAACGGTCTTTGAGAAATTGGTGGGACGAGTTCATGCCAAGAATAGGAAGAAGAGGAATAATAATAATAATATAATAATAATAATAATAATAACTAGAGATTGTAACTGGGATACCAGTTACGTATGATTCCCCACCATCCATAAATAATTTATGGCATATATCTGATTGGTGTAAAATTTTGTTGCCAATTTCATTACTGTGTCGCCAAAAAGGATACTTTTTGACACATACAACATTTGACGTAATACACTAGTCGAGTCGGGTACCTGCATGTGCAGGTAGTCTTACATCAAAGTTACGGCCCTTCATATATGAATTACAAGATTGAATAAAACAATAAATGAACAAGAGATGTTGTTGTTTAGTTTTTGATCAACAGGTAAATTTTGTGATTTTCGCGTCACATGCGTTTTTAATGTTGTGTATATATTGCCTTGATGAACGGTTACATTCTAAAGGCAGTTGTGTTTGAAGTGCATTTGTACAGCGCCGACCTGGTAAACTAAAAAAAATCCTACCTTGATTACTTTTTTTTAGATTTCTTTGAAAGTTAAAGTAGATTTAAATTAATGTTTTCGGTTGAGAAAAATCGTACATTGGAAGGCCTTCTCGGCATTGGAAGTGACGTTTTCAATGAATTTCATTGAATAAGAAAACTCATAGAACCCCTCTCAGGCCTCAATTGCGATTTTTTTCTTTAACTGGCGACAAAAAAACGGCGCTTTGCGATTTTTCTGGCCACAAGTTTTCAAAGTTCACCGGTATCTTGGTCACCAGTAATTAACAGGTGATAACACATTGAAGCCAGTGACGGATCGGCGAGTGTCACTGAATAAACACAGTAATTAACGACTGGTCTTAAAGAATGAGTTGATTAAGATCGTTGTCTTAGATGTGAATGTAAGACCTTCTAATTATGGGCAGGTAGATCCAGGTAATATAGGAGCGTGTCGACATTGCATGAGGATATACCCAGGTGACCCCCCCCCCGATGTCGTCAGACAGTATAAACACCGATGGACTCGGGATTATTGTAAAATCCAAAATAAAATATAATAAAAGTTACCCTTTGTGATGTTTATTTAATTTTTTTTAAAAAGTTTTATGATTAATAATCGTAATACACATCGTATTTTAATTTCGCGACTTATATCGGTTATTCCTATATGTTTGAGGTTCATGATCATAACGATATATCTACTCAGTCAAAATATATGAATTTTTGTAACCCTAGTTAAGAATATTTCGTTCGGGCAAGAATATTCCTCATTTTCCGTATATATATATATATATATATATATATATATATATATATATATATATATGTTATGAGTGTATATACAATATAGTACAATATTTTGGCAATGTTCATGGAAATGGTACATTAAAATGAAATGTTTACAACAAAATAATTATCCTATAATATACAAAATGGTAGTTATAATAACTTAATTTTATTTACAATTTTTGCCTTAATTTTACGAGTATGATTTCGGGAAAAATAAATATTGGTGCCTCATAGATCGTGATCACGACTAAGGGAACAAAATAGTTTTTCAAAAAATGTTCTAAATCTCATTTCAAATTTTAATATAATTCTTATCTTATGCATCACCATAGCGTCAATTTTCCAATATATTTCAACACACTATATAAAGTCCGGTTAAAGGGTAAAAACGACATACCGGTCATTAGGAAAGTGTCAGTCAGTAAAGGAGAAATTTCATTGGTGTTAACTTAAAAAGTGGACAGTCTTCTACTTCCACAGTCAGTGATTAACAGAATACCCCGAAGCCATTTCGACACGCTTAACCTTCTTCGATCTATCAAGGCAAATTGTATACACCATTCAGCTCATTGTGTAAGGTTTTAATAACAGGCATGTGACGTGACAAGCTGTGGTTTTAAAAATCGCGAAGTTTTTGATGGTCACTAATCGGATTAACTCATAGGTGAAAGCATTTGCTTGGTATGATTAAAGTGTCGTAACCAGCTTATGTCCATTCAGAATATGTTTCCCCGGGTATTTAACTATGTATTCAATTAAGCAATGTACACCCACCCACCCACCTTCAAGATAACGAAAATGAACACGTCTTGATTATCTACACAGGCAACAGATTATTGGTACCAAATTTCATCTAAATCCATCAAGCCGTTCCCGAGATATGCTACAGCATATGGTCCTGACGGAATAATAATAATAATAAAAATAATAATAATAATAAAAATAATAATAAGAAGAAGAAACAGAACGAAAACAATATGATTCCCCACCTTCGGTGGTGGGGAATCATAATAATAACAAGTATTAATGTAATGATGGATGCATCATTACAAATAAGGCGCCCAAACAAATAAAAGTCAAACCCTGTATTCAGAACTCATATTATTAGAAATTAACAGGTTTTTTTTACTTCAAGGTTTACATGAAATAAAGATTCAAGAGATGTAACCTTTTTGGTCATTTAGAATATATACTCGGAGCAAGCGTGTCTATGTATGGTCTCTCTCTCTCTCTGAAATTTTATTCTAAAAATTATTGTCTTGGTGTCAAATGAAAGTAAAAATAGTACATGAATCCAATTGGTTGAAATTCAAATAATAGACAAAGTTGACTGACATCACCTATACCTAATATTACAACCTGTTGTTTTGATGAGCTAATGATGTGTTCATTTTAAATTAATCCAACCATTTACCAATGTAATGTCATATTGATAACTAAATACAGCTACTCTATCGAATTGAATAATGAATCATTCCCCTGGGGTAAATGACCATTAGTGTTGCTTATAAAAAGATTTAGCTTGAGAGCTTTTAGACATGGATCAGTGATTACTTAAGTATCCTTTACAATGAAAATTCAAGCTTATGGTTTTAAATCTTAAACAAAATGATAGCAGCCATCCCATGAAGAAAACTATAGTTCGAGGGTGGGGATCTCAAAGTTAGTACCTAGACCTACCTGTCCCCACCCTCCTATTGAATGACCATATGGGTTTACTTAAGTATCAATCTATTCAACTTTTCATAAAGAATAAGAAAATATATATGTTAGGGGTGGAGATCTCAACTGATCAAAAGTTAGTACCCAGCCCCGCCTGTCCCCACCCTCCTCTGGAATAACGGCATTTGTATTTCTGAAGTATCATTCTATTCAACTTTAAAAGCTGTACCGGAAAATATATAGTTTCAGGATGGGGATATCAACCATTTAAAAGTTTAAAAGTTTTCAAAGTTCACCGGTATCTTGTTTACCAGTAATTATTCAATTCAATCTTTATTGCATTAACAGGTGATAACACATTGAAGCCAGTGACGGATCGGCGAGTGACACTGAATAAACACAGTAATTAACGACTGGTCTTAAAGAATGAGTTGAATAAGATCGTTGTCTTAGGTGTGAATGTAAGACCTTCTAATTATGGGCAGGTAGATCCAGGTAATATAGGAGCGTATCGACATATGTGCCCTCCCGATGTCGTCTGACAGTATAAACACCGATGGACTCGGAATTATTGTAAAATCCAAAATAAAATATAATAAAAGTTACCCTTTGTGATGTTTATTTAATTTTTTTTAAAAAGTTTATTGATTAATAATCGTGATTCAATGCGCAATACACATCTTATTTTAATTTCGCGACTTATATCGGTTATTCCTATATGTTTGAGGTTCATGATCATATAATATATATCTACTCAGTCAAAATATATGAATTTTTGTAACATTTGGCAATGTTCATGGAAATGGTACATTGAATTGAAATGTTTACAACAAAATAATTATCCTATAATATATACAAAATGGTAGTTGTAATAACTTAATTTTATTTACAATTTTTGCCTTAATTTTACGAGTATGATTTCGGGAAAAATAAATATTGGTGCCTCATAGATCATGATCACGACTAAGGGAACAAAATAGTTTTTTAAAAAATGTTCTAAATTTCATTTCAAATTTTAATATAATTCTTATCTTATGTTTGAGGTTCATGATCATAACGATATATCTACTCAGTCAAAATATATGAATTTTTGTAACCCTAGTTAAGAATATTTCGTTCGGTCAAGAATATTCCTCATTTTCCGTATATATATATATATATATATATATATATATATATATATATATATATATATATATATATATATATATATATTATGAGTGTATATACAATATAGTACAATATTTTGGCAATGTTCATGGAAATGGTACATTAAATTGAAATGTTTACAACAAAATAATTATCCTATAATATACAAAATGGTAGTTATAATAACTTAATTTTATTTACAATTTTTGCCTTAATTTTACGAGTATGATTTCGGGAAAAATAAATATTGGTGCCTCATAGATCGTGATCACGACTAAGGGAACAAAATAGTTTTCAATAAATGTTCTAAATTTCATTTTAAATTTTAATATAATTCTTATCTTATGCATCACCATAGCGTCAATTTTCCAATATATTTCAACACACTATATAAAGTCCGGTTAAAGGGTAAAAACGACATACCGGTCATTAGGAAAGTGTCAGTCAGTAAAGGAGAAATTTCATTGGTGTTAACTTAAAAAGTGGGCAAGTCTTCTACTTCCACAGTCAGTGATTAACAGAATACCCCGAAGCCATTTCGACAAGCTTAACCTTCTTCGATCTATCAAGGCAAATTGTATACACCATTCAGCTCATTGTGTAAGGTTTTAATAACAGGCGTGTGACGTGACAAGCTGTGGTTTTAAAAATCGCGAAGTTTTTGATGGTCACTAATCGGATTAACTCATAGGTGAAATCATTTGCTTGGTATGATTAAAGTGTCGTAACCAGCTTATGTCCATTCAGAATTAGTTTCCCCGGGTATTTAACTATGTATTCAATTAAGCAATGTACACCCACCCACCCACCTTCAAGATAACGAAAATGAACACGTCTTGATTATCTACACAGGTAACAGAATTTTGGTACCAAATTTCATCTAAATCCATCAAGCCGTTCCCGAGATATTCTGCAGCATATGGTCCTGACGGAATAATAATAATAATAAAAATAATAATAAAAATAAAAAATATAATAATAAGAAGAAACAGAACGAAAACAATATGATTCCCCACCTTCGGTGGTGGGGAATCATAATAATAATAAGAAACGGTGCAAAAACAATAAGTCGCCAAACTTTGTTTGGGCGCCTTAATAAGAAACGGTGCAAAAACAATAAGTCGCCAAACTTTGTTTGGGCACCTTAATAATAATAATAAACGGTGCAAAAACAATAAGTCGCCAAACTTCGTTTGGGCGCCTTAATAATAAGAAACGATGCAAAAACAATAAGTCGCCAAACTTTGTTTGGGCGCCTTAATAATAACACCACGCAGTTATTACCTCTAAAGTAAATATATCTGTTATTGCCTTCCATGACAGAAATAACATGATCTAGGTCAAGTGATTAGTTAGGTTCGATTTTTTGTTGATTGGGAAATTAATTGATTATTGAAACAAGTCGGTAAACCGTCACGCATGAGCCCCTACTGTTCAATAGGAACGTTATGTTCAGATTTTTTAAGTCCTCGTGAACTTTTAGAATATTATATTGCATTTTGACCATGTCCCGATCATGTCCTGATTGTTAAAATAATAAGTATTATTATTGTATATTGATCATATTTATTGAACAATATTTGTGACTTGAGAGTAATAATTCTCTCTCTCTCCAAAATGTTACTCATGGCTTTGTCCTTACCAGTGCCAGGTTTATATTGATTAAAATAAAATAAAATGAAATAAATGTTGCAATTAACTATCCAGCTCATTGGATCTGTCGGTTCAATTAGATGAATACCAAATCATCTAGTTGTGAAAAATAAACATCAGAAAAAAATCATAGTATTTATTTATTTATTTATTTATGAAGTATATAATCAAGCTAAAATGAAATGTTTTAAAAAACGAAGTTTGATTTTTTTCCAAATGTTTTCATTTGTTTTGTCATTCGAAGTTTACTAAAACTAAAATTAAACCTTTTATCAATTATGCCATTAAAAACATTCTATGCAGAATATGAAAAAGTCCTTTGACAACTATAAGTTATCAAAACATCAGGTACTAATAGTTTTACAAAGGTTATATAAGGGGGGCTCAAAACTTTCTAGGCGGACCTGTATAAGGGTTTATATAGAGACAACATGCATCTGGTTTAATATTTTTCTTATTACAAATTTAATATGAATATTTCTTAACACTTTCAAATCATTACATATTCTACAACTTTTTCTGCATCTTGCTATATTATTAGCTCACCTGGCGAAGCCATGTGAGCTTATGGTATGGCAAAGCGTGCGTCCGTGCGTAAACTTGGATCTTCTCCTCTGAAACTACTGAACCAATTTAAATCAAATTTGGTGTGAGAGGTCCTTGCAGGATAAAGATTAAAAATTGTGTCCGGCATAGTTGACAAATATCCAATATGGCCGCTGTTACTAAAAATAGCAAAAACCTATTATTAGTCAATGTGGATTTATTTATGGACCGATTTTGTTCAAATTTGGTACACAGAAACCAAATAGATAGCCATTTAACATATGTTACGGGATTTGCTGTCAAATTTTTCGTTTACGCAATATTAGCGTAATATGCAAATTAGATGCATTTAAAGCCTTTTTCTTAAAACAATCTTCTCCTCTGAAACCACTGAACCAATTTGAACGAAATTTGGTGTGAGAGGGTTTTGCTGGATAAAGATAGAAAATTGTGTCCAGCAAAATCGACCAATATCCAATATGGCCGCTGTTACTAAAAATAGCAAAAACCTATTATTAGTCAATGTGGATTTATTTATGGGCCGATTTTGTTCAAATTTGGTACACAGAAACCAAATAGATAGCCATTTAACATATGTAACGGGATTTGCTGTCAAATTTTTCGTCTAGGCAATATTAGCGTAATATGCAAATTAAATGCATTTTAAGCCTTTTTCTTAAAAAAATCTTCTTCTCTAAAACTACTGAACCAATTTAAACGAAATTTAGTGTGAGAGGTCCTTGCTGGATAAAGATAAAAATTTATGTCCGGCAATATCCAATATGGCCGCTGTTACTAAAAATAGCAAAAACCTATTATTAGTCAATGTGGATTTATTTATGGGCCGATTTTGTTCAAATTTGGTACACAGAAACCAAATAGATAGCCATTTAACATATGTAACGGGATTTGCTGTCAAATTTTTCGTCTAGGCAATATTAGCGTAATATGCAAATTAAATGCATTTAAAGCCTTTTTCTTAAAAAAATCTTCTCCTCTAAAACTACTGAACCAATTTAAACGAAATTTAGTGTGAGAGGTCCTTGCAGGATAAAGATAAAAATTTATGTCCGGCATAGTTGACCAATATCCAATATGGCCGCTGTTACTAAAAATAGCAAAAACCTATTATTAGTCAATGTGGATTTATTTATGGGCCGATTTTGTTCAAATTTGGTACACAGAAACCAAATAGATAGCCATTTAACATATGTAACGGGATTTGCTGTCAAATTTTTCGTTTAGGCAATATTAGCGTAATATGCAAATTAAATGCATTTTAAGCCTTTTTCTTAAAAAAATCTTCTCCTCTAAAACTACTGAACCAATTTAAACGAAATTTAGTGTGAGAGGTCCTTGCTGGATAAAGATAAAAATTTATGTCCGGCATAGTTGACCAATATCCAATATGGCCGCTGTTACTAAAAATAGCAAAAACCTATTATTAGTCAATGTGGATTTATTTATGGGCCGATTTTGTTCAAATTTGGTACACAGAAACCAAATAGATAGCCATTTAACATATGTAACGGGATTTGCTGTCAAATTTTTCGTTTACGCAATATTAGCGTAATATGCAAATTAGATGCATTTAAAGCCTTTTTCTTAAAACAATCTTCTCCTCTGAAACTACTGAACCAATTTGAACAAAATTTGGTGTGAGAGGTCTTTGCTGGATAAAGATAAAAAATTGTGTCCAGCATAATCGACCAATATCCAATATGGCCGCTGTTACTAAAATAGCAAAAACTTATTATTAGTCAATGTGGATTTATTAATGGGCTGAGTGTCTTCAGGCGCATGCTTACCAGGTGAGCGATACAGGCCCATTTGGCCTCTTGTTTCATAATTTTATGATAATGGCAAATTACTTCAAAAATACTTTGAAAATAACCCTTAAAGTAAATAACGCATATATTCGTATGGTCTTATATAGGGTTATATAGTAAATACGTGATAATTAACATAAAAAGGCTTATTTTGATTGACAAAAACTCTAAAAATTTAATGAAAAGTCTAACACTTTCAAATCGTTCCACATTCTACAATTTTTTCTGCATCTTAAGACAAGTTTTTAGAAATTGTACGATAATGGCAAATAACTTCAAAATTACTTAAAAATTGTATAACGATATTTTCGCATAGATATTGTATAGTTAATATGTGAAAAATTGCACGGGGATGCTTGTTTTCATCTTCAAATACAAATGTAACACTTTCACATCGTTTCATATTATTCACATTTTTCTCAAATTATTATTAGTTCTCAACTATTATAAATAAATATAAATTAAGGTATGTTTCGAAAGGTCTTTTTGTCTGCATCTCTAGTGACTGTTAGACTCTTTTTTTCTTTTTTTCTTTTTTCCACGCGGACTGTCATTGGTTTGCTAGTAATTTTTGTTAGAAAGAAACCAGTTACGGATATATCGTTAATTTAAAGGTGATATTTCTGAATTTAATTAATGCCTCGCTTTATATTCAGGTGCGTGACATTCCTCATTAATTGAAAATCCCCTTCATACTAATCCCTTTGCATATTCGAAGTGTATCCCGACACCGATCCTTTCTCAAAGAGGATATATTACTAATTCAATTCAATTCGGTCTTTATTTCCGTAAGTTATATAACTTATTGGAACATGTATATAACAAAAGAAATACAGAAAACATACATACATACATGAATAACAATGAACAAGCAATATACTCAAGACAAATAAAGTAATAATGCGGAGAAATGCTAACAGATTAAATCATTTTCTTATTTTAAACGCCCAAAATAAAAATTTACCTGAATTACTTAATTGTTTTACATTATTAACAGACAACATCTGGATTGGTTTAAAAGCAGAGGGTTTTTTCCAGTGATATGATTTAATAAGTTGTTTGCGGATTGTGGCGTAAGCAGGACATACAAGTATAAAATGATATTCATCTTCGATGCTGGGGAATAAGCAGAACTGACAAAGTCTGTTTTTTTTCTTTCTATATTGTGATACCTGCCGGATTCTACCGAAAGACAGTGTGAAGATAACCTAATTTTTGTAATTAGTTTTTTAAAATGTTGGGGTATGGGTTTGCATAAGTAATTTTGGAGAGTGAAATTATCTAATAAATACCTATAAATGACACATTTGGGGCACTGTTGTACAATATCAAATAATTCTTGTGTATTTACAGTTATCCATAAGTCTTTGCTTGATGATAAAAAACATTCGTCAACACAATGATTATACTGATTTAACCACATAAACCCTATACCAAGACTGTATAGTTCTTTCCTTATGATATTTGGCCACATTTGCAAATTTGTATGGTTTTTGTTTGCAAGTTCAAAAAGACAATTATTTACAGAATGCAATATACTATTTGATGATGTTAACAATTTAAACCAATATTTGAACATGCTAACTAATAATGGGACTCTGCCAAACTCGAGAGACAGTAGAACTTTTAACACCAAGGATGCTTTTGCAAAAATCTAAATGAACCTGCTCTACAGCTTGAGCACTATATTTCACAACTATACAATAAAACACTAGTAACATATGTGTCAAAAAGCGACAATAAAGTTCTAATATTTAAACACAACTTTTAAGTTTTACATTTCAAGGAATACAGAGATTTTCTACCTTGTGATGCTGATTGTAATTGAGACACATGAAATTTACCATTAAAATTTAACAAAAATCCAAAATATAACGTGCATTTTACTATGTCAATTAATCACCTGTAAACCGGATATCGCTAATTATGTAGCTATCCAGTACTCTATCTGAAAAACTGCTTCATTATTGTGTACTACAAATTAAACTTCCTGTCATAATAAACAATATCCCAGATGCACTCTCTCTCTCTCTCCTCTCTCTCTCTCTCTCTCTCTCTCTCATTGCCACAATGTACTTGGCAATTATCACCATGAACTTGACAATAGCCACCTCTTACTTCGGTATCGTGTACTTGACAATAAAAACCATATACTTTGCAATTGCCACCATGTACTTTGGTATCATGTACATGGAAGTAGCCATAAGTACCTGGCATATACTTGGAAATAGCCACCAAATCATTCTCAATAGCCCATTGCCGCCATGATCTTAACAATAACTTTTAATGTTCTTGACAATAGCTAACATCCACTTCACAATAACTATTATATACTTTGCAAAAGCTCACATAAACTTGAAGATTGCCACCATATTCTTTACAGCAGCCAATATGTACTCGACAATTGCCATGTACTTTTGTGTCAAAGACTTTGCATCAGCCACAATGTATTTGGCGATAGGATCCATGTACTTTGATATTAAGTACTTGAAAATGGCATTCGTGTACTTGACACAAGTGCCAGCGTGCACTTGACAATAACCTTCATGTACTTGACAACTGCAACCATCTACTTGACAATTTCCACAATGTAATTGACAAGAGCCACTATGTACTTGAAGCATTGTCATTTACTTTGCCATCAAGTACATAGAAATAGCCAATATGTGCTTGATAATTGCCACAATGTAGAGAACATCCATTATGCACTTAGATATTGGTTTTAAGTAATTTGCAATAGCCACCATATACTTTGGTATTAAGAACTTGACAATAGCATCCATGTACTTGAAGATAGCCATCATGTACTTTGGTATCAGTTACATAGGAATAGCCACCCATTTTCTTGATGTTATCCACAACGTATAAGACAACAAGCACTATGTACTTATAAATTGCCATGTCCTTCGGTTTCTGGTACTAATACTTGGCAATAGTAACCATGTAGTTGACAATAGCCACTATATATACTTTTCTATTAAGACCTTGGGAATAGCGTTCATGTACTTGGCAATTAGACACTATGTACTTTACAATAATCACTGTATAATTCGGTATTAAGAACTTAAGAATAGCATCCATGTACTTGACACTAGCCACCATGTACATAAAAATAGCCACAGCGTACTTGTCAATATCCACAATGTACTTGATAATAGCCATCATGTACTTTTTGTATTAAGACAATGTACCAGACAACAACCACTATGCACGTAGAAATTCTCATGTTCTTTGGTTTCAATAACTTGGATATATCCACAATGTACTGACAATTGCCACCATTTACTTGACAATAAACACCATTTACTTGACAATAACCACTATGTACTTTCTGGATTAAGTACTTTGCGATGACATTCATGTGCTTGGTACTTGACAATTGCCAACATTACTTGACAAATGCTTTCGAGGACTTTGTTATTATGTACTTGCCAATAGCAACCATGTACTTAAAAATTAACTTTGTTGTCATGTACATGGAAGTAGCCACTAGGTACTTCATGTTAGCCACCTTGTACATGTCAATAGGCCATTAGCAACAAGAACTTGACAATAGGTATTAAGTTCTGAACAATAACCACCATGTACTTCACAATTGCCATAATGTACTTTACAAAAGTTAACATGTAATTGAAGATTGCCACTATGTTCTTGACAACAGCCAACATGTGCCTGAAAAAGCCATGTATTTTTGTATTGTGATTGCCACTATGTAATTGACATAGCCACAACGTACTTGACAATAGCCACTATATACTTCCGAGTTCGGTATTAATACCTTGGTATAATATAAAGTGAAATAGCCATCATACACTTGACTTTGGTATAAAGAACATATACTTGGCAATAGCATCTTATTCTTGAAAATAACCATCAGGTACTTGACAATGGCTTTTGGGTACTTGACAATAGCATCTATGTACTTGACAATAACCACCATTTACCTTTGCATCATGTACATGGAAATTGCCACTACATATTTGACTTAAGTATTAAGTATATGTACTTAGCAATAGCATCGAAGTTGTTAACAATAGTTGCTATGTTCTTGGCAATAGCTATCATGTACTTGACCAATGCCACAATGTATTTGGCAAATGCCACCATGTACTTGACAATAACCATCATGTACTTTGGTATTAAGTACGTGTCCTTGGCAATACCTATTATGTACTTGACAAATGAGCCCGTCCAAGTAGAAACCTCGCTTATGGCCGAATTTTTACATTTTCAGATTTTCTTAGATTTTAATAATACATTTCAAGCCCTTTCTAATAATCTAGGGCATTTCCTACTTTACAAGCATAAAATATATGTATTTTGATCAATAAAAAGGGGTGTTTATTGACATTTTACATTTTCTGTCACCATAACGTCATGATAACGTCACATTTGAACAATGTGTCTAATTATAAAAATTGCAAACGGGCATTGCGTCATTCATTCATTCCTACGTCTCTTGTAACGTTTCTTATATAATTCATGATTTAAGTCAATAAGCGTCTATTGTTCAAGCAAAAACATCGAATTAAGTCAAAGAGACTGCAAGATAACAAATCATTTTGCCTCAAGTTGAGCGACTTTTTCCTGTGCATTTGTTCTATGAATGTAAAAAATGGAAGTGAAAAATTGGTATTACCAGATAACAGTACGAAAAAAATAAGATGACGGCATTGATAAATTGATTAAATGGGGTTTTAAGTCTCAGTCAAGAACATTTCACTTATATCGAGAATTCACCAGGTTTATGTGAAATGGCAGAATTTTTTTTACAGTGCGCTCAGGGAAATGTGCAGGGAGGGTCTTCCGTGACATAGGGCGTTGAATTTTCTAGTCTCTTCCGAAGAACCCTGTGACTTTCATTTTAAACGACCGAGTGCTTGGCAAAACAGTCACTGCCTATTATCAAGTCTGGGCAGAGCTTGTCGGGGTTCGAACCCAAGACCCCCCACAAAGAGAACATTATTGAGAAATGATTGTATATGAAACACAAAGGGTGAGATCCGAGAGTCTAGGGACCAGTTGTCTTGATACCGACTTACGGATTGTGGCGTCTTTCATCGCCCGCGCTCTTGATTGAACCCCTTTGACGCAAATCCTAGTTCGAAAAAGATTTTGTTATTTTGCGTTAAGATTCACGACGGCTTTTTTCCAACACCACCCCTTACAGAACTGACTGTGTAGTTATAAGTGAAATACTATTAACTACCCACATGGGCTGGTTAATCGTGAGTTTTATTTAAAATATGTCGAAAACACAGTTTTCTGGATACAGAATTTTGCCTGTTTTTAAACGATTAATTAACAAACACACCTGGGCCCATATGGTCCGGAGTCCCCCGAAATATTTGTTATATTATACCGAATCTTCAAAACTTTATACCTCACACATTTTAGATTCTACTTAAATAATTAAATAAATAAAGTAGCTACAAGCTGAAAACTGCTTAAATATTAAACGTTTTGGAGATTCTATATAATAATAATTGTTAAATATGTATCAATCGAGAAAAAAATATTTCTGGTTCCAATTCAAAATGGCAAGTTTGAAATTTCTGTTGATCAATTTGTCAAAAACTTGACAAACGGTTAATTCAACAGGATTTCAACCCAAGACCACGAATCCGTATGCTGTGCCTGTATTGGGCTTAATTCATACCTTATCTATATTTTATCATTTTAATGTTTCGCAGGTTTGATGGGATTTTATCCTAAATGAACCGCTTGGTTTGTTTAACACAAAATTAATGTCTAAATATGCTTGTACTTACAATTAGAAAACAAATAATATTTGAATTTTAAGATTTTAGCTCAGACAAATTGTTCCGGATCCGGATCTCGGTTGCCGGTTTGACTTTTATATTTTGTTTACAAGTTTTGACGTCCGGTGTACCGGTAGTTTACATTTTCGTGTTTTTTTCTTTTTTTTAAATGGAAATTGATATAAGTGATATAATCTTGAGTGTTCAACGGCTCATCGGGCAAAAACTTGACGATAAATCTGCACGCTCAAATTTTAATAATACTAATAATAAGCTTGTTAATCAAGATGGTAACATACGCGAGTAGCACCGAGGCATGACTGTAATTGGCGGATAAACAAACACCTGTGCATTGTCAAGTTAATCCGATTATACCACACCGCTAGTGGGAGCGACACGTGTATTATGTATGGTTAATTAAATATGAGTAGCCGCGGACACAATCTTTGATGTTTAAATTTGCAATCTGATTAAAATTAATTTTGGAAAAAAAACTTTTTAAAAATTATCTTATTTTAACATTAATTTGTAATACGAAAATATCACACACACATGCATACGCGTTAATACTGTGTAACATTAATCATCACGGATGATGTAGCAGCATATAAAAATCCAAGTAAGATTACTATATTTAACTTTCAACAATCTCAATTATTTTTTCACATTTATACTTATATAGTCTTCTTAACAACAGATCAAATTTTCAGCTTTGTAGCATGTATAAGAAATTCCTGGGCGCATAAAATATTCCTGGGCGTTTGCTGGGCTTTAAATCCACTCCTGGGCGTTAAATACTCTTACCGTGTTTTTTCGCCAAAAACTGGCACAATGTAAGTTCATCCAAATGCAAAATAATAATTTGTGATTTATATACACTTATTACTTTCATTACGGTTCATTTTAATATCGATTTATTGGTCTAGTGGAGGTACACTTTCTATGTGATTTCCCGCCATGTGTCACAGGTGTTTGTGTATTTAATCACAGGAACTTGTAATTAATGTCTTAACTATACTATCCAGACTTCCTATACTATCCAGCTCTAAAAAAATAACAAGGACAGACACTCGACCTACCCCCCCCCCCCCGACCGCGTCAGACGAGTTTTTCACACATTTTGGTCTCTCCAACTAAACCTGGTTTTTCTCAACTCAGAACATATTTTTCTTTCGTTTCGTGACCAAAATTATTTCGAGCAACTTGTTTATTCAACGAAATATCAGCCAAATCGCCGTACGAGGCGAGCATGGCAATCTCCCTCGGACACTTGACCCGGAAGTGATTCTTTGGCATTAGATTAAATGTTGAGCAAAAATTTTAAAAAGCAAGAATTATTAAATATAACATAAACAAACAATAATTACCTTACCTTGATACTGAAAAAATGGTTCTATTTCATTACTTTATCCACAGTTTCTTTCCCGATGTTATGGTTTTCAAAATTGCCACGAGTAACGTCTCTGACAAAGACGTCTCGAATGTTCATTCAATTACTGATGGTAAATATCCGAGGACTTCCGGGGTCACTTCCGGGTCAAGTGTCCTAGGGAGATTGCCATGCTCGCCTCATACAGCAATTTGGCTGAAATTCCGTTGAATAAACCAGGTGCTCGAAATAATTTTGGTCACGAAATGAAAGAAGTAATCACATCTATGTTATTGACAATAATCACAATTGCCACCATGTACCTAACATCATCCAATATGTACTTTACAATTGCCATGTACTTTTGTATCAAGTAGTTGGCATTAGCCACTATATACTTAACTTAATATTAAGTGTGTGTACTTACAAATAGTATCTATGTTCTTGACAATAAGCATCGTTTACTTGGCAATGGCTACTATATGTATTTGACATAGGGTCGCCACATGTGGGTATGCATGTATTCTTGCATTTGTATATCATGTTCCATTATGTTGTTTGAAATCCTGATCTCTTTTAAATGATAACTGTTTTATGGCTTTTACGAGGGGAGGTCAGACAGTTCGTAGAACAGGTGTACGTTGACAGTGGTCTTGCCTATTCCACAGTGGCAAAATGGTCAGCTGAATTTAAACGTGGGCGCACCTCACTGAAGGATTACCCACGGTCAGGTCGGATAGCTGATGCCATCACAAAGGAAATTGTCACGTCTGTGGAGACCCTCATCATGAATGATCGAATTAGGATTGATGACATAGCTAGGGAGTGTGACATTTCACATGGAAGTGTATACACGGTTATCCACGAGCATCTTGGGATGTCAAAAGTATCCGCAAGATGGGTCCCCAGAAACCTTAATGTGCAGGATCGCTTCCAAAGACACCAGTCAAGTCGGGAGCTTCTTGGCACTTATAATGATAACCCAGAGAGCTTTCATTTACGTTTAGTAACTGGTGATGAAACATGGATTCATCATTGGGACCCAGAAACCAAAAAATAGTCCATGCAATGCAAGCACCCTGGCACACCCCCATTAAAGAAACTCAAAACCCAACCATCAGCTGGCAAAGTCATGACCACTGTGTTTTGGGGATTCTAAAGGTGTTCTGTTAATCAATTATAAACCTGTTGGAATCTCTATCACTGGGGCTTACTATGCTGATCTAATGAAGCAGCTGAAAGCTGCTATTAAATTAAAAAGGAGGGGAAAGTTGAGTCGAAGTGTATTGCTTCTTCACGACAATGCTCCTGTGCACAAGTCAAGGATTGCACAAGCAGCGATTCGTGAATGCAAGTTCGAACAACTTAATCACCCACCCTACAGTCCCGATTTGGCACCCAGTGATTATTTCCTATTTAGAAATTTGAAATCCCATTTACGGGGAATCAGATTTCCTGATGATGATGGACTTAAGGCTGCCACAGAGACATGGTTACAGGACCAAACCGAAGACTTCTCTTTCAAAGGTATAGACAGTCTGAAAGAAAAGTGGGCTAAGTGCATTGGGGTAAGTGGGGACTATATTTAAAAATAATAATAAAATGTATGGTTTGTTGTGGCAAGATATACCCCGTTCTATAAACTTTTGACCTCCCCTCGTACTAATTGTTTCTAATTTTACTCTAGGTTCCTTGTTCACGTGACAGACTCTTATTCGGAGACATGTTTATTGTCTGACCTCACGGCGTCAGACATTACATCTAGTCCAGATGACAAATGATATTTTTTCACATATCCTAAAAAAATAGTTCGTACAAATGATATTTTTTCACATATCCTAAAAAAATAGTCTGTACAAAATGTTTTTATATAAAGTTGTTCTGCAACATGTCCCAAATCAGAAACTGCATGATGCCACCTTGGCAGCCTTGGGGATTTCAAGATATCCAAGATGGCTGCCAGAATAGTTTTCTTTTGATATCTGTTGATGTTTAAGGGTTTTCCATGTGTTATTGTGTTTTATGCAGTAGATAAATGATAGTCTATCATTATTGCTTCACTATAATAATCAACAAATCAATAAAATGATAATTATAGAAGCTATTCTAACAAAAATGGTCTTAATCTTGCCATTTCTAAGCGTGCAAAGCTAGAGAAGTCATATACTAGTAATATACCTTTCCTGTATACGTCTTCAATCACAGTGCAAAGCCCATTCAACTTCCCTCTATGATCGAATGAATAACACCATAATCAGCACTAGTTTTATAATACAGTACAGCCACAGCTTTAACATGTCCTGCTTTGACCTGCCATCAGACAGTACAACCACAGGTTTATCACCGTGCTTTGACCTGCCTTCAAAAAGTACAGTCAAAGCTTTACTGCCCTGCTTTGACCTGCCCTCAGAGTGAACACCCACATCTTTACTGTCCTGCTTTGACCTGCCCTCAACTATACACCCACAGCTTTACGGTACTGCTTTGACCTGCCTTCAAAATTACAGCCACAACTTTATCCCAATGCTTTGCCCCGCCCTCAGACTGTACAGATACCGGCCTTCATCACTAATGTCTGCAATCAAGTTACTATAGTCTGTAACATCCACTACAATTTCACAACACTGTCTTACGCTTTTACATTCTGTGGAATGTTTTTGCAAAGGGGCTACCCTTCAAAATGTCACTTTTGATAGCATTTCTAGACTAGAGAAGACCACACCTACGCACCCAACAAGACCCTTCAGCATATCCATACCCCCTAACCTAAGTGCAATTTTGGGGAACAGATATGACATTCAATGTAAACATACTAACCCATGTGCAAATCATATTGAAAACTGGCAAATTAAGTTAAAAAGTGATCTTCCACAAGGGAAGTTAGGCCACTGAAGGGTTAGCACCTCATGTTTATATAGCTACACCGACACGTGTGTATAACTGTTGTTCAGATGTAAATACAATAAAGGTTTGTCTGCATTCATTTAACATCTGAACTTTACACATAGAAGTCATTTGGTTAACCATGTCAATAAGAGACACATAATTCTGGGGTTTTGGGACACCTGCAACACTTAAGAAATCAAAATCTAATTCGAACGCCCCTGGCACCAGGGTTTCATATTCGCAAATACCTTCAGAGGCATCAATGTCCGTTTTCCTTCACCTACAGTAATACTGAGCTTTTAGTACCACGATATTGTTTTACTTCTATATCCGAGACTGTTGGGTCATTCATATACTAGTAACATCTTTTCTTTCTTCATAATTGTCAGACTGGTTATCAGGCATGAAACTAAGTTGTTTGGTAAGAAAAGTGCAAGAGCATGTGTAGATTTAAGCCCATTTTGTGATGGAATGTTGGCATCAAGGTTATCTGCCACAGCCTGTATCAGTCTACCACCAGAACCATCAATAGCTCTTACAGTTTTCCCTGCAGTTGCTGCCGCAGACGATTTGAACCAGTTCAATTCATTATACTAAATTAATGAAACCACAGTTTATAAATCTGTCACGTGGAAGTCACAGGAAAGCCTAAATCTTATGCTTTTCCCTTGCAATCTGAAGAGATGTTGATCTATTAATCAGAATGCTAGTGACTAATTTACCAATAAGCAAGGCGGTGAGAGTGTAGGAAAGTTGATCTGACAACTTAGATAACAAACTAAGTAGTGTGGACCTGAGCTCTTCTGTATCTATTGTAGACATATAACTGCCTCTACGCCTTCTTTCTTTGATATCTTTACATTTTTTGATGACCTTCTAAGAAACAACCTGTGTAGATATATTATATTCTCCCATTTCTTCTATCCATCTCACATGTCTCTAAAATATTGTCCTGTTTATGTTTATCTCCCTATACGTTCAGTATATAGTACAACCATAGACTTAGATGAGTAAAATCTGGATCCGTGATACCTTGCTCTCCACAGAACAGACAATATACACGAACTGCTTTATGTCTGTCCGTCACCTATATTTTGTTCATTGATAGTTTTCCCTTCTTCAATGCGTTTCAAATGAGATTAATGTGCATTATCTACACATGTTCTCTCCATGAGAGAATGGTATCCCATTTTTCAACCATCATGAAAATGGATAAATTATGTATGTAATTAAGAAGAACGTTTTTTGTGGAAAGTCCCAATTTCGACAATTCATTATCTACAATACGTCAAAACTGACTCAAATATCCATGCTGTGTGAATATAAACAACAAAACAACTTTGACCACTGAAACCTATAAAAAGACTAATGAACTTATTGTGGCTATTATAACTGTAATAGTTTTGTCAGCCGTATGGGCCGCCATCTTGGATTTTTTCAGTTTCCCCACTTGTGCCAAGGTGGCATCACTCGGATTATGATTAAGCACATCCTAAACATATATTATCAACAAAGAAACATTGTCCAGACTACATTTTTGGGTTTTGCAAGCTGCTCCCAGACTAATCTAGTGAAACTACAGGTGGTGAAGCCTAGACGGAGCATCTGTGTGTCGTTAAACGTAAGCGCAATAATGCTTTGTCAATTAATCTGCATGATAACCAGTATTCATAACCAGAGTAATTCAGGCGTTGGCAATCGATACAGATACATCTGCTTGTGCAGTCTATATACAAATTCGGTCAAACTAGGGTCAGAGGTTGTTTACAACTAATGAAATTTCTTTCTCTACATCAAAAACCAAGTTTTTGTACGGCGTTTCACGATAGTGAACGCGTACTTTGCTATCGCTTTCTTCCAAGATATTAGGCTTCTTTGCTATGAAATTATAAGATATGAGTACGCATGGAAAGAGTGCGCCTGGTAAATGAGCGTGGAAGAAATATATCTGTTTTATCGTGAGATATGTATTCTGAGACTTTTGGTTACATATGCACATTTGAAATAAATTTTCGGAATACATTTCGGAATCTAGTAAAATATTGCGACGGGATGCATCCAATAATTTCTGCAATTTGGCGAACTGATCTCGCGTTTACAATAAAAGTAGTCCGAGAAGTTTGCGTCCTACGATGTAAAATCATAACTTTTTATGAAATAAACAGCAATGGCAGGTTGATTAATTAATTCTTCATGAAATCTACGGTAATTTAAATTTATTTTGAAGGGTATGATAACGTATTTTGATGTTGAGGCAATTGTGTCATATTTTAAAACTGTTTATCGATTAGATTTCACTTTCATGAAAGGGAGATAATTCGTACAGTGTTGTGTGCAAATGACCACGTGGATTTTAAATACTTCACCATTAACATGAAACGGGAATATTGTGAGTGATAATCAGCAGTTTATTAAAACCCAGATTTACATACAGCCGCTAGAATGTACCCCCTCATGGCGACGATAGGGTCTGCAAAACTCTACTTTCTCTTTATCCGAAATGACAAAACGATCGGGTACGACTTTATTAAATTTTAATTACTGGTTGTCTTTTTCATATATTTATAAAAAAAATTAGCAATACATGGTTTGGTACATTGTTTCTTTTTCCAAAAAACATCCGTCGGACTATGCATAGATCAAACCCCCATCCCCCCCCCCCCGGGGGGATTTTCAGTTATATTCTGTCTTGCCACAACGCCATTTTCCAACTACGCCGTACAACAGCACGGCAGTGCTATGTTTCATGTTTCAGGTCAAATCTTTAATTACTACCGGTCTGTTAATGCCGGGGAACACTTCAAAGAGATCTCACATTTATTGGCTGGCCATAGATCGTAAATCGATGCATAAAATATAGTTAACACCCGTATTCATTATTCTAGATATTAAATCGAGACCTCTTATATATTTTATACATGCATGCTGGGCTATAAGACTTAAATAATCACATTGTTCACGTTTATTCATGGTCAGTCGGACTTGATCAATCAGTAAAAATGGCGCGAATGTCAAAAGTCCTCTAAAGTGGTTTGATGTGTCGCGCAGTAAACAAACTATCCGGTCGAAGATCTATACTTTTGACTGTGAATCTAGGAATTCTAGTATACACAAAGGTAGTCTGAATGCAACACGACAGTAATTCCTAGTAGTACAGTGTGTATCTTTAAGTACGCAGGAACAGACGGTCCTCAAAGCAGCATGTGCTGTGTGTGTGTGTGTGTGTGTGTGTGTGTGGTGGTGGTGGGGGCACCCTTGAGGTGCGAAAAATCAGACTAACGGTGTGGAAACGTCCACCGGATATTGCTGAGAAACGAAGCGAGAAAGAAGAAAAACGTATATGGATTAAGGTGAATAAATGCCAATTTTCCTTGGATCAGCTTATTAAGTGGTTTTATAAATGGCTTTCACATTTACGAGGATGATTTTTACGTTGATTTCTGTTTACATGAGTGGGGCCTTGGCCAAAGTAACAGAATATGAAGGGAAAATGATAGGTCTGCTCACCGCAAATTTTAGGCTCAAAAACGAAAGTATGCAATTGGTGAATAAAAAACGCCAACCGATATGTTTTATTGTTAGCGGAATTTATATTTATATACATATTAACAGATCATTGCCCCTGAACCTCTTACAAATCCGGCATACTTGTGTATTTGTTGATTGAAAATATCGTTGGTGTACTGCATATTGGTGTTGTTTATAATGCGAATGTACGGGGTATTGAGTTCTATTATGTACGGGCTATTGAAAGAGTAATCACAAAACAAACATACTTATCCATGTCCGAATCACAATCCAGAAGCAACGTAAAAACTTCGGAACGGACAAGTCGTGTTAGACACGCGAACTCCCACCAGGGAAATGAGGCCGGGCACACCGGAAGGGTAAGCGCCTCTTGTATAGCTAGCTACACCCGCCACGTGTGTAATAGTCGAGTTAACACTCCCATATACTCAATACTTGAACAGTGTTGAACCTAGAAATGTTTTTTCCTATGAAGTTTTTTTTGCTGTTTTGTAATCTATAGGGTCCCTAGAGCAAAATTAGGTTAGTTGCCCTGCAGGCAACATTGGGCAATTTGCATAATTTGCATATATCCAAGATGGCTGCCCGACGCCATATTGAAAATCTATCCTTTGTAAGAATTGTTCTACAATAGCTTGTAATATACCGTTTTATATGTTTTTTAGGGATGAGGAACTCATTTCCATTGTTGTTTTTAACATTTGGGACAATTTTAAAGTACATATTAACAATTTTGACCAGACAAGGGTAGGAGTAACGGGTTTTTTTTATAAGATGTTGTGGCGTTTCAAGAAAGACTAATGAAGACGTGATTAATTTTCTTCTCTTTACTTGATAATACATAACCTCCGGAAAGGGTAAAATACTACAAAATACAAATTTAATATTCCTTAGAACATGAATGATTATATATCTAAACATGTGTACTACTCAACCAACAAAAGTACTACTTCAAACATAGAAACTATATTCTAAATTATTAAGAAAAATAAAAAAATACCCTGCCCAAGTAACAATATAGCCCCAGGTGAGTGAACGTACCTTAATCCAAACAGGTGAGCATAAAGACCCAAAACAGGTGAGCGTGAAGGCCCAAAACAGGTGAGCATAAACACCCTAAACCAAGAACAGATGAGCGTGACAGGCCCTGAACATGTAGCATATGAGAAAAGACATGTTCAATTATGCCAGCATGATTTCCTAAGATATATGGCATTAAATGGGATTCGAACCTGATGCGCCCGTATAAAATACAGATGTGAGATGAAGTACACAGGTCAAAGATGCGGGTTTCAGAAACCCCAAGCCACGTGCACGGTGACGGTGCTTACAATCAGCAATTAGTAATGCTTTAAAAGCGGCAATCAGATGCTGCAAGTCAGTCACACGGAACATAATATTATGATTATTAAACTTACACTTTGGCGTCATAAACATGTAAAAAATGCATAAGAATGCCGTAAACACGAGGCAACTCGGCCATCCAAAAACTACGGAAGTGAATAATTCAGACTAAAAAACAAAATAGAAAAAGGATTAACAGATCCGGAAATTATACACAATTTATTCCGGAAACGTAACACTCCCCTCCTGATTTTGAGGAAAAAATCACTACATATTAAAAACACATATTACTAACCACCATTTTGCATATATGCGCAAACTTAATCAGTTTCGACGAGTGAAACAAGTTCTACTACTGGCCTAATGTAAGTAGCACGCTTGTCCTTATTTACCGTTCTAATCTCTACTTTACGCACCCTATTATCCTCACTTGGAAATACTCGTTCCACAATCGCTAACGGCCACTGGAGCCGATGACACTCTCGGTCTCTCATGAAAACTACATCACCCAGTTTTAAGTTCCTAGAATGTGTCTCCCACTTCCTTCTTGTTTGAAGAGTGTGTGTGTACTCCTTGCTCCATTTAGACCAAAATTCATTCGCTAGTGCTTGGACCAACTTCCATTGACTACGTAACATATCTTTCGTTCCGAATTGTGGAAAGGAATAACTTTCTTGCGGTGACTTATGCGTTAAGAGAAGAGAAGGTGACAATATGTCAGGGCACTCAGGGTCTGACGAAACGGGCAATAAAGGTCGTGAATTTACTATAGCACAAACTTCTGCCATTAGAGTGGTCAGTACTTCATGAGTAAGCTTGTTCCTTTCTTGTAGATGCATGTTCTCCAAGATCCGTATACATACACCGATCATCCGCTCCCAACTACCCCCGAAGTGTGAAGCATGGGGCGGATTAAATTTCCATGTCGTGCCGTGCTGAACTAGGGCTTTATCCACCGATCCGTTTTCTACAAACTCAGACTGAATACCTAGTTCTTCCACTGATCCCACAAAGTTTGTGCCTCTGTCGGATCTCATAAGCTTTACAGCTCCTCTCAAAGCGACAAAACGACGAAACGCGTTGATGAAAGATGCACTGCTAAGCTCCTCAATAACCTCGATGTGTATCGCTCTTGACACTAAACATGTGAATAATAATGCCCATCTCTTCTGGTTAGCACCACCACCTCTCGTCTTGCGAAAAACTACTGGCCACGGGCCAAAAGCATCAACACCCACGAACGTAAAGGGTGGACATGGCTGCAATCTTTCTTCCGGAAGGTCAGCCATTCTTTGAGTGCAAAATTGACCTCTCAACTTCTTGCACGTTACACACTGTCTGATTATCGATGCGATTAACCGTTTACTGCCAATAACCCAATATCCAGCTGACCTTAAAGCTCCTTCTGTCAAATGTCTCCCTTGATGCGAATGATAATGTCTCACCAACAGAACAGAAACGTTATGTTTCTTGGGAACAATAATCGGCTGAAAATACTGACTTTGCCTTGCGTTTTTAAATCTTCCGCCAACCCGCACGATGTGTTGTGTATCCAAAAATGGAGATAATGGTGAAATATTAGAATTAACCGGCCACTGTTTCCCTGCTCTTACAGCTTTGATCTCAGATGAATAAACTTCATGTTGTACAGTGCGGATAACAAATTGTTCTACATCCAATCGTGATGGCGGATCCAGGTTGTGACGCTTCCTAATTTTTCCTTTCAAAAGACGTAGTGCTCTAATCAAGCTATCCCAGCTAGAAAATCGAGCTATTCTTTCAGTCCATGTACTGAAATCGCACAGGTTTGTCTTAACAGTTTGGATCACCGGACGAACTTCCTTATCCTTGTCGGGTTCAACGAGCTGAAACTTGTCTACTGGTGCAGAAGTAACGTCACGCAAGAACGCTGGGCCACGGGAAGTAAGCAGTTTTGAGTAAGTCTGATGGATTTGCACCCCGGGAAGCAATGTCTGCAGGATTTTCATCCGTAGAAACAAAATGCCATTGATGCACTGAACTAGATGCACGTATTCGGCTCACTCGATTTGCGACATAAACATAAAACCTTCGGGTTTCATTGGCTATATATCCTAACACTACTTGACTGTCCGTGTAAAAGTAGAATGAACCAGAATCCAATTCCAGATGTTCCTTAATGATATCCACCAACTCTACTGACAACACAGCGGCACACAGTTCTAGTCTAGGTATTGTGTGGCCCTGAGGCGGGCAACCTTTGCCTTTCCCAATAAGAAGGAAATGTCACTAGTATTTTCGTAGAACAGCTTCAAATATGCCACAGAAGCGATACCATCCTTAGAAGCATCACTGAAAATGTGCACTTCTTTGCGTGTAGCCTGTTCATACGATATATCCGAGAACCTCCGAGGAATGCGAATTTCGTTGAGGCACTCTAAAGACGTCACCCAATCGTTCCATTTATGGTCGATATGTTTTGGAAGTTCAGCATCCCACGTCAAAGTTCCAGAGTTAGACATTAATTCCCGCAATAACAATTTCCCACGCAGAGTTACTGGCGCTGCAAAGCCAATCGGATCGAATAAGCTATTTATTGTCGAAAGTACACCTCTTCTTGTGAACGGTTTACTGACAGGAGATGTTTGAAATACAAACTGATCTGTAGAGATGTCCCAAGTTAATCCCAAACTACGTTGCATGGGAGGCATATCTGAACCCAAGTCTAAATTCTTGAGATCCTTAGATAAGTCCTCGGTATCAAAACTTTCCAGAACAACGTTACTATTAGACACAATCTTATGGAGACGCAGTCGGCCACCATTAGCTAATGCCGTCTGTGAGCGTTTCATCAAGTCAATTGCAGTGAATTCATCGGAGCAAGACACCAAACCATCGTCTACATAGAAATTATTTCGCACAAAATCTTGCACATCCTCATCAGCATTCATTACCGATTTTCTGAGAGCATAGGTAGCAATAGCGGGGGATGGGCTATTGCCAAAAACATGGACAGTCATTCGATAATCAATGAGTGGGCGTGATATATCATTGTCCTCGTGCCAAACAAATCGTAGATAGTTCCTATGAGACTTCTCTACCTTGAAATTGTAGAACATCTGTTCCACGTCTGCTGTTATAGCAATGGACTCTTTGCGAAAGCGCAGCAATACACCAAGCAGGCTATTAGTAAGGTCAGGCCCTTTCATTAATACCTCATTTAACGAGATTCCATTAAACTTCGCCGACGAGTCAAATACGACACGAATACTTCCTGGTTTTTTGGGGTGGTATATCCCAAAAAATGGTAGATACCAACATTCTACTTCAGGTGAAAGCGGAGGTGCTTTTTCGGCATGTCCCTTGTCGATCATTTTCTGCATAAAATCGAATACATGCTCTCGTTTCACAGTATCCCTTTGAAGACTGCGATCTAGTGATTTCGCTCGTTGTAAAGCTTGCACTCTGTTGTTTGGCAAAGCTGGTCTGCTCTTACGAAAGGGGAGTGGAGCACTCCAATGACCCTCAGCATCTAAAGTTAGTTCAGCGTCCATTAACTTCAGGAAAAACTCATCCTCGATAGAAGGTGCCAGTGTTTCGTCCTGTGGGGTTTTCTTGAAAACAGAGTAAGGTTTTACCACAAGCGTATTTTCACAGGGTCTAAAACAAGATGTACGACCATCCACTAGTACCGATGTCTTATTCACGCACACTTCGTCGGTCTGGTGGATCTTGCCCAAACAGGTCTCTCCTAAAATAACCCAACCAAGCGGCAGCTTCTGGGCGTATGGAACATCATCTCCCCCGACACGTTGGTCCAAAACATGTGAGCTTGGATTACGTCACGTCCAATAAGTACCTCAATACTGATACCCGGATCCACAGGGGGAATATGAACAACCAAATCATTTAAATGTGGGTAATATGTAGCCACTTCCGGTGAAGGGATTTCGTCTCTATTATTTGGAATGTCACTGCACTCTATCAAGGCCGGTATGTTGATAGACACACTATGATCCAAAGCCTCCACTGTGTAAGCATCTGTTTTCCTACCAACGGAAGAAACTTTACCAGCACATGACGACAAAACATAGTTGATGCGGTCCCCATCCTCGTTAAACTTGTCCAAGAAGCTGGGACTAGCCAGTGAGTGATTACTCTGATCGTCTATAAGGGCATAAACTTTCATCGACAGTTCTGTTTACCATTAGGATACATGAAAACTGGTACTATTTTAGCACAAGACTTGCCTATACCTCCTTCAATACCACATATTTGCGTACATGTAGAAGAAATATCACCCTGTTTCTCCCCTCCATGGTTTCCCATACCTATAATTCCATCTGGTTTCTCTTTAGCTACGGTTTCTGACTCGTGAAGTGCTGTAGGATGGTGTGTACTTTTACACAAGAAGCACTCTACCTTTTCCTTACACCTAGCTCTGATATGTTTTTTCAAACTACAACAACGGAAACAAAGTTTATGCTTCTTCAATAAATCCATCCGCTCTACTATAGTCTTACGTCGAAATTCCCTACAGTGGTTAAGGTCATGATGAATCGGACATACAGATGGTACCCTTTCATCTTTGTCACATATTCCAGTTTTCCTGGTTGCTACTCTTACCGTAGGATGATTAGCCCTAGTGATAATAGACTTGTTCACTTGTTCACTACAATGAAGGCTAGGGTCAGTGCGCCACCTTGCCATATCATACACAAAATCAATAAAAAATGTGAATGGTGGATATACCCTGTCATGGTGTTTCTTATACTTGTTGGCTTCACTGGACCATTTTTCTTGCAAATTTACAGGTAAATGTGATACAATCTGGTTAATACCTACACAAGAATCATACTGAGCGAACAACCTACTATAGTTAGAGTCAT
This sequence comes from Anadara kagoshimensis, assembly GCA_021292105.1. NCBI lineage: Eukaryota > Metazoa > Mollusca > Bivalvia > Arcoida > Arcidae > Anadara > Anadara kagoshimensis. Next base: position 14,688,728 of record CM037858.1, on the reverse strand, counting down.
TTTTAACACAATTGATCTCACATAAAATATCATACAACTCAAACAAACGCTTATAGTCATTGGTAGAATTGGTAAGCTTTGGAAAGTTTGAGAGTTTTCTTTTCAAACATTCCTCAACTAACTCAGGACTACCATATCTAGTGTCTAATCTGTCCCAAATATTATATAAACCACGGACAGAATCGCCGGCACAGGCAGCCTTTATACTGTCTGCCTGCCTGGAAGAGTCTGGCCCAAGCCACCTGATAAGTAAGTCTATTTCTTCTGCGGGAGTTACACCTAATTCTTGAGTTACCTCTTTAAACGTTCTCTTCCAAGACACAAACTGCATCGGACTGTCATTATACTTGACAAGCCGTGTTAGCACAACATCTTTGCGAGCCATCATTTTAGTCATTAATTTACAAAGTTCTAATTGTGTAGACTCATGTGTGTTATTACCATTTACAATTGATTCTGAATCATGCCTTATTGAGTATGTCTGATTATCCTGATCGTGAACATTTGGAGTATTATCAATAGCAAGTATTGGAGGTGAGGTAAATGACGCAGTGTTGAAACGTTCTACCGATGTAACATCTGACACCCGCAAAAACGAATGAGAAAACTTCTTGGGTGTGGCGACTGGTTGTTTAGTATTAGGATAATCTTCAAATTGACCACTGTTCAACTCTGCACAAATGTGAGGAGTTGTGTATAAAGGTTCATTGTGTGAATTAGAGTAAGTCACTGTACACACTGTTGTGTTAGGAACATTAGATTGTATATGTGTGATAGAACTATCATACACTTGTGGAGCACGCTCTTCGACAGACAAAACATTACTATTATTACTTAAACCTGTATGCTGAAAATCAGGTGAAAACGAATCCTGAAATTCAGGTAGAGGTGCTATTTCTTGAAAATCAAGGGGGGGGGGTACAAATTTCACAGTATCATGAGAACATTTATCGAAATGTGAACAATTATCAAAATGTTTATGAACATAATCAAGTGTCCGCTGCCTTCTTGTTTCCGTCTCAGAAGCAGTTTCATAGTCAGCATCAAGACCATCTTCCATCATCTTAAGTTCTGTTTGTAATACTTCCTCCTCTTGTTTCACTAACAACATTGACAACTTTGATTCTAACTCGACTTTCTGTTTCATCAGTTCTGTTTGCAATTTTGTATACTTCTGCTTTGTTTTTAACACCTCCAACTCTGCTTTCTTTCGTGACATTAATGATTTGGAAGATACACTTGTTACACTTGAAGCCTTGATAATACCACTTTTACTGTCCTGTGGTTGTTGTTTAACATAATTTAACACACTTAGCACTTTAGACCTAACTGTATCTAAAATTAGCTTATGAGAGCTTATCTCGTTTCACTTTCCAAAGTCCTTGTTCCCTTCAGGAAACCAATGAATTCCGCCGAAACATTTTCATATGAGTCTAAACCAGACTTAGCTTTTCTTTCTATAAAATCAACAGTTTCTTTTTCTCGAATACTAAGAAGAGTGGAGTCTATGTCCGCTTTCAACAATGACAATTGTCTGTGATACCAATTCACTCGTTCCTCATAAATGGAGTCGCCTCCCTCTGTCAGATTCCTCAGACGTCTTGGATACCTCGAATCACATGCCATGACCATAAAAGTTATTTTACTGTGGCGTTTCAAGAAAGACTAATGAAGACGTGATTAATTTTCTTCTCTTTACTTGATAATACATAACCTCCGGAAAGGGTAAAATACTACAAAATACAAATTTAATATTCCTTAGAACATGAATGATTATATATCTAAACATGTACTACTCAACCAACAAAAGTACTACTTCAAACATAGAAACTATATTCTAAATTATTAAGAAAAATAAAAAATACCCTGCCCAAGTAACAATATAGCCCCAGGTGAGCGAACGTACCTTAATCCAAACAGGTGAGCATAAAGCCCAAAACAGGTGAGCGTGAAGGCCCAAAACAGGTGAGCATAAACACCCTAAACCAAGAACAGATGAGCGTGACAGGCCCTGAACATGTAGCATATGAGAAAAGGCATGTTCAATTATGCCAGCATGATTTCCTAAGATATATGGCATTAAATGGGATTCGAACCTGATGCGCCCGTATAAAATACAGATGTGAGATGAAGTACACAGGTCAAAGATGCGGTTTCAGAAACCCCAAGCCACGTGCACGGTGACGGTGCTTACAATCAGCAATTAGTAATGCTTTAAAAGCGGCAATCAGATGCTGCAAGTCAGTCACACGGAACATACGCATGATAAAAGATAATATTATGATTATTAAACTTACACTTTGGCGTCATAAACATGTAAAAAATGCATAAGAATGCCGTAAACACGAGGCAACTCGGCCATCCAAAAACTACGGAAGTGAACAATTCAGACTAAAAAACAAAATAGAAAAAGGATTAACAGATCCGGAAATTATACACAATTTATTCCGGAAACGTAACAGATGTAACTCACATTCAATACTGCGTAACTTAACTATAAATCTTGATACATTTTGATTTAAAGGTCATAAACGAGGTTCGAAAAATTCCTTTAAATAAGAAATTAAAAACTGATCTTAGTGATTTCAACTTTACTAAATCCAGCCTAAAGGCTAGTTCCACTTGCTAAGGTTTCTTTTAAAGGGTGTATCCAACGAAGAAGATTATTGCTATCATAGTTAATCCAGTCACATATATATTACCACGAATGAAAACTAAACTATACTCGGACTATTTATCAAACTAAATAATAAGTTTGGCAGCAGTGAATTGATTCAATTTTTACATGAACATTGATACATTACGTCATATAATGAAGTATTATGGTTTTGGTAATCTGCGACAAAATCTATCACTGATAATGCGCAACTTGGTTGGCTGGAGTTAAACAGTAGAACTCATCTTTTTGGTTTTATGATAGTTTTGATATTTTGATTTACTATTTCCACTTTAAATGGCCGCTATGAGATACACGCTATGACTACAGACTTCCATCTTCATCCAAGTGGTATAAGCGAAAAGGTACTGCGCAGTCTAGATTTGGCTTACTTCTGGTGTCTCAACTTACCCAAATTATCATTAAGCAACATCTAACATCTAGATCTGACAATGCTGTTTCACTTTTAAATTAAACTGGACCGCAGAAAATAATACCCCTGCACTGTCTACCACCAAAACTATTTGTATCCTGATTAACACACCCAACAAAATATTTTATTGGATGCTGGACATGTACAATATGCTGGAAAACTTTCTCAGTGTCTGCTATAAACACATGCGTGTCCTGTCGAAGATCTTGCATGTCGACACCATGGTGATTATTAGGATGCTGTCTTGGCTAACCAGTTTGGAGAACAAACTGCTATCAAATTTGAAATATGAGCCTTTAAAGGCACTACTCTTTAGCCTGATATTTTAATGGGTGTAATACGGACCACAACTCAAGGAGTTCAATCCTCGGTGTTCCTTGGATATATATGACCAAAATTTATTGCTTATTCAAACTCCCTCTAAATGAAAACAGTTCATAAGACAATTGCTCGCAAAATTGCTTCAAATGTGTCAATGTGGTGGATTCAGTTGTAATGTATGAGTAGATGGAATACGAGTACAGTCAACTCTACCTGATGAGTTTTATAATGCCATCATTAGCTCTAATGCGTTTCAAAGCGACGCTGCCAAGATGCAAAAAACAAAGTCAGTTGTTGATCTTGGAAACATGTTTCTTTGGTTACCGTTTTTTATTTATTTATTTTTTTTTGGACAGCAAGGGCAGTTTGAGCTTAGATTCTGCTTGCATTTGAAATCGGTTCTGTTCCTTTTTTACAGTAGTTGAAAATGGCTGTCATTGGAAAGGCATGAAGCCAGCTCTAGTCAATTCGTTTTTGGGGTTAGTTCACCCAAAACACACAAACAATCACCATGATTCACAGTTTTTCTACCTCCCCCTTGATCATATGGTGATAACCCATCAGATTTCATTGCATCAATCCAAAAAAGGTCATATAGGTGCCCAGACACTTAAAAGAAAATCTTAGTTTTTGTGAAAAATACCATCGCATGTCTTCAAAGGACCAGGACAGAGGAAACAACACAGCAATTTATATACGATTGTGGATTTGGCCATGATGAATCCGACATAACTATGGTATTGTATGGCCTCTTGATAGCATTTGTGTGCTGATTGACAACACAGATGATTTTATTTTTCTAGTGCATTAGGTGCATTAGGTGTATAAGCATTAAAACAATGTGATGTACAGATGGAGTGATAGGATAGAAGTTTTGAACATCAATGCAACAAACCATGTCTTGAACTGCCAGGCATGCATGCTTTAAGTGTCATGGTCTTGGTTCGAGATGTCTTGAACTGCCAGGCATGCATGTTGTCAGTGCCATGGTCTTGGTTCGAGATGTATTGAAATGCCAGGCATGCATGCTCTCAGTGTCATGGTCTTGGTTTGAGATGTCTTGAACTGCCAGGCATGCATACTCTCAGTGTCATGGTCTTGGTTTGAGATGTCTTGAACTGTCAGGCATGCATACTCTCAGTGTCATGGTTTTGGTTTCGAGATGTCTTGAACTACCAGGAGAGCATACTCTTAGGGACATGATCTTCGTTCGAGGTATCTTGAGCTGCCAGGCATGCATGTTCTTAGTGGATGTGATACAGCATCCTAATTACAAACTCTTCTTCTCCTCATTTAGCTAGTGTTCTGGTTAACAAAGATCACAAATAACTTGGTGGGATCTGAACCATTCTTTGTTGTTCTGTATGCCAGTCAGCAGGAAAAACTGTGACGTTTCCTCAGGCTCTTCATAAAAAACATCAAAGCCTAATAGTTCTGACTCTGTTTCAAACACCATTTCCTGCTGTCTCACTTTTAGTTAATGTTGTGAAAGGGTACCGACAGTCAAGATCCTCCTGAAGAGTATGAGATAAAAACAGATTTCGGATTGAAATTCAAAGATCAATTCTCATTACTTGTTATAGCGAAAGGATACTTGGTGCCACAAGAACTTTTTTTCATGTCATGCCAATGTAAGGCACAAAATCATAAGTGCAACACAAGGACATGCTTGCCTTAAAAAAATAAATCCTGTACATAATTTTAACTGTTCTGGAGAAAGAGAGTTTTTTTTACACAAAATGAGATTACCCATGGCTATCCTAGGGCGAATAGTAATTTGACACATATTGTCAGTCATTATAGACATGATAGTATTTAATGTAAAACTAATGCCAGAGTTTAGTTGCCCATTCCTAGATATATTACAATCTATTATAAATTTGTTTTTGTATAAAATCGATATTTCAAGATGGCGTCCGTCGGTCATCTTGGATTTATAGCTTATTGTGCGAGTTAAGTGTTCCGTATGTAAAAATTAACACCTGAAATGGGTTTCCCATAGCTGAAAACATCTAAAAAGATATATTACAAGCTATTGGAAGATATTTTATATCGCAGTATGTACTTCAATTTCACGTTTGGCGGCCATTTTAGATTTATGTATATTGTGCAAGTTGTCCAAATTTGCCCGAAAGGCAACTAAGTTAGTTTTGTTCAAGGACCCATGAGGGAAACAAAACAGCAAAAAAACTTCATAGGAATGAACATTTCTAGGTTCGTAAAATGTCTACTCGACTATAATCAAAATTGTGTGAAAGGAAAGTGGAACTATAGGACGTCAAATATATCCAGGGCAATCCTAGACACAGGGACATCAAACTTATCAATACTGTGATGACGACCATAAAACTTTTTGAGGGCCTTGATAAGTCTAGGCTTGCAATAATGTCAATTTCCTTTAAACAATTATAATAGACTTTTCTCAAGAGCCATATACTTACCAAACCTTTTGTCAACTATTTAAGATTAATTGTATATAAATCTGCCTTATCTGAATAAAATATTGGTTTCATATGCTAAAAGATAAAGAACACCTTCTGATTAATAGCTAGATAACTAGTAAAGTTTTTGACCAAAGCGCTTCAAGTAGTTTTGCCAATGAAGTATATCTCAAAAAAACGCCTCGGGACTGCCTCAATTGCTACAGTAGTCAAACGAGAACGATGGCTTATAGGTTATAGGGTTATCACTGGTCGGGTAATACATTAGACTAAAATATAATCATAAATGGATTACACTCAGTTAAAAGGATTTTTCTTAAAAAAAAAAAAAAAAAAAAAACAGTTGAAGATGTGAAATTTGGCTATATATATATAACAAGGCCCAGCCTAATATACCATGATGGTTTGAGTTTTTCATTGGTTTGGACTTTGCCCCTGTACAGTATAATTCATTAAAACAATCTAAGTTTTTGGCTCCACCTTTTATGACAAACCTAACCCTATTTACTATGGGTTCCATTCTTCAAAGCCACTCATGTGAGTCAATCTAAATTATATCGCAAATACCTTCAGAAGGCATTGTGGTAGAAGATCATTAAGCAGAACATAATTTGGTTTTGCCTATACACAGGGCACAGCACATGGTTGACAAGCCTTCCTTGCACAATAAACAGGTTCAATGAATGAAAAGGTCATGGCATATCATTGTGCCTTACATGATAAAAAGGCGGAGTAAATAGACTTAATTTTCCCTCATTGCAGAAATTGCCAAATTTTTCTCAGTAAGCTGGATTTTTGCAAAATATACATTATGAAACCTAAAGTGCATATTAGGCCGATTGATTATAAATTCATTTTATCAAAAACATAAAATATTTTCAATAATATTTTTTTATAGACAAATAACTGAGTGTAATCCATTTCTGTTTATACTTTAGGACTTAAAATTGAGATACTGCCTACTTACCTTGTGTTTTTCAAAGATTATAGAGTATCAACCGGTTCACCCTGTGTCAGAATAATTTACAGAGATGGTAAACTTGGCTGATGTATGCCGACTCGTGATGAGCAAATCACGTTAAAAAGCCCTAAATGGGTGTTAGTACAAAAAAGTCAATGATCATTGATCCTCAAAGGTTAATAAAATCTGTTCTTTGTTAATAGCCGAAATATTGTGAAACACTACAACAAAGGGTGCTGTTTATACCTTTCTCGTGCATTCAACTCGTGTATACACATTGAATGAAAATGCCAAAGCTCTTTTTACCCCAACCATTCCTTAAGATTCTTGAACTTAAAAAATTTGAAATCATACTTGCTTCACATCCTCCTTAAAGTAATATATTCAAAAAAGCATCAGCTTGTAGGGATGTAACAAAGTGAAAGTGGTAACTAATTCAATATTTTCAAAGAAATTATCTGAAAGAAATCAGTGATTCATAATTTAATACAATAGCAATCCCCCGTACACTGGAGAAACAAACATTGTCAATAACCCGTACACCGTCAAACCAATACGCAGTACACCAACGATATTTTCAATCAACAAATACACGATTATGCGGGAGCTGTAAGAGGTTCAGGGGCAATGATCTGTTGATATGTGTATAAATGCTTTCGAGCCTAAAATTTGCGGTGAGCAGACCTATCATTCCCTTCATATTCTGTTACTTTGGCCAAGGCCCCTCTCATGTAAACAAAAATCAACGTAAAAATCATCCTCGTTAATGCGCAAGCCATTTATAAAACCACTTAATAAGCTGATCTAAGGAAAACTGGCATTTATTCACCTTAATCCATATACGTTTTCTTCTTTCTCGCTTCGTTGCTCAGCGATATCCGGTGGACGTTTCCACACCGCGAGACTAGTCCTCGCGTGTACAGCTATGAGCAGTGCAAACACAAGGTGAGAAGAATCAGACTGGCCCCGAGCCTCAAGGCAGTTTGGCCCTCAAGGAAATCTGGAGGAGATTTGATAAGACCGTGCAACATAGCTTGCTGTGTTATGGTAAGTACCAGAGGCGTATACCTTCTGCTCTCAGCTTTACCCTGTTTCAGAAAGCCGTAGCAGTGAAGGTATATCCCTTGCTGCAAAAACTTCTACGGTTTACATTCGCTACCATAGACAGTGAAGGTTTGTTCCTTGTCTTCTCCAGACACAACCCAGCCAATTCTGCAGTCGACTGCCACAGAACCGTTTCCGCAGGGCAAGATAATTACAAGTTCTAATCCAGCGACGTCTCCCGTTATTCGTAGATGTTGTAAAAATACTACCACTTTAAAAGGCGACTAATCTTGCTAAAGTATTTTCATAATAACACTGTTCCTTTTTAAATAATAATGTTTTACGCCTCAAAATATTTACAGGAAATATATAGGATTTAACCTACATGTATATGTACAAATATTCAACTGTTCCTTAGTTCGTACTTGTTTACATACATTTGAGACTGAAGTGACCGGATGATTGAGGTGTAAAATTTTTAAATTCTAGGCGCCACACCGCTGTGAGTAGTTCGACCCCGCTCAACCGCAAGTGAGAAAGGAATTGTCTTGTCGTAGACCTTTACTAGTCAGTCCGCCTCCAGTATTAATGGACTAAATGGTCTGTGATCTTATTTTGCGAAATAAGATTGTTGGCGAGTGTTCTAGCAATCTAAAAGTTGTCATTCAAAAGCACACATTAACACATGTTCATATCAGTTGAGCAACAATTGAAGAAACGACAACATGCTTGCCAATGAGTATCTAAAGAACAACACATACTTACCAATGAATGTCTATAAACTTTATCGACACATGGCTAAAGTGAAACTATTGCGTTTTTCATCCCAACCAAAAGCATTCGTTTCTATAGTACTGCAAGTTTCTCGATGTCACGATGGAGGAGAGTCACTGGCATTTCGCTAGCAAACTGGCAAACCTTCTCAGACTAGGATATATAAGACATAAGCAGTGAAAAGCATGTGATCCTCATTAGGCCTTTCAGCCACCAAGGCTTTATATAAAGAAATGATTATTCATGCAAGCTTTTTTGGAAAGCTAGTACTTGTATAGGGCTTAAGTATGGCGTTATTCCAGTAGAACGGAAGCGGAAGTATAAAAAAGACGAACGATTCAAGGTAGGCATTATTTAGTAACAACGTAGTCATAGTTCTTTCAGCAATGTTTACGAGACCTGTTGTATAACGTCACACTTATCACCCGTGATTTTCTTCCCTTTTCACGCATGTAATCCGTACAAAACAATCTTGTTTGTCAAGAATAGAAACACTTTTTGACCACTGCGGTAGCTCAGTTGGTAGAATGCTCGCTCCGTAAGTGGGAGGTCGTGGGTTCGAACCTCGACCGGATATGACCCGAGACTTGAAAGTGGGTAGTGACTGTTCTTTCGCCAAGCGCTCGGCATTACAAAATGAAAGTCACGGTTCTTTCGGATGGGAACTTAAAATAAACGAGGTCCCGTGTCATAGTGGGTTTGTCACGATAAAGAACCCTGCTGTATAATACAATCAACGTAAGATAGTAAGACATACGAGAGAGATTAAAATATTCTATAATGCAACAGAATCAATATCGGGGATTCGACAGCACTATTCACATCTGAGTTTTTTAGAATACAACCGTTAATACGACAGTGATCGATTGGGACCTGTTACGTAATTTTGAAAAACGGTGAAAACTACAGCAGTCTCTTGAGAGACAAATAACTCTTAAAGGCCAGAAGGAAGTACGGGCGGACGGGAACTAAATTTGATATGCGACAAATCTACTCGAGTTGGTTTATATTTGTGCGAAATTGCATATTCAAGTTGACACTTATTTGGGACGAACGGACAGGTTATTCCTATATACCCCAAACCCTCTTAACTTCATTTGTTAAGGTGGTGGTGTAATAACCAGTCTGTGGCTAAAAGCGCGTTGCTCAATTGTCGTAAAGTTTTGAAAACAAAGTTTGTAATATAGTATAAAGACTTCTCGTCTGGAGCATTAATCTGTGGACTTCATTAGGCGGCAAAATTGTCATTAGGAGCTGTTACAATCCACCATATCATACCACTTATTTCAATAGCTCTTAATGCTATTACGTATTATTGCTACAACTATTATCTCATCTGAGGTGTCTTACAAGAAAAGCAGAAACTTGAAGATACCAGGAAAGTTGAAATGTTCACACCGATCCAATCACCGGACTTATAGAACTGTTGTTAGCAGTCTCTAACTGAATCTGTTTTAAATACACACAAGTAGCCTATATCATTACCATCCGGTGTTGATTTGGGTTCTATTGACTTTATCTGGTATCCGAGTGTACAAGTCAAACAACTATAGTCCTATTTCTATGGATTCCAGCAATATCTTGATATTTTGGATTTATTAGTACATTTACTGTGTCCAAATCTTCATACATAGTGACTTCTACTACGCCTGATTGTTTTTTTTTACAGTGACCTCATTCATCCATAGTGACCTCTACCTAATGATTCGATTCCACCACGTGTGTTCCCTCTTGCTTATCTTCTGTGTTCCAGTATCTTGTCATTTTTAGCTCACCCGGCAAATCCAGGGCGAGGTTATGAGGTTATGGTAAAGCGCACGTGCGTGTGTCCGTCCGTGTGTAAACTTTAATCTTCACTGAACCTACTGGGACAATTGAAACCACATTTGGTATGGAAAGTCCCTAAGTAAAGTAGATTAAATATTGTATCCGGCATGTCTGTCCGAAATACAAGATGGCCGCTGTTACTATAAATAGCTAAAACATATAAATGACCATTACAGCTTTATTTTTGTACCGATTTTGTTCAAATTTGAAATAAAGAAAATCGAACTCGAGGTTTTTAAACATAAGTAACACGTACAATTTTAGTTTGCGTAATAATTACGCAACATGCTAATAAGGTCTATTTTAGTATAAATCTTTGAAAATCTTCTTCTCTGAAATTATTGAGCTAATTGAAACTAGGTTGGTGTTGAAGATCCTTTGGTAGAGTAAATTAAAAAATTGTATCCAGCATTTCCGTCCGAAATCCAAGATGGCCGCCGTTACTATAAATTGCAAAAAACTATACATGGCCATTACAGCTTTCTTTATGTACCGATTTTGTTCAAATATTAAATATAGAAAATAATACTTGGGGTATTTAAAATATTTAATGGGTTTTTTGTCTTCTTTTCTCAAAATATTCAAGGTCACAGGTGAGCGATACAGGCCCTATTGGGTCTTTTGTTACAATTCTAATCATGTTACATTTGTTACATTCAAATTAAACATATATTTATCTTATATATCATGTGTGATTGTCCTCAGATAGTAGTAGTCACGCCATATACAGGGGGGGGGGGGGGGTTACGGCACACACCGGGAATGGGCCACACAACAATGGCGGAGAAATCATTCAACTCGAAGTAAATATTCCCGTTTTGCTTGAATTGAGTAGTTATTTCGGTGTATATTAGTAGCGCAACGAACTTTTACTGATATAAGTGATGATCGGTCACTATAATGTCATCCCCATACCCAGCACTATGCCCAAACACTTCCGACAGAGTATTTTTGACAGCAGGGATAAGTGCACACATTTGCCTTGAAATTGTCTTAAAATATCTAAACATTCTATTGTAAAACTAACCAGAATCCTTAATCAATCTTTAAAGTTACAAGTTATACTCAAAACTGTAATATTAACATCAATATTATTAATAAATGACATTTCCAGATTGTCGGATTCTTTTGTCAAGTCTTCCACCTAATATAGTTGTTGGAAGTCTTATTGCTTTTTTTCCGTTTCCGGTTCTTCACTATTATTATTATTATTATTATTATTATTATTATTATTAATTTTCACCTACTATACTAGTTTGGAAGACTTATTGCTTTTCTTCCGTTTCCGGTTCTCTACTATTTTTTTTCCTCCCGATCACTTCAAGTGACTTGTTGTCCACCATCTTTCTCTTAGATGCATCAATCAATCTCATTCAAATTTTAAGGGTAGATCTCTGTACCTAAGAGTTGAAAAATGTGATCGTTTTAATGAAGAACTCATGGGGTTATTACAAAGGTAGAGTTTTGATGGGTGGGGCTGTTTAGTAACCTAATAACTGTTAAGGTTATCAACCTAGACTCTGTGTGAAAAGTTGAATAGAGTGATATAAAAAGAACTACAGTGTCATTTCTAACAAATTTCATAATGTCAAAAGTTATTATCTTTAAAGCAGATTGCATATTCATTCCTCCTACCTCGAGGCAAGCATATAGGATTAAAAATCAACCACAATCGCACAAGTTGATCACAATTTTGACAGCATAATTGATCCAATTCCGTACATGTAATTGTTTGAAACCCCAAGGCTATTAACAATCACTCAAGGAATGTGTTCCACCCCTCATAGTTCACTGGCCATTAAACATTTGAATACTTGTACATGTAATTAACCAATCAATATACATATATCAACTTAAAGAGTTAAATCTTGAAATAAAAAATATTACAAGTTAATTTCTAATAATGCATTAAAACAGGGATTCAAAATAAATGTTACTATTTGATCAACTAATTTTTAAATTCAGAAAACTGTTATATGAAAAATAAAAAGGGTTAACTCAATACATATGTAATGCCGTGTAAATGAATAAGTGATGAAATGTGGAAATTATGCTGAATGATCACAAAATATATATTTTAGCAGTAGTATTTTGCTTGTCATTTTAACAATGGACACGGATACTGGGTTCCTCTGCAATTTTCTAATTTATGTTTTATCATACCTTATAGATTTCTTCTATTATCCTAGTTATTTGAAAATAAAACAGTTTTAATCAAATTACTTCTTTAAAAAACTATTTTTTTTAGGATGAGTTACATGTATTTATTCTGGGATACAAATGTTGGGGTGGTGGAAGACTTTCGTCATTGTGCTTGCCACAATTACAATTCTATTTAATAGTTAAGTCTTCCACCTAGTATACAAGTATATAAGACTTTATGCTTTTCTTCCGTTTCCGGTTCTCCATTATTATTATTATTATTATTATTATTATTAGCTCAGCTGGCCTTTAGCTTTTGCCATCACTTGGCGTCCATCGTCCGTCAGTCTGTCCGTCCGTCCGTAAACTTTTCACATTTTGGCTATCTCCTCTGAAACCCCTGAACTAATTTTAACCAAACTTTACAGAAATGATGTATGGAAAGTCCTTTACTTTAATTGCCAAATTTTTTTCTGATCTGCCTAAAAACATGGCCGCCAGCACAGAAGATAGTTTAACATTGGACCCTATGGGAAAAACGAATTTTTGGCTATCTCCTCAGAAATGACTGAAGCGAATTTAAACAAACTTTACAGAAATGATATATAGAAGGTCCTTTACTTACATTGCCAAAATTTTTCTGATCCGCCAAAAAACATGGCCGCCAGCGCAGAAGATAGTTTAACATTGGACCCTATGGGAAAAGCATATATATGCTATTTCCTCTGAAGCTAGAGAAGCAAATTGAACCACACTTTACAGGAATGATGTATAGAAGGTCCTTTACATAGATTGCCAAAATTTTTCTGATCCGCCGAAAAACATGGCCGTCAGGGCAGAAGATAGTTTAACATTGGACCCTATGGGAAAAACGCATTTTTGACTATGTCCTCAGAAATGACTGAAGCAAATTAAACCAAACTTTACAGGAATGATGTATAGAAGGTCCTTTACATAGATTGCCAAAATTTTCCTGATCTGCCAAAAAACATGGCTGCCAGCGGAGAACATAGTTTCACATTGAACCCTATGGGAAAAGCATTTATATGCTATCTCCTCTGAAGCTAGTGAAGCAAATTGAACCAATCTTTACAGGAATGATGTATAGAAGGTCCTTTACATAGATTGCCAAATTTTTTCTGATCTGCCAAAAAACATGGCTGCCAGCGCAAAAGATAGTTTAACATTGGACCCTATGGGAAAACGCATTTTTGACTATGTCCTCAGAAATGACTGAAGCAAATTGAACCAAACTTTACAGGAATGATGTATAGAAGGTCCTTTACATAGATTGCCAAAATTTTTCTGATCTGCGATAAAACATGGCTGCCAGCGGAGAACATTGTTTCACATTGGACCCTATGGGAAAAGCATATATTTGCTATTTCCTTTGAAGCTACTAAAGCAAATTGAACCAATCTTTACATGAATGATGTATGGATGGTTCTTTACTTAGATTGCCGAAATTTTTCAGATCCGCCTAAAACATTGCCGTAATACAGAACATAGTTTAATATTGAATTGACCTTATGGGAAAAGCATATATTTGCTATTTCCTCTGAAGCTACTGAAGCAAATTGGACCAAACTTTACAGGAATGATGTATGATAGGTCCTTTACTTAGATTGTGGACATTTTTTTGATCCGCCAAAAAAGATGGCTGCCAGCACAGAACATAGTTTAACCCTATGGGAATAGCATATATTTGCTATCTCCTCTAAAGCTACTGAAGCAAATTGAACCAAACGTTATGGGAATGATGTATGGAAGGTCCTTTACTTAGATTGACAATTTTTTTTCGATCTGCCAAAAAAATGGCCGCCAGCATAGGACATAGTTTAACTTTGGACCCTATGACAAAAGCATTTATTGGCTATTTCCTCTGAAGCCACTGAAGCAAATTGAACCAAACTTTACAAAAATGATGTATGAAAGAAATTCACCAAGATTGCCTCCTTGCCTCCACTAAACACATGGCCACCAACATAGATAAAAACACATTTCAACCATCTCTTGAAACTACTGAAGCAATTCATCCATTCTATACAATAATTATATATATTAAAGCCTTTGCTACAATACAGCCAACGACGTACCATGATAAATCACTGTGATAGACGTACCACTCTGGTTAGTGAAATGTGTATATCCTTTCTCTTGTTTAATCTATCAAAAAGCTTTCTTTTGCATTTAAAATGATGCATTGTGCAACTTTAAACACAAAAGAAAACTTGTCAATAGCACTACCAGGAAAAAAGCTACATTCCATTTGATATGTCGATCACAGTGATTTATCTTTGAAAGTCTAGCTGAACTGTAACATTGACCAAATTTTTTTATCAACAAAAAATATAACTTCCAAAAAAACCCCAAAAAACTGCAATCTGATTAAAATCAGATCTCTCACTTGCTGCCCTTTTCTGATATAGTTGCGTCGTGGGAGATCTGAGGAAACCCCGTTGAGGGTCATATGTGAATGACCTTATGGTAATTAACTAAAACTGACCATTCAAATTGCGCGTTTTATTTACAATAAAGGCATAACACTTTCAAAATCTCGGAAGCTGAAATTTCATTGGACAATAAATGTTACGACAATGGGTCATTCACATATGCCCCTAAACAGTGTTTCCTCATATCTCCCACTCCGCGCCTATATCAAAAATGGGGGAGCAAGTGAGAGATGTGATTTTAATCAGATTGAAAAAACTGTGAATGGTACATATAGTTCTACAGTGATTTCCTTAACCATTCTGTCTGATATAAACAGTGCATTTGTTCATCACTGGAATACAAATTTGCTTTAAAAGCATTTTAGTCAGGTGAGCGATTCAGGCTCAGCCACACTGAGCCTCTTGAGCCACACTGAGCCTCTGGTTATTATAGTTATCATTTTTTTTATCTCCTGATCAATCGTTGTCCACCATGTTTCTCTTAGACGCATCAATCAATCTCATTCGAATTTTCAGGGTAGATCCCTGTACTATAAGTCTATTGTTACCAGGTATTTAAATTCCAGGGGTCAGTGGGGAAGGTACAGGAGGGTGGGGTCTTAAAAACAATAATCATCAATTTTGCAATTTATACTTTATTTAGTACTGTAAAACCATATATATTCATGATCAGCATCTCGATATGCACAAGTCCTTATCACAAGATTTTCCAGAGGATTTCAGGGAGGAGTGGGGATGGGCAGGGTAGTGTGCTAACTTTTAAACGATTGAGATCCCCACCCATTAACTATATATTTTCTGGTTCTACATGAAAAGTTGAATAGAGTGATACTAAAGAAAAACCATGGGGTCATTTCATAGTGAGTGTGGGGACGGGCGGGGCAGTGTGCTAACTTTTAAACGGTTGAGATCCCCACCCATAAACTATACATTTTCTGGTTCCATATGAAAGGATGAATAGAGTGATACTAAAGAAAAACCCATGGGGTCATATCAGAGTGAGGATGGGGATGCATGGGCTGTTTGCTAACTTTTAAACGGTTGAGGGCCCCATTCCTAAACAATATAGTTTCTGGTTCTGTTTGCACAATTCAAAAGAGTGATATTAAAAATACCCATAGCATCAGTTCATAGGTATGGTTTGGACGGGTTGGGGCTGGTAACTAACTTTTAAACAGTTACGATCCACACTCCTTAACTATATATTTTCTTGTTTTGTATTAAAAGTTAAATAATTGAATTTTCATTCCTCTAAGCAAGCTTACCCCGTTATAGGATGATAATTCATCTACAAACACAAAGGACTATTTAAATATTTGAACTGAATACTAATATTACATCCATTACATAATTTCACTCTTTCAAATAGGATAATGGTCTTAATCCCCAAGCCAATTAATTAACTGTGAATTGTGAAGTTTGACCTGAGACATGTCAATAAAGTTATTGGACACACACCCTTTGTTAAATAATTGACCAATCAAATCCAATATCTTTCGAATATTTGTTTCATTTAACTTTTTTATGGTCCCTTTACTGTAGATTTCTTGTAACCAGTTATTTAAATTCCAGGGAGTCAGTGGGGAGGGACAGGAGGGTGAGGTCTTAAAACAATAATAATCAATTTTGCAATTTATACTTTATTTTGTACTATAAACCATACATATTCATGATCAGCATCTCGAGATGCACGAGTCTTTATCACACCATTTTCCAGGGGGTATCAGGGAGGGGTGGGGTTGGCGGGGCAGTGTGCTAACTTTAAAACGATAAAGATCCCCACCCATAAACTATATATTTTCTGGTTCTACATGAAAAGTTATATAGTGTGATACTAGAGGAAAACCAATAGGGTCATTTCATAGTGAGGGTAGGGTTAGGTGGGGCAATGTGCTAACTTTTAAACGGTCGAGAGCCTTACCAATAAACTATATATTTTCTGGTTCCAAATCGAAGGATGAATAGAGTGATACTAAAAAAAACCCATGTGGTCATATCAGAGAGAGTGTGGGGACGGATGGGCTGTTTGCTTTTAATGGTTGAGATCCCCATTCCTAAACTATATATTTTTTCTGGTTCTGTTTGCAAACTTGAAAAGAGTGATACTAAAAATACCCATGGCATCAGTTCACAGGGATGATGGGACGGGTTGGGACTGGTAACTTACTTTAAACAGTTAAGATCCATACCCCTTAACTATATTTTCTTGTTTTGTATGAAAAGTTAATTAATTGAATTTCCATTCCTCTAAGCAAGCTTATACTGTTATAGGATTATAATGCATCTACAAACACATAGGACTATTCAAAGATTTGAACAGAATACTAATATTACACCCATTACATAATTTCACTCTTTCAAATAGTATAATGGTCTTAATCCCCAAGCCAATTAATTAACTGTGAATTTTGAAGTTTGACCTGAGACATGTCAATAAAGTGATTGGACACACACTCTTTGTTAAATAATTGACCAACCAAATCCAAAATCTTTCGAATATTTGTTTCATTTAACTTTTTTATGGTCCCTTTACTATAGATTTCTTGTAACCAGGTATTTTTTAAATTCCAGGGGGTCAGTGGGGGAGGGACAAGAGGGTGAGGTCTTAAAACAATAATAATCAATTTTGCAATTTATACTTTATTTTGTACTATAAACCATACATATTCATGATCAGCATCTCGAGATGCACAAGTCTTTATCACACGATTTTCCAGGGAGTATCAGGGAGGGGTAAGGATGGGCGGGGCTGTGTGCTAACGTTGAAACGGTTGAGATCCCAACCACTTAACTATATATATTCCGGTTCTGTGTTAGAAGAGTGATACTAAAGAAAATCCCATAGGGGCATTCCTGATGGAGGGTGGCGGCGGGCGGGGCTTAGTACTAACTTTAAATGGTTGATATACCTACCCTGAAACTATTTATTTTCCGGTTCTGTTTTAAAAGTTGAAAAGAGTGATACTACAGAAATACCAATGGCGTTATTCTAGAGGAAGGCGGAGGCAGGCGGGGCTGGGTACTTTTGATCAGTTGAGATCCCCACCCTTAACATATATATTTTCTTATTCTTTTAGGAAAAGTTGAATAGATTGATACTATTAGATTGATACCCATAGGGTCATTCCAATAAGAAGTAGGGACAGGTAGGTCTAGGTACTAACTTTGAGATCCCCACCCTCATGGGATGGTTGCTATCATTTTGTTTAAGAATTAAAACAATAAGCATGGATTTTAATTGTCAAGGATACTTAAGTAATCACTAATCCATGTCCAACGGCTATCAAGCTAAATCTCTTTTATAAGCAACACTAATGGTCAGTTATCCTTGATTTATTATTCAATTCGATAGAGTAGCAGCATTTAGTTATCAATATGACATTACATGGGTAAATGCTTAGATTAGTTTAAAATCAACACATCATTAGCTCATCAAAACAAAAGGTTGTGTTATTTGGTATAGGTGATGTCAATCAACTTTGCCTATTGTTTGAATTTCAACCAATTGGAATCATGTACTATTTCAACTTTTATTTGACAGCAAGACAATAATTTTTTTAGAATAAAATTTTAGAGAGAGAGAGAGAGAGAGAGAGAGAGAGAGAGAGAGAGAGAGACCATAGATAGACACGCTTTCTCAAAGTATACATTCTAGTTGACAAATAAGGTTACATCTCTTGAATCTTTATGTCATTTAAACCTTGAAGTGAAAAAAATGGTAATTTCTTATAATGCTTTAAAGCAGGTTTTCAAAATGGGTCATTACATATTATACCAGTTTTAATTTTACAGCACTAGACGGCCGTTTCGGAATACAATTCCTCATCAGTAGTGCTTGGACCAAAATTATGAAACCAAAATTATTTTGAAGATAATGAAAAGCTACCCAAAGGACCAAAATATATTTTACCAAATTAAGCTAAGGAAATACTTTGCACGAGGGAGTATACCTTAGTTTTTGAGAAATTTCAAATTATAGTATATTTCTGACAATAATACGAAATTATTGCCTACTGAGTTTGTGATATCCTCCGGGCACCAGCCACCAGCAGAGATATATTATTTTATAAAATAAAATAACACAGTACATAAACTAACTAAATCTGAAAAATGCAAAACTTGATTCTTCTCTTCATTTTGATTATCGAAAAAATATTGAAATAAATTTTGTTTCTGATAGTAAAAAGTCATGGTATAAATGTCGGGGTGGTGGAACACTTTCGTCATTGTGCTTGCCACAATTACAATTCTAGTTATTATTTTTTAAGTCTTCCACGTAGTAAACTAATTGGAAGACTTGTTTTTCTTCCGTTTCCGGTTCTCCACTTTTATTATTATTATTTTTTTTCTACTGAACATTTCCAGTGACTCTTAGATGCATCGTTAATCTCATTCAAATTTTCATGGTAGATCCCTGCACCATAGATCTATTGCTGTCAGGTATATTAATTAAAGGGGATCAGTTGGGGAGGGGCAGGAGGGCGGGATGTTAAAAACAGTAATCATCAATTTTGCAATTTATACTTTATTTTGTACTATAAAACCATATATATTCAGGATCAGGATCTCAAGTCGCATAAGGCCATATGACAAAAAAATTTTCAGGGGTATCAGGGAGGGGGATGGGCAGAGAAGTGTGCTGACTTTTAAACGGTTGCGATCCCTAACCATTAACTATATATTTTTGGTTATATGAAAAGGCAAATAAAAGGATAAAAAAGAAAAATCATGGGGTCATTTCATAGTGAGTGTGGGGACGGGCGGAGCTGGGTGCTAACTTTTAAAGGGTTTATATCCCCACCCTGAAACTATATATTTTTTGGTTCTGTTTGAAAAGTTGAATAGAGTGATACTGCAGAAGTACCAGTGACGTCATTCCAGAGGGAGCCGAGGATGGGGACGGGCGAGGCTGGGTACTAACTTTAAAACAGCTGAGATTCCCACCCCCTTATTAAATATATTTCTGAATTTAAGTGAAAAGTTGAATAAAGTTATCAGTTTTAAAGAAGAACTCATGGGTTATTACAAATGTAAAGTGTGGATGGGTTGGGGCTGTGTAGTAACTTAATAACTGTTAAGATTCTCAACCTAGACTCTGTGTGAAAAGTTGAATAGAGTGATATAAAAGAGAACGACAAGGTCATTTCTAAAAAAATTCATGATGTGAAAATTCATTAGCTGTAAAGCAGATTGCAAATCCATTCGTCTAACCTCGAGGCAAGCTTACAGGATTAAAAATCAACCACAACCACACAAGTTGATCACAATTTTGACAGCACAATTGATCCAATTCCGTACATGAAATTGTTTGAAACTTCAGGCTATTAACAATCGCTCAAGGAATGTGCTCCAACCCTCACAGTTCACTGGCCATTAAACATATTTGAATACTTGTACATGTAATTAACCAATCAATATACATATATCAACTTAAAAAGTTAAATCTTGAAATGAAAAAAAAAATATTACATACAATAAAAAAAGTTAATTTCTAATAATGCATTAAGACAGGGATTCAAAATAAATGTTACTATTTGATCAACAGATTTTTAAATTCAGAAAACTGTTATATGAAAAATAAAAAGGGTTAATACATATGTAATTCCGCTTAAATGAATGAATGATGAAATGTGTAAATAATGCAAAATGATCACAAAATTTAGTATTTTAGAAGTATTATTTTGCTTGTCATTTTAACAATGGAAACAGTTATTGGAATCCTCTGCAATTTTCTAATTTATGTTTGATCATACCTTATCGATTTCTTTTATTATCCTTTTGATTTGAAAAATAAAGCAGTTTTAATCAAATTATTTCTTAAAAAATTATTGTGCTTTAGGTGATTACATGTATTTATTCTAGGATACAAATGTTGGGATGGTGGAAGATTTTCGTCATTGTGTTTGCCACAATAACAATTCTAGTTATTATTATCATTATTTGTTTCTCCTGATCACTTGTTGTCCACCATCTTTTCTTAGAAGCATCTATCAATCTCATTGAAATTTACATGGTAGTTTGCAGTACTCTAGATCAATTGTTATCAGGTTTATAAATTCAAGAGGGGGGGGGTCATTGGAGGAAGGACAAGAGGGCGGGGTCTTAAAAACAATAATCATCAATTTTGCAATTGATACTTTATTTCGACTATAAAAACATATATATTCATTATCAGCATCTCAAGACGCACAAGAACTTTTGACAGAAATTTACCAGGGTATCAGGAAGGGGTGGGGATGGGGCAATTTGCTAACTTTTAAACGGTAGAGATCCCCACCCCTAAACTATAAGTTTGGTTCTATATGAAAAAATGAATAATAAATTGATACTAAAAAGGAAATTCCATGGGGCCATTTCTGAGTGAAGATGGGGATGGGCGGGGCTGGGTGCTAACTTTTAAAGGTTTATATCCCCACCCTGATATTATATATTTTCTGGTTCTGTTTGAAAACTTGAATATAATGATACTGCAGAAATACCAATGAGGTAATTCCAGATGGAGCCGAGGTTGGGGACGGGCGAGGCTGGTTACTGACTTTTAAACAGCTGAGATCCCCACCCCAAAATTAAATAGTTTTCTGAATTTAAGTGAAAAGTTAAATAAAGTTATCAGTTTTAAAGAGGAACTCATTGGGTTATTACAAAGGTAAAGTATGGATGGGTTGGGGCTGTGTAGTAACTTAATAACTGTTAAGATTCTCAACTTAGACTCTGTGTGAAAAGTTGAATAGAGTGATTTAAAAAAAGAACCACATGGTCATTTCTAACAAATTTCATCATGTCAAAAGTTATTATCTGTAAAGCAGATTGCATATTCATTCTTTTAACCTCGAGGCAAGCTTATAAGATTAAAAATCAACCACAATAACACAGGTTGTTCACAATTTTGACAGCACAAATGATCCAATTCCGTACATGAATTTGTTTGAAACCCCTAGGCTATTAACAATCACTCAAGGAATGTGTTCCACCCCTCATAGTTCACTGGCCATTGAACATATTTGAATACTTGTACATGTAATTAACCAATCAATATACATATATCAACTTAAAAAGTTAAATCTTGAAATGAAAAAAAAAATATTACATAAAATAAAAAAAGTTAATTTCTAATAATGCATTAAAACAGGGATTTAAAATAAGTGTTACTGTTTGATCAACAGACTTTTAAATTCAGAAAACTGTTAAATGAAAAATAAAAAGGGTTAATATATATGTAATGCCGTGTAAATAAATAAGTGATGAAATGTGTAAATTATGCAAAATGATCACAAAATATAGTATTTTAGCAGCAATATTTTACTTGTCATTTAAACAATGGAAACAGTTATTGGGTTTGGAATTTTCTAATTTATGTTTTATCATACCTTATAGATTTCTTTTATATTCCTTGTGATTTGAAAAATAAAACACTTTTAATCAAATTATTTCTTAAAAAATTATTGTTTTTTAGGTGATTACATGTATTTATTCTAGGATACAAATGTTGGGGTGGTGGAAGATTTTCGTCATTGTGTTTGCCACAATAACAATTCTAGTTATTATTATCATTATTTGTTTCTCCTGATCACTTGTTGTCCACCATCTTTTTTTAGATGCATCAATTTATCTCATTCAAATTTTCAGGATAGATCCCTGAACTATAGATCTATTGTTTCAGGTATTTAAATTCCAGGGGTCAGTTGGGAGGGCAGGATGGTGGGGTCTTAAAGCATTTATCATCAATTTTGCCATTGATACTTAATTTTATACTATAAAACCATAAATATTCATGATCAGCGTCTTGAGATACACAAGTCTGTACCAAACGATTTTCCTGGGGAATCAGGGACGAGTGAGGATGGGTAAAACAGTGTGCTAAATTTTAAACGGTTAATATCCCTACCCCCAAACTATATATTTTCTGGTTCCATATGACAAAATGAATACTGAAAAAAATCCTATGGGGTCATTTTAGAGTGATGGTGGGGATAGGCGGGGCTAGGTGTAAACTTTTAAACGGTTGAGATCCCCGACCTTATACTGAATATTTTCTGATTCCATATGGAAAGATGAATAGAGTGATACTAATGAAAAACCCATGGGGACATTTCAGAGTGAGGGTAGAGACGGGTAGGGCTTAGTGCTAAAATTTAAACGGTTAAGACCCCTTCCCCTATACTATATATTTCTGGTTCTGTATGAAATGTTGAAGAGAGTGGTACTAAAGAAAGAACCCGAGCGCTATTCCTGACCCATTGATGGAATGGTAAATGGTTGTTTCACTCCCCAACAACTCAGTTTTATCATATAAAAAAACCACCATATTTAAACGTATTGAATTTCCATTCCTCTAGGCAAGCTTATACTGGTATAGGATTATAAATCATCTATAAAAACATAGGTCCATTCAAAGGTTTGAACACCTTGTTTCAATCAGAATTCTTTTCAAATTTCAGACCAACCTAGTACTACTAATACATCCATTACATAATTTCACTCTATCAAACAGTATAAATGTTTTATTCCCCAAGCCAATTAACTGCGAATTGTGAAGTTTGCATACAGCTGAGGCATGTCAATAAATGATTGGACACACCCTTTTTGTTAAATAATTGACCAATCAAATACAATGTCTTATAGATAGTTGTTTCATTTAACTTTTGAAATAAAAAAAATACAGTGCGTGCTCTAAAAAGGAATATTTACAATATGACTGTATCTCTCTTCGATGAAACATGCAGAAGCAATTTCAATTCCCGTTGAAAGACAATTGGGGTCATGACCCTTGGTGTGTATCAATTTTCCCGCAATATTACGTCATGTCCTACACAGGGGTCGCGTGGTAAGTGAGATACACCGATCTCGCATGGCTTAAAATCCTATCTCACATGAGCAGGTATAAAAGAAATAACCCCAAGGGTTAAAACAAATCAAAATATTTAAAAAAGAAAAAAAGTAAATATAAAAAAATGACATTTCTGCTCATGGTATTTGAATGGGTAATGCAAAATAGTGTGGCGCGTGCCAAATTCGAACTTGGCATACGCCACACTATCTTGCATTACCCCTTGAAATACCATCGTCAGAATGTCATTTCTTAAAATCATATCTGATTTGTCTTAGAATCCACTATGTTTGGATAATAATGTTTGATAACAAACTAAAGATGTTACAGAATTTTCAAATTAATTAAAAAAACTTGGAAATGATATATTTAGAACAATAACTGAAATTTCTTAGAATGGTCATTTAAAGTAACTGTGACTGTAGTAAAGAATTAAAAATAGGATATCTTTAATTTTGATTAATACTGTTTATTGAGATACATATTGCAGTTACTTAAAAAGCCCTACATGTCATACAATATTGGCTATGCTTTATAATTTTCTGAAATTCAAAATATGTTATGTGACTTTTCTGAAAACCTAATTTTTCAAGTGAATAAAATTATCACATTTAAACTTTTATTGATTTCTGGGATGTGCTACCTACTTCTGGTGGTCAAAGATGGGGGAAAGGGGAAACATGTTGGGGAGTTGGATCACTTTTTATTTTTTTGTCTTCCATGTTTCTCTTAAACGCATCGATCAAACGCATTCAAATTTTTAGGGTAGGTCACTGTACTATAACACTATTGATATGGGTACTTAAATCCCATTGGGGTCATTAGGGGAGGGATAGGAGGGCGAGGTCTTAAAAACAATAATAATCAATCTGCCATTGATAATTTCTTTTGTACCATAAAACCATATATATCCATGATCAGAGTCTCAAGATGCACAAATCTGTATCACAAGATTTTCTCGAGGTATGGGTAGGAGTGAGTTTGGGCTGGGCAGTGCTAACTTTGAGATCCCCACCCACAAACTATATTTTTCTTCATGGAATGGTTGCTATTTTTTTGTTATTAATTTAAACAATAAGCATGAATTTTCATTGTCAAGGATACTTAAGTAATCACTCATCCTTGTCCAAAAGCTATCAAGCTAAATCGTTTTTATAAGCAACACTAATGGCCAGTTATCCCTGGGGTTGATTTATTATTCAATTTAATTGCTTGTGTGTAATTGCTTGGATTAATTTTAAATCAGCACATCATTAGCTCATCAAAACAACAGGTTGTGATATCGGGTATAGGTGATGTCAATCAATTTGCAT
This sequence comes from Anadara kagoshimensis, assembly GCA_021292105.1. Taxonomy (NCBI): domain Eukaryota; kingdom Metazoa; phylum Mollusca; class Bivalvia; order Arcoida; family Arcidae; genus Anadara; species Anadara kagoshimensis. The sequence continues at coordinate 14,663,536 of CM037858.1, read as the reverse complement.
ATTGTTTGGACTTAAATCTATAGTGTATCAATGCAAAAATGTTATTCGGGGTGGCAAATTTTAGTTAATGTTGATAACATGCTTAATTTAACATATTTTAAGTTTGCTGAATTTCGAAAATGACGATTACCAAGTAAAAAAAACAAAATTGCGACTTAAATTTATAGTGTACGAACGCAAAAATGTTACTTGGGTTACAAATTTTGGTAAAAGTTGGAAGCCTGCTTTATTCAACATATTTCGAGGGTGATGAATTCAGAAATGAATGACAGAAAGCTAAATTTTGAGTTTTTTAACAAACAAAATGGGGACTTAAATTTATACTGTGCAAATGCAAAAATGATTCTTGGGTTGACAACGTTTAGTAAAAGTTAATGCTTTTTAAAAATAATTTGAGAGTGCTAAATTCAAAACTTGCAGATGTCATTCAGAAGGTAATGTTTTACCTATAATTCTGAAAACAGAATGGCGAATGTTTCAATTTATTGACAAATAATTTCTCAATGTTACTGAAGTTGCATGTTTTAGCAAAAGATGATACTTTGTTCTTTTTAACATTTTAGTTTGCTAAATAAAAATGGAAGAGACTTAATGTAAGTTTAAATGTTTAAACCCAATTAAAACAATTAAGTGGTGGCTATAATTAAGTTTTTGTTTATTATATGTGCATTTTGCATAGTACACTGATAAAATCTACATGATTAAATTAAGTTCATAACCAAAACCATACCGAAATATTGCTTTTTTCAGATCATGTTGTTTGAAATGCAAAAAGTGCCTATTCCAGAACAGTATTTTATATAGAGTTTGTCACATGTTCTTGAAAAATATTATGTAGAACCCGTGGTTGTAAATGTCAAAATACCAAATTACTATGCATGTGGTCATGCGTCAAACTTTTAAAAAGCTTTAATAGGTAGAATCACAATCATTACTTAAAAACATAATATTGATTGATACGTTGTGAACCTCATATGTAATGGTTTGAATTTTGGCGGCAATATTACATTATTTTTTTCAACATTTTCAGAAAATCCTCTAATGAATACATAAATCATCATCTGACTATTAAACTGGGTAATGTAAATGACCGTTTTCAGTGAGTTGGTTATTCAATCAATTTAAAATTTCATAACCATAATCGTGAATTGTATTCAAGGCAATGGTAGAATTTTGCTAGTGGAACAAGACACCTGTACTGAGTTTTCCACAGCCATAATCGTTAATTGTAGTCAAGGCAATGATAGAATTTTGCTAGTGGACCAAGACACCTGTACTGAGTTTTCCACAGCACTTGAGTTGAATATTTTTCCGTAACACCCCCACAAGTGATACAAATTATGTGCCATTTATTTTTTTGTCAGGATATCATCAGTATCTAAGTTAACCGTGGTCATTACCTTTCCAGATAATGGAACAGTCTTTCTCTGCCTTCTTTGGCGGAGGTAAACCAGGGTGGTCTTTGTTTGGGCTCTGGGGTGAAATAATGGACCCACTTTGCCACCATAGTAACCAAGATCTACTGGGAGCTAGCAGGATATACCACTAAAAGGTTAGGATTAACACGCGACAAAGTGCATATTGTGTGCTTCTGATTAATTGTCAGAAGCCCAACAGGCTCAAAGCTCAAAGCTCTCATAACAAGATGTCAGAATGGAGTGTACTCTTCTCTGTAAAATGCCAACTCACTGCCCTTATATTTTTTGTAACCCACCTGTCAGTCATAACAATACCATGGTTTTTATCTACGTTTGCACAATTTTAGAATAAGTGGCCAAATTTCCAACATTGGTGAATTTTGATTACCGTATTTCAGTATTTTGTTTTTAAATATTTGCAAAAACAATTTTCTTTTTGAAAGAAAATGATTTCTCAGAAATAAGCAGCCAATGGTGATTTCGGCTACCATTAATGAAAACATAGCTATTGGCCAACAATAGGTTGCAACAGTGGCATGCCTTCCATGACTGGGGTCATCATCAATTTTCTGCCTGTCCCATTTATAACCCGCCACCCACGTTTTTACTCTTTCCTATCAAGGGACATCTTTCCCTAGTGTTGCTATCATATCAGTATGGAAAGTCTTAGGTGCTTAACCGTTCCTGTGCAAATATTGGATCCTGCTCTTTCACCATTTTATTTACATTTGCCAAGTCACTAGCCTTATTTACTTTGGAGTAATACTTGTTGATATTAACTTACAAAACGGCATTGGTCTTCGGATACGGGGATTAAAATAATCAGGGAATAGAAGGGTTGAAAAGAGACATCGGTGCTAATGTCCTTTAACAAAAGGCTCAAGACATATCATTTAGCCCTCGTACTTCTTACCAGTTTTAATAAAATTAAATGTAGTGTTGCTTTTGCTAAATATCAAACTTTACAACATTTTGCAATGCAAGTTCACCTTCTTAGCAAATAGTGAGCCTAGAGTTGCTCGGTGATGACTTAGCACCTCTAGCAAGGCTAGTGTAGTTACATTTACTTGCTCTTTCACTACACTATAAAAATCTGTAGCATTTAGTGCAAACACATATTTCGATTTTTTTAGCTATTTCATTCACACTCTGGTCTACATAAATCAGTGTTTCAGCATGTTATGTGTCATACTTAATTCCATTCATATAATTAAACAGAAACATATATAGTCCGTGGGCTAGGTGGACCCACCGTGCACCCCCCAGGATCCACCGACACCACTTTTTTCTGGTACCTTAGAGTGTCTAGTAATGGAATCAGGATGTTTCCCAGAAATAAATTGGAATGCTTTTCATGAAAAACTTCAATATTTAGGAGTGCCTGAAAGTTTTCAGTAAATTTCTCTATTAGGGGTAGGGGATCTTTGTTTTCAATAATATTATGCAGATACAGATCATATTTGGTATCATTGTAAAGGGAACATGTTCAGCTTTAATAAAATACAAAGTCGGTTGATGTAGCTGCTACTATGTTGTCACCATGACGTCATAAACACAAGTTTTGAGGAAAAACGCTATAAAATTGTGTCAATTTATCCTTCATAAAATTATTTCTGTACAGCATAATAAAACACATTAAGACAAAGTAAGTTTTGCATTAACTTGATGAATTGTAGTTATAAATGATCATATATTCTCATCTTCCAAAAAGGACACCACTCTATTAGAAAAAAATATTAAAGATGCCCATTTTTAAAAAAAATGATCGAAACGGGGTAGGGGAACGTTTTTATCTTTGTATCTTTGTTGTCGATGGTTTTATGTAGATATAGATCATATTTGGTATCATTGTAAAAGGAACGAGTTCAGCTTTAATAGAATAGAAACTTGATTGGTGTAGCTATTATTGTGACGTTTCTATGACGTCATAAACTCAATTTTTGAAGAAAAAAGCTATAGAATCATTTAAAATTATACTATATGAAATTATTTCTGTACAACCTAATAAAACACGCGGAGATACTTTATATTTACTTCATAAATTGCTGTTATAAATGATCATAATTCTCATTTTAAAGAAAAGACGCCACTCTGTTAGGAAAAATATATTAACTTAAAGATGCCCTTTTATTTAATATTGATCGAATTTTAAGATTAATAGTTTTCACGATAAAAGTATCCCAGTATGTTTCTTTGCATAAATATCATCATCATCATCATCATGGCATCACCATCATCACCATCATCATCATCATCATCATCATCATCATGGCATCATCATCATCCTCAATTTTTCATACATTCATAACAAAAATGCCCAACATCATCACCCATTATCCTATAGCTAACAAAAAGCTTAATTAATAATCTTAGTTTGAGAATGACTTTTAGTTCAAAGTATTACCGATGGTGATTTAGCAGGTGTTTTAATGGTAGTCATATGCCACAGGTTTGTTATATGCATCTAGAGAAGTGGAAACCTAACATTCGATTTCTGCCGTTGACTAGTTGTAGTGAATTGGAACTTCAAGAATAAATTAATCTTTTTTACTTCACTACCAACTGTACATCCTACTAACCCAGGGTGAATTTATGCTAGATTTCGGAGCAGCTACAGTCCTAGAGATGCAGTTCCGTCATTTTTCAAACAGTTATGAGCAAAATCATAGAAATTTTCTAAAGATATAATTTATTACCTTTATGCTTTATCACTACAACGAGGTACAGTATTTCGACAGAAAGAATTCCATAAAGTAACATCTGTATCACCAGAAAAAAACATTGACCATATAACCATAGAAAAAATGTAGGAGGAAACTATACAATGTCAGGGCAATGCATTGAGGAGATGTCAACTCGAACCACCAATTTATCATGACAAAGATAAAAATAAAAGCAGCCAAACAAATCCTGGAAAAACAGAACATGAGTTTAATGTTAGAAAATTAAAACAACTGGAAAAGAAAGAAGAATTAAGATAAGTCTGAAGAACAGGTTTTATACTTTAACAGCTATGGGTGATAATAATGAGAGCTGGGATAAAAAGGGCATACCGGTATAACGACACAGAGAATTTGGTTGTCAGAGGAAACATGGGACAAAATATCACAAGGAAATGCAAGAGAAAATAACAAATAGCAGAAACAGATTAGCAAAAAATTAGTATGAAGGGAGTAGGAGGAGGCAAAGGAAGAAATATAAAGGAACACAAACAAGTGATGAACGAAAATATATGGAAGATTAAAAAAATATTGTAACCGCACAAGAAATAGTAGCTAATGGGAGAAACTGAGAAGATCTATACCTAACAACAACAAAAAAACCACACAGGTATACCAGCAAACACAGACAGACCGGTGTAAGGAAAGGATGAAAAAAGATCACAACAGAGGAAAGATGGGCTGAACATTTTAACGATATACCAAAATGACCACCTCCATAAGAAATATTGGACATAACAACACATACATTTGATAATAAAACAATGAAGGGTGCCAACAAAAGAAGAAATATAAAAGTATAAATCAACTTGAAAAAGGAAAAGCTATAGGACCTAAATAAATATCTAAATTACTGTGCAACATCTGGATAAGAGAAATTATTCCAACACAATGGGGGATGGACTATCTCATTAAACTACTAAAGACGGTAGATCATAGAGATGTAAGAACTGGAGAGGCACCATACTACCCAATGTAGCTGAAAAAATACTGTCAAAGATCATCCTACATAGACTAAAAGATGGAATAGAAGAGGTAATAGGTGCTCTGAACAAAACAAGCTGGTTTTAGGAAAGAAAATCTTACACAGACCAAATTGCCATACAGTCAGTAGAATGACAATCTGTATTATACCTTTATCAATACCAAGTGTACATTTGTTAAAGTCTCAATAGAGAAAACTATCCCCAAGCTTTCATGTGCATACAGGAGTATGTCAAAGCTGTATACAAATCACAAATCATCTATAATTGCAATAAATGGAATACAATGGATGCTAAACCCCAGATAGAATATGTGGGCTTTGCCAATATCTGCCTATTGACCCTCACATTAAATCAAATGTGGATAAAGACCACACTACTGAACAAAACAGTTTTAAAAACGGGACTGAAGATCTACTTAAACAAAACAAAATGTTGAACAAAAATAAAACAGAAGGTATAAATTAAAGTAGTAATAAATTGAAGAGGTAATTGAGCTCTGTTACTTGCATGATTGGTGCTGAACGGGGCATCAAGACAAGAATAAAAATATCCAGAAAAGCATTCAAAATTGTAAAGAAACATATGGAAAGCTAGTCTGCCACTAAGAACAAAAACCCAATATTCAACTCAACCCTCTTATATGGTGTAGAAACGATGGAACTGGATTAGACATACGCTCAGAAAACCACCACAGGGCAAGTGTTAGAGTAGAAGACCAAATATCTTGGGGAGAAATAAAAGAGATGGAACAAAATCGCTTCAATTGGAAAAATACTGTGGTAGCCATATATTGTTCAAGGAACTATTTGAACTATGTCAAAGTAAAGTAATTAATGGTGCAGCTTATTGTCTTATAATGCATTGTACTGATGAAGCATACGTTATAAGGATAATGGATGATAATGTTAGAAAATTTCTATGATTTTGCTTATGAATGTTTGAAAACATGGCGGAACTGCATCTCTGGGACTGCAGCTGCTGGGAAACCTCCCACAAATTCACCTGTACATTTTCTGAATGTTGCTAAGAGGAGGCACTGCAAGAGTCTTGATAGTGAGGCAAAAGAGATTTATTCTATATGTTTCCTTTTCGCTACAACTAGCCTACGGAAGAATCCACTGCTCTAGATGCATATAACAACCCTGTGGCATATCTCCACCATTAAAACAACTGCTCAATTACTATTGGCAATGATTAGAACTAAAGTCATTCTCAAACTAAGATTATTAATTAAGCTTTTTTAGGTATAGAATAGTGGATGATGATGATGATGATGATGATGATGCCATGATGATGATGATGATGATGATGATGATGCCATGATGATGATGATGATGATGATAATGATGATATTTATGCAAAGAAACATACTGGGATACTTTTATCGTTAAAACTATTAATCTTAAAATTCGATCAATTTTAAATAAAAGGGCATTTTTAAGTTAATACATTTTTTCTAACAGAGTGGCGTCTTTTCTTTAAAATGAGAATTATGATCATTTATAACAACAATTTATGAAGTAAATATAGAGCATACAGTGTCTCCATGTGTTTTATTAGGTTGTACAGAAATAATTTCATATAGTATAATTTTAAATGATTCTATAGCTTTTTTCTTCAAAAATTGAGTTTATGACGTCATAGAAACGTCACAATAATAACTACACCAATCAAGTTTGTATTTTATTAAGGCTGAACCCGTTCCCTTTACAATGATACCAAATATGATCTATAACCATCGACAACAAAGATAAAAACGTTCCCCTACCCCGTTTCGATCATTTTTTTAAAAATGGGTATCTTAAATATTTTATTTCTAATAGAGTGGTGTCTTTTTTGGAAGATGAGAATATATGATCATTTATAACTACAATTCATCAAGTTAATGCAAAACTTACTTTGTCTTAATATGTTTTATTATGCTGTACAGAAATAATTTTATAAAGGATAAATTGACATTGACGTTTTTCCTCAAAACTTGTGTTTATGACGTCATGGTGACAACATAGTAGCAGCTACATCAACCGACTTTGTATTTTATTAAAGCTGAACATGTTCCTTTACAATGATACCAAATATGATCTGTATCTGCATAACATTATTGAAAACAAAGATAAAAACGTTCGCCTACCCCTAATAGAGAAATTTACTGAAAACTTTCAGGCACTCCTAAATATTGAAGTTTTTCATGAAGAGCATCCCAATTTATTTCTGGGAAACATCCTGATTCCATTACTAGACACCCTAAGGTACCAGAAAAAAGTGGTGTCGGTGGATCCTGGGGGGGGGGGGGGGGTGCACGGTTGGTCCACCTAGCCCACGGACTAATAGTCCCATGTTAAAATTACAATCCAAAGACAAAAGCAAAACTTTTAAAACTGGCTAGTTTTACATGTGAACCTCGTCCAGGAGTCAAATACATACATTTTTTCAAAATGACCTTTGTCGCCAGGCCACCTGAGACGAAGGCTGACCAGCATGCCAGATCTTTTGATTTCATAAATATCAAACCATGTTTTTCAGTGTTATTATCTTAAAAAAGTAATACTTTTTGCAACTTTTGCTGGTTTTGTGGCTTTTTACTTTAAAAGTATTAGTGTTGCATAAAAGCAATATATCGAAAAATAATGAACACGACAAACTACGTAGCAATGTTTATAACAAAATGATGATGCATAGAGAAGTTGTTACTGCTGGGGTATATTTTTTTGCGAATTTGTGTTTTTTACCATATTATTATTATTATTATTTAAAATAGATAAAAACCCCACCAAGTTGCAAAAATAATCAACAAGCCAAGATCTAACTCCGTAGCAAATTTTGTATATGATAATCAACGAAGGTGTTGTTGCCCCTAAAATTTTTGTATGTTCTAAATGTTTCCATGTGAACAATAAGGCCCATACGTCTTTTGTTTAAATTTTCTGCTCATTAACACCTTTATTACAAGGAAACTTATATTACTAACAGTATTTGCTAAAAACCTATTAAAACAACTTCTATATCAACTTTCATGCAAAGAAGCATTTTCCTTTTGGCGACCATTTTGTATTTAAATTTTGACCTACTTAGAGCAATTTTTTAGCTTGGTATCCGCCATTTTCGAACTAAGAACTCGGCACAGCCAAATTAGGTTAGACGCATTTAGGAATTGGTTTACTAAAAATGCCTCTTCTTCTGTAAAACCACTGCGGTAGCTCAGTTGGTAGAGTGCTCGCTCCGTAAGTGGAAGGTCGTGGGTTCGATCCCCGGCCGGGTCTGACCCAAGACTTGAAAGTGGGTAGTGACTGTTCTTTCGCCAAGCACTCGGCATTACGAAATGAAAGTCACGGTTCTTTCGGATGGGAACTTAAAATAAACGAGGTCCCGTGTCACGGTGGGCTTGGCACGCTAAAGAACCCTGCTGTATAATGCCATCAGCGCAACGCACAGGCAAAATTTCTGCACCTTCGCCTATAGCTGGCGACGTCTCGATATAAGTGAAATATTCTTGACTGGGACGTTAAACACCATTACTCAACTCAACTCAACTCTTCTTCTGTAAAACGACGACTTTTCGGAAATGTGCCTAGTCTATTAGAACGATAAGTCAAATAAAGAATAAAAAGATGAAGATACCTTTGAGTTTGATAATACTGTTTATTAGATACATAATTATTATTGTAATTACTTCAAAAGTTCTACATGTCATAAAATATTGGCTATGTTTCATAATTTTCTGAAATTCAAAATATGTTGTGACTTTTGAAAACCTAATTTTTCAAATGAATAAAATTACCACATTTAAATTTTTAATAGTGCCCGAGTTGTGCTACCTACTTCTGGTGGTCATAAAAGGGTGATGTCACAATTACAGTTATAATTATTATTGTTATTATTATTATTAATGTAAGTATACTAGTTGGAAGACTTATTGCTTTTCTTCCGTTTCCGTTTCTCCACTATTATTATTATTATTTGTTTATCTTGATCATTGTTTGTCCACCATTTTTCTCCTAGACGCATCGACCAATCTCATTGAAATTTGCAGGGTAGGTCTCTATACAATAGAGTAATTGCTACAGGTATTTAAATCCCAATGGGTAATAGAGGAGGGGTAGCAGGGGGGGGGGGATCTCCAAAAATATCAATTTGTCATTGATACCTAGAAAACCAAACTACATGTATATACATTCATGATCAGCGTCTCGAGATGAACAATTTCATATTACAAGATTTTCTTGGGCTATCAGGGAGGGATGGGGATGGGCGGAGCAGTGTGCTATCTTTTAAATGGTTGAGATCCCCACCATAAACTATATATTTTCTTGTTCTGTATGAAAAGTTGAATACAGTGATACTGAAAGAAATTTAATTGGGTCAGGGGAAGGGTGGGGTTGGGTGGGGTTGGGAACTAACGTTTAAACGGTTGATATCCCCACCCTGAAACTATACATATTCTGGTTCTGTTTGAAAAGTTGAATAGAGTAATACTGCAGAAATACTTATGGCGTCATTCCAGAGGGTTAATTTGGACGAACGGGGCTTGGTATTACCTTTTGAACGGTGGAGATCCCAACCCCTAAATATGTATTTTTCTTATTGTCTATGAACATTTCAAAAGAATGATACTAAAGATAAACCAAATAGAAGGATGGGGACAGATAGGTTAAGGTACTATGAGATCAACACCCTAAAACTATATTTTCCTCATGAAATGGGTGCTATCGTTTTTTTAAGAATTCAGAAAAAATCAGAAGAAATCTGATTAAAACAACAAGCAAGAATTTTCATTGTAACGGATGCTTAAGTAGTCACTGATCCTTGCCTTAAAGCTATCAAGTTATAAGCAACGCTAATGGTCATCTTGCCCTGGAGATTGATTTACTATTCAATTTCACTTCACCATTTAGTTACTGAATATTTACCTCAGTATGATATTTCATGATTTAATGATTTATAATATTTGGTGTTTTATGCTACCATGGTGCAGAGACATAAGTAAACTGCTGTTTCTGCCAGGCGTATTTGTGTACAGCGGTACAGAAACATAAGCAAAATGCTATGTTTGTGTACCGCGTGTTTGTGTACCATGGTACAGAAACACAGGTAAAATGTTTTTGCCTGACCGCTATCGGCTTTCGTAGTATGGATGGATAGATCAAGGTTTAATCGCATGCAGTTGCTTTAAACTGTCTGTTACAGAGATGTTATTTATTTAATGGACCAAAAGTTGTAGTCTTTAGTTTATATGTACTTTGGAAAAGTTTTTATGTATTGCCTTAACTTACCTGTTATACCTGTTAAATGTCTGATTGATGCCAATCAGTCATTTTCTATACACTAATCAATTTTAATAGATTCAATAACTTAAGTTTGTTAATGTTATACCTGTGAGATGAAGTTTTGTGTAGTGCATTTAAGTTGAAGGAAGTGTGTGAATGGTGGTGTGATGTGCTTGTAAGGGCTTATATATACAGGTGTGTGAAAGGTGTGTTTTTATTGGCTTGATAGATGTACAACAGTGTGTATAGTGTTGCTGGAGAGATTTGCAGCAGTGGTTTTTTTTACAGTATGGTGAAATAAGTTTGGGGAAAATCATAAACTACAACTGTAGTAATAATTTAGTTTCTGGTGTTATCAAAAACAAACATACTAATCCATGTCCGAATCAAAATCAAGAAGCAAAGTAAAGTACTTTGGAACTGACAAGTTAGGTTAGACACGTTAACTTCCACCAGGGAAGTGAGGCCGGGTGCTCCGGAAGGGTAAGCACCTCCTGTTTAGCTAGCTACCCCGCCACGTGTGTAATCAAAATATATTTTATATGAAAAAAGAGAATTTGTTTGGATTTTGAATTGAAAATTGATGGAACTGTTTAATTTACATTCTCAAAACCATATTTATAATTTTGTAATTGATTATATGTTTTGTCTTATCCAGTTTTTGAATTTATTTGGTAATATATTTTTTTCTATGGTACATTTCATATTTTAAATTAAATATTTTGCATTGTTCAACTTTAAGCATTTTTATCGGTTCATAGTTTTTATCTATTTATATGGTTGCTGATTTAGCTCAGATGCCAGAGCGATGCGTTCTATAAGTTAATGGTTAAGGGTTCGAATCCCAGCAAAGCATTTTTAAAAAGTTTTGTTAATTGATTTTTTTTAAAAATTTTTAAATTTCTTTATTTGATTATTTTTTTTATTTTTCTGTCTATATTTTTGTTCGTTGAAATTATTATTATTATTATTTTATTGTCTGACTATATTGACTTGGGTTACTAAGGTAATTGTTTCAGGGAAACAAAGTGTATTATTAAGAACATGTAGTTTGTTTCTTGGAGTTAAAACTTAATTCATACCGTATGGTACGGTTTACTCTAATTAAACCAACTACGTTTAATTAGGAAAGGTGTGTACCTGCGCCAATGGAATAAAGGCACCCATGTCAATATAATCATTAATCAAACTTCAACATCGCCTATTTGGTTTTTTTTTAATATTTTGTACTTGTTTGGTCTTAATACAAGATTATGTTTGACTTGAATAAAGAGCCAGTACCAGAGTTTTGAGTTTTACTTATTTCATCGTAACAATATGGGGGCTCGTCGTCCAGAACCTGTCATGTCGTTCAGAACCCAAAACCTGTGATGTCATCCAGAAACTGACATGCCGTCCAGAAACTAAATCACCGTTCAGAACCTGACCATCCAGATTATAATACAAATCATCCTTTTTACTTGTTTGATACTTGTGATCCAGAATCCAATCTTCATCTGTAAACTGTTTTTCGTACGTGATGTTCGTCTTCCAGGTACAGTGAATTCTAGTTAGTGACATTGACATCAAAATACTGTTATTCCAGCTACTATGTGAACTGATTTAAATACTACAGTATAAAATTGTGCATACCGGTATTATTTACAATTTTTTTGTATATACAATTGTATGTCGACATTACATAGTGTTTTTGACGTATTTAGGAATTTGTTTTCATTTTTGTAACTTTTCATTGAATTTTGCAATTTGTTATTCTATTAATCATTTTTTGATACTTTTTTCTGTTTTACTTGTCATGAATTGTTTTTAACATGGCAAGTAAACCCCAGTTTTTAGAACAAGGGAAAAACAGGTTTAAAAGAACAAGATTTGTTAAATCATATAGACAGGAAAGAGAGAGAATACTATGAAAGGGAGAGAGAACGAGAAAAAGGGAGCGAGATCAAGAAAAAGCAAGGTAAGAAAGAGAGGAAAGACAGGCAGAGAAAATTTAAAATGTTACAATTGCAAGAGGCAGAGAAAGAGAAAGATAGAGTATTAAAGTTAGAATTAGCTAAAGTACAGCATGTTTCAAGAATAAACGTATTGCAAGATGGGCTCTTTTCTTATAGCAGTATAAATTCCATACACGTTCTATCACAGATCTTAGCAATCTTGGAGCCGACATTCTTTCACGTTGTCCGCTTTGATTTGAACAGACTTAGTCAGTTCTTAAGTGGGGGATGTGTTACAGAGATGTTATTTTTTTATATATATTTTATTGACCAAAAGTTGTAGTCTTTATTTCGTATGTACTTTGGAAAAGACCACTGGTCAATATTAATAGATTCAATAACTTTAGTTGGTTAATGCTATACCTGTGAGATAAAGTTTTGTGTAGTGCATGCAAGTTGAGGGAAGTGTTAAAATGGTGGTGTGATGTGCTTGTAGTGTTTTAAGATGGTATATATACAGTTGTGTGAGAGGTGTGCTTTTACTGGCTTGATAGATGTACAACAATGTGTATAGTGTTGCTGGAGAGATGTACAGCAGTGGTTTTTTTTGACAGTATGGGGAAATAAGTTTGGAGAAAATCATAAACTACAACTGTGAGTATTATATTAGTTTCTGGTCTTATGTTTATTTAAGAAAAGAGAATTTGTTTGGATTATGTATTGAGAATATGATAGAACTGTTTAATTTACGTTCCCAAAACCATATTTGTAATTTTGCAATTGACCATATTTTTTATCCAGTTTTTGGATTTATTTGGTAATATAATTTTCTATGGTACATTTCATATTTTATAATATATAATTTATAGTTCAATCACTTATTCAGTGATGAAAACCGATGTGGACTTAAGAAGACCGTGGATTACTTACTTCAAATTTCAATAATGTTATATGTAGATCTGTTATTCTTATAACATGTGTTTAAATAATTTGATTAAAATTTTTATATTAAGTCTAAAAATCAAACAAAACCAGTTTTTATCGGACGCGCGCATCTGCATTCAGGCAATGCGCATCACGTAGTAAAATGCATTATCGCCAAAAACTATATCTTTTGAGACAAAAATCGCGGCTTTTAACAGATTATTTAAACCTGCTCGGGAAAATGATATTGAGAACGATGGCCAACGCCAATATCTTAAGTTACAATATGCTAACAAAGGCATAGATGCTATACACATTTCCAATATTCTTCAAAATAAACAAGTACAATCTAAAGTTCCTGCTTATTTCAAAACTAATTCGCCACCTCTAGTTTCCTACTCCTACAATAAACCTATTGCATCCAAAATATTTAATTATAAACAAACACTGCAGTGTTTAAACTTTCATAATTTTACTCCACCTACCTGCTCTTGCTCGTCTTCTCCCTATATTTATGGACCAGCTGGACATTTAATAACTGGTGATCTCAATACTTTTAAAAGGTCCTAAATATAGAGAAGCTCAGCCTTTTACTTGGGGACAGAATTTCAGACTTGTCATGGATTCCGTTGAAGAGTACGCCAGACGTTGGGCTAAATTAGAAAATGTTGAGCTTGATACCTTATCCGACTGGATAAAAGTTATGAGATCTTTCGTTAAAACTAGGATTGCCAAACTTAAAGGGTCTATGAGTACTAAACCGTCTTCAGTACTCAAGGATCCAGAAATCAATGTAATTCTAACAGACATACACAACAAATATGTTGTTGTCCCAGCTGATAAGGCTTCCAACAACATTATTCTCGTTTGTATAAGATTCTACCTTGAATGTCTTATTAAGGAGCTTGGTTTAGATAGTATATCAAATAACCCTGCATATACTAGAACTAATTTTACCAAAGATGAAGTTCTTTCCAACCATAGAGGAGTTCTCGAGTCTTTCGGTATCAATCTTAAAGAGAAAGATCTTGATCTTTCTTACTTGTATTGTATTCCTAAACTCCATAAAAATCCATACAAGGAAAGATATATAGCAGGCTCATCAAAATGTACTACTAAATCATTATCGGTAACTCTAACACTAATTTTGACAATCGTCAAAGATGGTCTTCAGTCTTATACAGAAAAAGTATATTCTACATCTGGAATCAACCAAATGTGGATACTAAAAAATTCTAAAGAATTACTTGAACATCTTGCTTCTAATACTTTATCTCATGTAAAAAGTATAAAAACATTTGATTTTTCTACAATATACACCACTATCCCTCATTCTTAATTGAAAGAACGTCTTAAAGAAATTATTCACTTGTCTTTCTTTTACAAAAACGGTAAGCCAAGATACAAATATCTGGTGCTGAACAGGGATTCTGGTTATTTTGTCATGGACCATACGGATTCCAAAACAAAAATATACTGAAGATACCATCATCAAAATGTTGGAGTTTTTGATAGATAACATATTTGTTGTGTTTGGTAATATAGTTTTTCAGCAAACAATCGGTATACCAATGGGTACAAACTGTGCGCCATTGCTTGCTGATTTGTTTCTTTATTCTTACAAAGCAGAATTTATGCAGAACCTTGTTAAATCTGGAGAGAAGACTGTCGCCAAATCATTCAACTCAACATACAGATATATAGATGACGTTCTGTCTCTTAACAATCCTAAATTTGGAGACTATGTAAATGCCATCTATCCTAGTGAGTTTGAAATAAAAGACACGACAGATTCCCCAAGTTCTGCTTTATATTTAGACTTATACCTGAATTATGACGCACACGAAAGGCTACATTTGAAACTTTATGACAAACGTGATGACTTCAATTTTTCTATTGTCAATTTTCCTTTTTAATGCAGCAATATACCTACTTTTCAAGCTTATGGTGTATTTGTTTCCCAATTAACACGCTATGGTAGAGCTTGTTCCCACTACAGGGACTTTGTACAACGAAGTAAGCTGCTTGCAAATAAATTGTTGACTCAGGGATATTGCAAGCCTAGGCTTATAAAGGCCCTCAAAAAGTTTTATGGCCGTCATCACAGTATTGTTGATAAGTTTGATGTCTCTGTGTCCAGGATTGCCCTGGATATATTTGGCGTCTCATAGTTCCATGTTCCTTTCACACAATTTTGATTACACACGTGGCGGGTGTAGCTAGCTAAACAGAAGGTGCTTACTCTTCCGGAGCACCTGGCCTCACTTTCCTGGTGGCAGTTCACGTGTCTAACCTAACTTGTCAGTTCCAAAGTTTTTACTTTGCTTCTGGATTGTGATTCGGACATGGATTAGTATGTTTGTTTTTGATTAGATGAGCTTAAAGGTTTTGAAGTATTAAAACATTAAATTAAAAAATTGTGTCGTTCTAGGTCAAACATTTGTAATAAATGAATATAATCCATTATTTTGATGTTTGTGCTGTTTTACATTTTGTCTATTCATAAATAAGTGCAATGGGTTAGTCCGTGACGTATACTGTTTAGGAATAGAAACACCTGTATAAACCCGTATCGCGTGAATACGTATTATCCAATCAGAACCCAATTATGAATGACTTAAAATGAAATTGTCGAATATGCCATAACAACATATGACAGGGACGACAGCTACCTTTCAATTAATTGCTGAATTTTGACTCCCGAAAACTAAAATACTATAGTGGATATTTATAATTTAACCATGAAGATAGAAAAATAGTATTTTTAAATACCTATCTTTAAAACAAGACTGCAAACGAACAAGTATTTATTTCTCAACAAACTTTTATCGAAAAAGTTTATTAAAATTTATTCATATAAATTAAAAGCAGAAATTTGAAAAAGCTGAGAATATTTGCAAAAAATATTCAAAATATGAAAAAATATGTTCTAATAAACATGTGAAATTTCAAGTCTATTGAAGTTATAGTGAGATATCTAAGTTTGAATCACATCACCCATTAAAAACATATTTTTTTCATCACTGAAAATGTGATTGGACTATAGCATTGTTCAACTTTAAGCATTTCTATGGGTTCATATTTTTTATCATTAATATGGTTGCCGATTTAGCTCAGATGGTAGAGCGATGAGTTCTATAAATTAATGGTTAAGAGTTCGAAGCTCAGGAAAGCATTTTTTTTTAAAAATGGTTTATTGATTTTTTAAAATTTATTTATTTTTTAATTTTTCTGCATATTTTTTTGTTTGTTGAATTTATTATTATTATTATTATTCTTTATTTTTTTAAATTGTCTTACTATATTGACAGGCCTCCCATCGCTACGTTCGAATCATAATCTTAGTATGGGAAAGTATGTCAGTTCGCTTGCGGCAGATGTATGGTGTTCTAAGAACACTCTGGTGTCCTCAACCATACTAGAACTAACCTCCACAATACGTGAAAAATCTTGAATACGCTATAAAACACAATTACTTCACTTCACCATCCAAAAACTGACCGCCTTGATATAAATGAAAGGATCTTGAATTGCGCGTAAATCACAATTACTCCATTCCAATCCAGTCAGGACATTAACATTGGTATAAAGAAAACTTCTGAAAT
Source organism: Anadara kagoshimensis (assembly GCA_021292105.1). Classification (NCBI taxonomy): domain Eukaryota; kingdom Metazoa; phylum Mollusca; class Bivalvia; order Arcoida; family Arcidae; genus Anadara; species Anadara kagoshimensis. The sequence goes on along the minus strand of CM037858.1, from coordinate 14,646,685 downwards.
ATATCATTATACATGTAGTAAACCAGTATGACAGAAAACCACTGGATAAATTAGTCCTTACTTCGTTATATGATTCAGTGTTTTATAACTGCAGTGACATCAAAAGTATTAGTTTAAATTGGCAGATATTACAAACTATCAACACACTCGTCAAATATTGAATCAATTTACTAGTATTATACGCAGTCTTGGGTTTAAATAGAAATGTTTATTCAGTTGTTTATTGATTCATGGAAGGTTATCGCAGTAAGCAACTATTTTCAATAGGTTTCTCGATAGTAGTAATCTAATCACTACATGTAGTTTAAAAACCAATTGCAAATACGTCAGGATTGTTTGTTTATGCCAATTTTGTTAACTTGTCTTTAATACTGAAACCCGAATAAATAAAAGCGTAAAGTTAACAAAATTTACAATAAAAATTTTGATTTGTGCAACACAAAATATTTGCATGGTAGAAAAAAATTGTTGGAGTTTTCCGTCCTGACAAATCCATGTTCTTCCAAATGTTTGTAATCCGTCAATAATGTCAAAGCAGATCCAATACAATCTGACAAACTGTTAAACATTTCCGTTAAAATTGTTTACACACCACTGCATTGACAAGTCTATTATTTTACTCTACTTAAATATAATTGTTTGTTTTACTTGTCAAACTTTATCATCAGAAAACAGACAGCTGCTGTTTGTTTTGAAAACCAATCTTTCAATGCTCATCGCATTTGAGTTTTTTCTATTTGATAGGCAATGCGATAAGCTAAATTCTATTTCTATTTAACGTCTACATCAATTACAATTACAATTTCTTTTGTTCCAGAGAACAATAGCTTTCGTTCCAGAGAGTTAATATCTATATCGAATAACTATGTTTCTGTTGTCCTAGAAACGAATTGATCCTGGTAGACTTTAAGTGAAAAATGCACCAGCAGACTTAAATGGTTGACATAGTATTAGCCTATATTTCACTCTTCTTAGCTCTTTACTCTAACCTCGGCTGTTGTTCGTTTAAAAAAACGAACCTTTTAAGGCTCATTAAATTTTCCTTCATTTGATAGACAGTGTTATCAACGAGTTCAATTCATTTCTATCAAACGTCTGTTTCATTCAAATTATACAAATCTGTACAGTTAATAGCTCTCTCGATAAAAAGTTTGATTCATCCATCTTAAATGAGCGATTTGAACTGCTGTGATTGAATGACTAAGGCGCAATTAGCCTTCTTATCAAGTCGTCTCTCTGCTGCCAGTCCGATCTCAGACCTCAAATGGAAAAGGCTTTTATCTTACAAGTAATATGTATTTTGTTTAAATTAATTCATTCTTGTACTGATACAAGATTCGGTATCAAGCATATGCTTGAAACAAGGTCGCGTGCGTTTGTTCGCGGGCTACTTCAGATCCTTAGTAATGACGTCATCAGATTGGAATGTTACGTAAACAAAGATCATGGGTTTACCCAAGATTTTGTCATGTTAAGACAAATGACTACGATAAATCAAACAAATGACCATCTTTATCCGAAAGTAAAACGGTAAAACGTAATTCTTGGTTATTGTGGTAACGTGATTTGTATCAGTACATAATGTTCTCCACGATTCATGTTTCAAAGTAAATTATATTCCATTCATGTAAATTAAAACTGCAAAAAAAAAAAAAAAACCCTGTTAAAATCATAAGTATCATTAAAAATTATTGTCCTTTTCATTTTCCAAAGATTCCTTTGTCTAAATGCTTGTTGATCACACGTCCGATGTCGATAATGACGCCCGTCAATCGTGATCCGTGTTTTATACTGTGACGTTACACACCCTAGATATTCATCTGAAAAAGAAATATTACATATATGTATAAACTTTAATTATTAATACTAGACTTTTTTTGCTAAATTTGTGAGCATTGTAAGATGAAAATGTCACAGCGACTCGTCGTGATATCGTCATGGGAACAAGACTCGACTTTGTTAAAATCCCGTACATACATTAGATATAGATAATATGTATTTACCTGTCGTAGACCTTTAATGGTTGGCTAAGTATCAATCTACTATTTTACACTACTTTTCTATTTACTCTTCTCTACACTCGGATGTTGTTGGTTTGGAAAACGAATGTTCATCTCATTTACCTTTATTCTATTCGCATTTGATAGACAATGTTGTCGACTGAATTTCATTTATATCGCATGTCTATATTGCTCATATTATACAAAAACAATTCCTTGTAGTTTTTGTTTCAAAACAGTTCTAAATAACCCTTTAGACAAAAGTATGTTTCTTTTATCGTAAAACGGAATGGTTTTGACCACGGTAGTTTAGAAGTATGCTTCAAACCCAAGGCGTCTCGTCGTTTTTTGTTCAATATCAGTCGATGCAACTGAGGAGGGCGTCGAACCCCTATATGTAATAACTACGCTATATGTAGTAACACATAACTGTTAGGTCACGTTATATGTAGCAACATTTTTGTAGCTATATGTAATAACTTAATGGTTACCCCTTAAATATTAATAATGTGAATGGATTCATGAAAGCCAATTCTGACGTTATATTGGCCTTCTCTAGGATCTAAAGTTTATTTTGATGTACATTGTTGCAGCACCTTTTTTAAATGCTTTAAATTATAATGATTAGAAAGAGACATTTAACCTTTAATAGTGTTATAGAATGGAATATATGTGTATGACTCAAAAATTCTTGTGTCATTGTATTATGGAATATTGGTGCATGACTCATAAAGTGTTGTGTTAAAAAGCGGTCAATGAAAAAATGGATGATTTTACTGATTTTCAGGTGGCGTTATATCAACACGGTCGTCATTAACTGAAAGCTGATTGTAGCGCACGGTGGCTATGACTGAGTTGTTTTTTAAAAGTTTTCTGGGTATTGATCAGTGATTGTGCATTATTGACTTGAAATAAATAAAAATTTAGTGACGTAATCCGAGATGAACCGTGGCAAATGCTTAGTTTGCTTAATTCGGATCTACATGTAGATATGCAATTGTTACAGATTGGCACGTGGGTCCTAGATCGGTTGTGCAATTCAAAATGAAAGTCGTTAATTTTGACCTAATTGAATAACATTTTAGTTTAAAATCCATTTTATTTTGAAAAAAAAAATTGTCTACTGTAATGCCTATGTGCATCAGTTTGGCCAATAAAAAGTCTAAATATTAATTCTGTATTTACTCAGCTTTATTAAGATGGTATATAACTGCAGTGAGAAGAAAGTATTGCAATTACAACAAATTAACAGCACAATCAACATTAAAACAATATAATACATTTGACAAAGCAACAGTTGCACACCAAAAGCTACACTTTCATGTACACAAACAATATCTACGCCATTATCCTTTTCAGCTTAAATACTCATTCTATGCATATTTATGAGGCAGGTGGAGCTTAAACCTCATGGCAATTCGCAATTTGACAATTTTAATTCCAGAATGCAATGCTAGAAACATTTAATTATTCTCTTGTTTAATAAAACTCTGTAGTGATTTAACACTAAACATGAAGAATTGCTAATACCAGAAGTACATGTTATATATAAGATTTGTGTAAAGCGATGATACGTGTTCTATGCATGACCAGATTTTTCGTGCACACCGGAAAAAAAAACACACACTCAATGGCATTATTCCGTACTTAAACCACAACGGGATAATTAAAAGGATAAAATGACATGTCAAAACACAATAAAGTAACTTACACCAGGTGCAGGTGGTAATTCTTGTGCATTTTGTTCTGTAAGAAAAACGATTGACCATGTTGGAAACAACGAAATGCATACTAAAATCAAACAGGAAAAACAACAATCCGGCAAGGAAAAGAACAGAAAAATGTCACAACATTACATTTACAAATGGTTACAGGTTTGAGTTAAATAGTTAGAAGTTAGATTAGTATGTTTGTTTTTAAATTGGCTCGCAGGTATAATAACTCAAATGCCTTGCGCCAAGTACAGTTTACCACAGTTCTTCACTTGCTAAAACGTTAAACCTGGGAGAAATTGGAATGACACATAAAACAAAATAAGCACGGAACTCCAGACGTAAAGTCCTTGTATGTTTGGCACGTGTCAAGGCTTGTTAATTGACGAGTGGGACATCAACTGCTGTCTTTTTTAAGTAGATACTGTCCTCTTTCGACACCCTTTTATGTCATCTATACAACAAAAATATACTTCGATACCTTTTTATATCATTCATGCAATAGAAAATGTCCTAGTTCGTTACCTTTTTAAGTATTTCATGCAACACAAAATATCATATTTCGATATCTTTATATAGCTTCGGTTAACTCAAATGTTATCTTTTGACTACTTTTTATATCTTCGATGCAACTCAAAATGTCTTATTTCGATACCTTGTTATATCTTCGATACAATACAACATGTCATCTGTTTATAATTGTCATATGTCGAATATGCATATTATAACGTGTTTTTAACCTTGTCCCATCACAAAGTGTAAATTTGTTTACATCTTTTATTTTCTTTATTCCTTAAAGAAATGCGATAATTTATACGTTTTATAAGGAACCGCGGTTTATGGTTAAGATATCAGTCTACAAGTTAAATCCTATCACTATTGTAAGTTCAATCCCCAGTCAGACTAAATGTAAATGTTATTCCGGGGTACTCAGTGTCAGTATAATGAAACAGATGGATCTGTAATGTAAATTCGAGAGATTGTATATGAGGGAACTAGCACCATAATCGCTCTAAAGAAGGCAAACAGCAAACAATTTAATAGGAGTACAAACATACTTTTACACACTAACGTATCACATAAAGCTTTTAAATTAATAATTATTGCTGATGTGGCGTAACGTAAAAAATTAAATCACTGAGCGAAATATCCCCTTTTAGTTTAGTCAAAAGGTAATTAAAAGACCATGCTTTTTATAGCTTTAACATATCTAACTTTTTGGAAATGTCTTCAAAAATGATCTTTACCTTTTGGAATTTACACATAGCTCACTTTCAACACTATCATATTGTTCAATAAAATTTTACCTTTTTGTCATTTTAGCCGTCCAAAAGTCTTTCTATATATTTTATACAGTACATTTTATACCCACACCTTTTGTTTTTCTAAAAGATGATCTACTGCTATCCCTACAATAGATTTTATACAAGAGTAAAACATTTCTGAAATATAGCCACATCATTTGATTTTCGAAAAAGATGGCATATCAATGCATTTTACACTGCAAAATACGACCTTTTTACAACATATAAATATATTTTGACCTTCTAATATGACCTTTCCTAGCCTTTCTTTATGTTGTACAGCACAATGCGACCTTTTGTCACATATCCACAACAATTTTGATCTTCCAAAAGGTAACATTTTCTAGCCTTTCTATACATTTTGTAAAACGCAATATGATATTTTGTGACATATCTACATCTTTTGATTTTCCAAAAATGACCTTTTTAGTCTTTATGTATATTTTGTGCAGCAAAATATGACATTATTTTGCATTCGCCTACGGCACTACGAGGTATCCATAGCATAATTTCTTGACTGGTGAAGTATTTCAGTTTCAAGTTAAACAAAAGAAAACCCATGCTAGCTATACCTGACTGCCTTCACACTCTTTATAAAGGCAATCCCACGTGTATCGGACATCTTTTTTCTTGAGCCTTTGGTAAAGTATACATCGTTGTGAATTTTTTGACTTTTTATTTGTGGTTAAAATTTTTGCTGCTTTTGTACCGCGTGTTCAGGTAGTATACCTGCACTTTTGATACAATAAGTTTGTTTACGACGTGTGTATTGTCGTTTTTTTTGTATATGGCTGACAGAAAGGACGACGTTCTTTCTATTTTTGACAATTCTGAGAGATCTGGTAGTATTTTGGACGATGACTTTGATGGTCCACGTTTAGACATTTATACTACTCAGCCGTCTTTAATTGTTACACGCGCTAAGGCTAACGAGACGAATTTTGCGACATGTAATATCGTAAGTGAAGTTTCAGATAAACTTCCGGTTCAGCCTTCGCGTAGTTATCATGGAAATCATGTAAACAATAAAGCGAAAGGTCGATCTACGCCTTATACCGGTAAGGGTAAGGCGCCCCAGAAGAAAAAGAATGCCGTTACGGCTAATAAAGGTGCAAATACTTTTATCAATAATATTAACGTGAACCTTTTAAGAAAACCAGCTTGGGTTAAATGAGATTCTTGATCGTGTCAATAATCTTGCCAACGTAGTTGGTACATTAAGGTCGGCAAATATCGCAAGTTCTATTACCAGCCAATGTCGTCAATTGTAAATGGAGCAGATAACATGCAGGGTACAGGTTTTGAGACAGATTTTCTTAATGACTTTGATCTTGATAGTTTCTCTTTGCGTCAAACACGCATTGTGAGCGATAATGTCTCAGTTACTAATGATTTAGAAGATACAACAAGAGAGTTTTTTTTATTCCAATGATAAACATAATTTTCAGACTAGTGCCTCTCAGTATAACCCTGTCGATAGTAATAACACTTTAGATTTTGCGGATTGGCAGGTTCTGCAAAGTATGGATGACGCTTCAATCGGGGAAGCAATTAATGCTGTTTTAGCAAAAGTGGTCAACTCTGCATGTATTAAAAAGCTTGATAATACAAAATAGAAAAAGTTCAATGCAAAATATCCCAGACCAAGCAACTGTGAGTACTTGGTCCCGCCCAGGGTTAATTGTGAGACATGGAATAGTTTACCACAGAGACCTCGTACTAATGATTCTGTGTTTCAGGGCATACAGAAAGTTATTGTTACTGCTTTTGTTCCCTTAATTAAAATGGCTATTTCATTTGCTAATGGTGGTCTTCAGAATCAAGATTTTAAGGGCTATATTTTAGATGATTTATGCCTTCTTGGCCATTCTATGTGCAGTCTCTCTATTAAAAGGCGATATACTTTGAAGCCGCATATTCTGAAAGAGTATAAGAACTTAGTGAGTGCTGAGGTCCCTATCACCAAATTTTTATTCGACAATGATGTTAATAAGCGGCTTAAAGATATTAAGTATTTGGGAGGTATTACTGTTGCCTCAGATAGGTATTCTAGTTCTCGGTCACGTGATTTAAACTTCAGAGGCCCTGCCAGAGGGCATGGCACATACAGGTACAGGGAAGTTTACAGGCCTTACCCTCAAGGTCAAAGGTTCAGCAGCCAAGGCAGGTCATGGAAGCCAAGAACAGGCCAGAACTCGAACAACAATTTAAACAGTCAGTAGTTAAGGTAAAATCTTTGAATTTTGGTCCGAAATATCCAATGACAAATGGGTTTTGGAAACTATTCAGAATGGTTATTCAATAGATTTTGTTTCCCGCCTATCCAATATCGTTTGCCTAATTAAATTCAGTTTTCATCTGAAATGCAAAAAATTATAGATGCTGAAGTAGAGGAATTAGTTTAAAAAGGGGCTGTTATTGAAGTCAGTCCAGTTTATGACCAGTTTTTGTCAAATGTGATTATTGTGCCAAAGAAGAATGCCAAGTTCAGACCAGTCATTTATTTAAAATCTTTGAACCTCTTTGTTCGCTATGAACATTTTGAGCGGGAAACATTTAATTTTGTGCTTGACCACATTCAGAAAAATGATTTTTAAACCGCTATGGACCTAAAGGATGCATACTTTAGTATTGCCATGAATTATGACTGTCAGAAATATTTTAGGTTTTCTTGGAGAGAAAAATTATCCTGTTTGTTTCCTTGCTTTTTGGTTTATCTTCTGCTCCTCGGGTATTCACAACAAAATTGAAGCCTGTTGACAGATTTTATAGGCAAAATGGTATTAGATGTACGTATTATATTGATGATTCATAAGTAATGAACCAGAAGGTTGATGTTTGCGCTTAAACATCCGATTTTATGATTAAGAAACTAGAGCAGTCAGGTTTTACAGTTAATATAGAAAAGTCTGTTCTTATTCCTTCTCAAAGAATTGTGGTTTTGGTTTAATTATAGACACAGTTTATGGTATTTTTGACAGACGAGAAAGTAAACAAAATTTTGTGTTTAGCTTCAAATTCTGGGTTCAGAATCAGTGTCAATTAGATATCTGGCACCATTCATTGGTATGCTAATTAATGCATTTTATGCAGTGCTACAGGCCCCTCTACATTATAGAATTTTAGAACGTGAAAAATTGCTAGGTCTTTCCAAAATGAGAAGTATTTCTCAGCTAAAATTGTACTGTCAGAGAACTCAAGACAAGAAAGAGATTTTTGAATGGAAACTGATGCCTCTCTAGATGGCGGGGGGGGGGGGGGGGGGGGCTTGTTTTGAGGACCATGTTGCAGGCGGTAGATGGTCTCATCAAGAGAGATTTTACCATATAAATCATTTAAAGCTTTATGCTATTTTCATTGGAATTAAATTCTTTTTAGGGATAAAGAAAACATTAATATAAGAATTCTTTAAGATAATACCTCTGCGGTAGCATATGTAAATAATATGGGTGGAATGACTTCCACATCAATGAATCAATTGTCTATGGATATTTGGACATGATGTTTTCACAGGAATATTTTTTATTTCTGCTCAACATTTGCCTGGTGTGCTAAACTTTAGGGCTGATTTAATTTCTAGAATTTTTTCAGATACAACTTAAAAACCACGGTTATTTGTCAGAATTTGTAATCAGTTTTTTAACCAGATATTGATCTTTTTGCATCACGTCAAACACAGAAATACGTTTCTTGGTCCTATGACCTAGATGCTTTGTTTGTTGATGTTTTTTCATTATCTTGGTCTAATTTGTCACCTTATATTTTTCCACCATTCAATATGATTTCTAAGATTTTGAATAATGTATTAAATGACCATGTTGATAAGGCTATTATATTAGTTCCCTTTTAGCCTATTCAAATTTGGTTTTCATTGCTTATATCAGTTCTTGTCTCTGTTTTTAGCTAGACTACCTCGTCACAAAGACGCCTTAACGCTCCCTGACAGTGGGAAATTTCGTCCTCTGGCAGGCAGCCTGGATTTAGTCGCTTGCAATATATCAGGAGATAACTGGAAGTAAGAGGCCTTTCGCAACAGTCTGTGTTTTATCACGTCTTCCTGGAGATCTGGAACTAACAATCAGTGCGAATACGCGTGGAGAAAGAGGTACTTTTGGAATGTTTCAAGAAATAAGGATCCCTATTCATCGACTTAAGTGGACATTATTGACTATTCAGTTATAAATACACATAAATCTATGATAGTACAAACTTTACCGTTAATTTGTGTTCATGTTTTTGGACATTCAGTGTTAATTACTAGATTTTTGAAAGGGATATTTAATACTAAGCCGCCGTTAATTGGACATGTTGCTACGTGGGACGTTTCAGTTTTATTGCGTCATTTAATGAGGATGTTTCCATTACATCAACAGGATTTGAAAGATTGAAAGATATGACTTTAATACTTATCGCTCTAGTAGCTTTGACTACTGCAGCCAGATCACAAACTATTGCTGCTTTTTGCTGATTTGAATTATATGTCTGTGAGTCTGACAAAATTACTTTTCTTTCTTTGTTGAAGAATAGTAAACTTGGTCATTTATCGAAACAACTGACTTAATATTAATAATTTGAGATTATGTGTCATTCATACAATCATTTGTTATTTGAAGCGAACAACGTTTCTTAGGAAGTCTTCTAAATTATTTGTTTCTTTGTTACATTTGAAAGTTTTTCTACTTGCACTTTAGCAAGGTGGCTGAGAGATATTATGAAACTTTCTGGAATAAATGTTGATAGTTTTAAGACCTCATTCAGTACGAGGAACAGCTTCGTCAGCTGCTTTTAGTTCAGGTGTTACGATACGAGAAATTATGAAAACAGCTAGCTGGTCTTCAGCACAGATCTTTTATAAATTTTACTTCCGAGAGAGTTTCTTCTGAAAATTCGTTTGCTAATGCTGTATTTGGCAATATGTGACTTGCAGCTTTTTGTATTTAAAATATAAAGATTTGATGTTTTTCAGTTAATGTTACTGTTATTGGCCCATGTGTCTAACTTTATTTTAATTTGTTGTCAATGCTTTAAATATGCTATGGATACCTCGTAGTGCCGTAGGCGAATGCAAATACCCCCCCCCCATCCAAACTTTAGTGATAGTTAAGGAGCATTATTTGAATGAGCCGGAGGCTCAAGAGGTTTCCCCTCACCCTGTTTGTTCCCGCCCTAAGTTTTATTGACAACAGAGTTATTTTACTTTAAAGGATGTCCAATACACGTGGGACTGTCTTTATAAAGGGTGTGAAGGCAGTCAGGCATAGCTAGCACGGGTTTTCTTTTATTTAACTTTAAACTGAGATACTTCACTAGTAAGTCAAGAAATTATGCTATGGATACCTCTTGAGCCTCCGATTTATTCAAATAATGCTCCTGATCCATCACTAAAGTTTGAATGAGGGGGGGCATTTTGTGACATATCCATATTTTTGATCTACCAAAAGATGACCTTTTTTAGCCTTTCTGTATATTTTGCACAGCAAAATACGACCTTTTGTGTCATATCCACATCTTTTGATCTTCCAAAAGATGATCTTTAAGATCCTTGTTACTACAAAAAAAATTAATCACATGATATTTTTTGCCAGTGACTAAACGCGCACAACACCTGATACTGAAAACCTGTTGTTTCAAATAATACTCGGCAAACGAAATGGCTTTCTACACTTTGTATTATTCCTTCACGAAATCATTTCTTTATGCGTGATATAAAAAGAATGATTTTATCACTATTTGTAATATAAAAATTTGTTTTGGTTGCTGCTAGGTGTTTATTAATCAACTGTAATGTTCCCTTATCTCTATAAAAAAATCAATCAGGCAGTAAACGGATTAACTCCAATTTCATTGACAAGATATATTATTATTTATTTTCAAAACTTTTTAAATATTTCTAATTCCTTTTTAAATACTTGTCCGATTAGTAAGCGAGATTTATAAGACGGATAATCCGCAGATGCACTAAATAAGATTAAGATTATCCCTTGATTGATTAATGTAATATTGTGTAACAGCATGCGTTGTGTTTTTAAATTCTTGATTAACCTTTTTCAATAAATCATATATCATCTATAATAAAACTTGTATTCATGAACTCCACCTACTCTAAAATTTAACACTAAAGTATAATCAGAGATGAATTACACTCAGTTTTATGGATTTTTCTCAAAAACAAGTTGAAGATGTGAAACAGAAATTTAGCTATGTATATAACAAGACTCGGCCTAATATACAATGATGGTTTGAGTTTTTCATTGCTTTAGACTTTGTCTCTGTACAGTATTTTTTGTAAAAAAAATGTTCAACCTGAAAATTGTTTTTGACTCCATCTTTTATGACAAACACACCCCCTTTTATTAAGAGTTACATTCAGAGTTTAAAAGGTGTCACAAATGATTAACTTAAAGATTGGACAGCAGTCTGATGACAACATAATCAGGCCAAAGGGAAATAAACACCTGTGTATATGGTTACAGAGAATAAAAATGATCCAGCAATTGTCAAATAAATTGCAAAAATACTTGCATTTGAAGTGAATACATTTATAAATGTTTTTTTTTAATTTTAGCATAGTTAATTTTAAGAACACAAGTGTATCACTGAAATTTGTTAATTTATTGCTCAATTACGCTACGAGAAGTATCAATGTTAGGTTTGAGAATACATGTATAATACATCTATATATATTTCTGAAAATTAATGAAAATGTAAATTCCATATACATACTTAAAGGCACTCACCCATGTGAGTATATATTGCAAAATATATATTATGGAAACATAAAGTGCATATTAGGCCGATCGATCATAAATACATTTTATCAAGAAAAAATAACTGAGTGTAATCCATTTCTGTTTATACTTTAAATATTTTCTTTTTAGAATTTATACATGTGAAAATTTGCAACTCAAGTCCGGGGTTACAACACAATAAATGGACGGTTATCACAAACCAATTATTTTTGTATCATATTCCATATTTTAAAAACATTTCCTTGCCTAGAAGTAAACATGGAATTCATCCGTTTAAAATTAAAATAAAATTTCACACGTAAACAGATAAAATCAAAAGACCATATGTTATTATATAACATTAATGTACATTTACGCCCGTTCTTTTAGTATTGGATACATCAGTATGCATATGACTTGATTAAAATATACATATTTAATTGAAGAATTAAGTCTGTAATAGATAAATAGTCCACGAATATTAATAAAATGTATACACAACTGATTGAGTATTTTCTTTAATTTCAAGCTTCAAATTCCGTTCCACTCTAAAATGTTTTGAATAAAAATTACTTTTTTCGGAACGAATTACTAAAAAATACTAACTTTTATTTACTATACAAACAATAAAGTCGGACAAGCATCATCAGTCAATGGAAACGTTGAGCCTTTTGTCTATAGTCCTCCAGAAGAAAAGACTTTGTGTCAGAACAGTCATTTTGTCTGTATATTAGACTTCTCATCTCTTTCAGATGATTTCTTCCATCCCAGATTTAATCACTTATCGATCATTGTTGATCAATCATGTTGCTCACTGCTGCACAAAACAATTTCGTTCTATCAAAAGTATTAATTGAAAATTAGCATAGCATCAATTCAGAATGCACAGAAGAAGGGAATTTATTACTTAGACATGTCTATCACCATTAAATCCATGTCGACAAAATCGACTTCATCAATACGGAGTTGGTTAATAAATACGCTCGTATATATACAAACGAACTACTAAATCAATAGATTATTGAAAACAAAAAGTCTAATGTTTGCCAAACAGGATAAAATGAGTGTGTTGTTAAGGCAATGATTGGAATAATTGCAAGAAAAAAGAAATTAAAGTCACATAGTTTATGAAAATTGTCGAATTGGTAGAAATACATGTAGGTAACAATATCAAATAATGTACATGTGTATATGATTTTATCTTCGTTTCTGTGCGTTTCAACCAAGACGCAGGTAAATGCCGGATTTGTAACATTTGTAGAAATAGTTTTCATATAAATATTTACGTTTTTTCGTTTTTTAGCTCACCTGACCGAAGGTCATGTGAGCTTATGGCATAGCGCAGCGTGTGTATGTGCGTGTGTGCGTGTGTGCGTGCGTGTGTGTGCGTGCGTGCGTGCGTCGTTAACACCTGTTTTCGACTTCTCCTCTGAAACTACTGGACAGTTTTTAATAAAACTTTGTCAGAAGTATATATGGGCCGGTGCAATTCAGATTTGTTCGTGGCGTTGCCATGGCTACCATAACTAGGTCAAGGTGACCTAGGGGTGCAAAAATCTTAAAAAATCTTCTTCTCCGAAAGTACTGATTGGAGAAAAAATCTGATGTGATATTTGGCTTCTCTAGGGTCTTAAGCCTATAGTTTGTTCATTTAGTAAAATTCGGATAAAAAATAGGTTACGCGTTTTTGCGTTTAATTTTGAAAAAATCGTAAAATAGCTTCAAATTGTTATAACTTGACTATTTGACCAGATAATGACATGGGGTTTTCAGTTTTGACATCTTCTTCTTAGTATCTTCAAAATGAGGTCAAGGTCAATTGTGAAGGTCGTGACCTAATTTAATTTACCTCTGATTATTATTATTATCTCGAAAACTATAAACTTTTTGTATAGGCATGTATATTAGAATGTTGTAGGTATTGATACAACGATCATTTTGATGTATAGAAAAGGGTCATGGGTTCAAAGGTCAAGGTCACAGATGCAAAACAATGGAGAAATGGTTAATTATCTCGAAAACTATAAACATTTTGTGTAGGCATGTATATTAGAATGTTGTAGGTATTGATACAACGATCATTTTGATGTATAGAAAAAGGTCATGGGATCAAAGGTCAAGGTCACAAATGTGAAACAATACTGAAATGTTTAATTATCTCGAAAACTATAAACTTTTTGTATAGGCATGTATATAAGAATGTTGTAGGTATTGATACAACGATCATTTTGATGTATAGAAAAAGGTCATGGGTTCAAAGGTCAAGGTCACAGATGCAAAACAATACTGAAATGGTTTATTATCTCGAAAACTATAAACATTTTGTATAGGCATGTATATTAGAATGTTGTAGGTATTGATACAACGATCATTTTTATGTATAGAAAAAGGTCATGGGTTCAAAGGTCAAGGTCACAGATGTGAAACAATACCGAAATGGTTAATTATCTCGAAAACTATAAACTTTTTGTGTAGGCATGTATATTAGAATGTTGTAGGAATTGATACAACGAACATTTGATGTATAGAAAAAGGTCATGGGTTCAAAGGTCAAGGTCACAGATGCGAAACAATACCGAAATGGTTAATTATCTCGAAAACTATAAACTTTTTGTATAGGCATGTATATTAGAATGTTGTAGGTATTGATACAACAATCATTTTGATGTATAGAAAAAGGTCATGGGTTCAAAGGTCAAGGCCACAGATGCGAAACAATACCGAAATGGTTAATTATCTCGAAAACTATTAACATTTTGTATAGGCATGTATATAAGAATGTTGTAGGTATTGATACAACGATCATTTTGATGTATAGAAAAAAGTCATGGGTTCAAAGGTCAATGTCACAGATGCGAAACAATACCGAAATGGTTAATTATCTCGAAAACTATCAACTTTTTGTATAGGCATGTATATTAGAATGTTGTAGGTATTGATACAACGATCATTTTGATGCATAGAAAAAGGTCATGGGTTCAAAGGTCAAGGTCACAGATGTGAAACAATACTGAAATGGTTAATTATCTCGAAAACTATAAACTTTTTGTATAAGCATGTATATTAGAATGTTGTAGGTATTGATACAACGATCATTTTGATGTATAGAAAAAGGTCATGGGTTCAAAGGTCAAGGTCACAGATGCGAAACAATACCGAAATGGTTAATTATCTCGAAAACTATCAACTTTTTGTATAGGCATGTATATTAGAATGTTGTAGGTATTGATACAGCAATCATTTTGATATATAGAAAAAGGTTATGGGTTTAAAGGTCAAGGTCACAAATGCGAAACAATACAGAAATGTTTAATTATCTCGAAAACTATAAACTTTTTGTATAGGCATGTATATTAGAATGTTGTAAGTATCGATACAACGATCATTTTGATATATAGAAAAAGTTCATGGGTTCAAAGGTCAAGGTCACAAATGTGAAACAATACTGAAATGGTTAATTATCTTGAAAACTATTAACTTTTTGTATAGGCATGTATACTAGAATGTTGTAGGAATTGATACAACAGTTATCATGATGTAGTATTCATGTTTTCTTTAAATCAATCAGCTAGCCATTAGTTATCAGGTGAGCGTATCAGGCCCATGGGCTTCTTGTTTTGTTATTCGATCAAGAAGCATATTTTATTTTCACCTGAAAATCAATTTCAAAAATATATAGCAAAAAATAGTAGGTTTTGAATATAAAGAGACGCAAATTCGAAGGTTCAATAAGAGTAGTCCAATATGTGGTTTAATTAAATAAATCGAATAAAGTGTAGACTGTCCTTATGGTATATAATTCAGCATTTATTGTTGTCAATTTGGTTATCGACCACTAATCAATTCTTCACACTTGTGACTTGTCGTCCGTCGGGGAAAATAGCTAAAGTACCGCAAACAGAAAATTGATTCCTTTCACTGATCCTTACATCAGAAACAAATGCATCAAAACAGAGACACACACGCACGCGCGGGTAGAAATTATTCAGTAAAGTTTGTGCAGCAGCATAACATATTAGAAATTAATTGAAGAATATAACTGAGTGGTTAATGCATTGCATAAAGAATATTTGTAGAACCCATGTATTTGTAGCAACTCCAAAACAACGTGAACCTTTCTCAAACAAGCCAACCAACCAAATGCAGCACAACACCAGTATGCAACTAACTAAACACTGAAGACAAGGGGAGATAACCACACCAAGACACTAGACAAACACAATGTACTTGATATATTACCGGACAAAACATTTCATTGTTAATTTTTTACAATACCTCCAAATCTGATTAATCAATCATACCCGATATGACGTCATTTTTGACATTCGGTAGTTTCCAAGTGTATATGTGTCACCCTTCTTTTTCACTTGAATATATATATATATATATATATATATATATATATATATATATATATATATATATATAATATATATAATACCAATAAATAATGAATAAAAAATTATTTGAAAACAAAAAATAAATAAAAATATTTATCCAATGGCATCATCATCACCAGGTCAATCAATCTCCGGTCATTTCAATTTTTAAACAGATATGCGAGTCGTCGTTTTTGTAACATTTAATCTTGACACACTGAGAGAGAAAAAAACTTTTCAAAGACGCTATCAGATCCAGAAGTTGTTTCCGATTAGTATAGTAATATGCCACCGCTGTGGATTGATGTCCTGTTCAACATGTTTCTAGCATTATAGATCAGCTTATAAATACATTTAATTCAACTCATAGGCACTGACAATACTCGCATGTACAAAATGAGGTGGTGCCATTTTGTAGGCACTACCAATCCTAATCGCCACCCAAAATATAACTAAATAAAAAATATTTTCATATAAAATATAATATAATATAATATTATATAATATAATATATAATATTTTTATATAAATATAAAATATATAAGTATAACTAAAGCAACCAGGACAATTTTCATATAACCCTATTCTATGTAGATAAAAGCCTTAAAGCGCGAATGTTCCTTCCTTTAGTAGGCAGTGTAACAACTCCTAATGAAGTCCGACGCCTAATGAAGTCCACAGATTGGGGCTCCAAACGAGGAGAGTTTTTGATATTACCAAAAAAAAAGTCTCAAAATACGACTTCGATTTAGACCAACTAGCAGTGGTAACCTAGATTCAGTCACATACATCGTGTGTTTTGTTCATCCGTACAAACGCGTACAACTGGCTACTATACCATACTCCCCCGCAAAAAAAATGTTTAGGGGTAATTATACAAATCACCCTGTC
The DNA here is from genome assembly GCA_021292105.1 of Anadara kagoshimensis. Classification (NCBI taxonomy): domain Eukaryota; kingdom Metazoa; phylum Mollusca; class Bivalvia; order Arcoida; family Arcidae; genus Anadara; species Anadara kagoshimensis. The sequence continues at coordinate 14,629,671 of CM037858.1, read as the reverse complement.
CGTCCGTCCGTCAAAATATCGTGTCAGCTTTATATCTTCATATGTAGCTTTCATGTCTATGAATGGATTTTGATCAAACTTTGAACCTAAGTTATTGTCCGTCCGTCCGTCTGGACGTTGGGAAAGGGAGGTATAAAGATTTAAGATATAAAGCTGACAAGACATTTTGACGGACGGGCGGACGGACGGACAGGGTGATTCGTTTAAATACCCCCTAAACTTTTTAGCGGGGGAATATGATATAATAACCAGTTGTACGTTTGTACAGATAGACAAAACACACGATGTATGTGGCTAAATCTACGTTACTATTGCTAGTTGGTCTAAATCGAAGTCGTAAAATTTTTGAGACTTTTCTTTTTTGGTAATATCAAAAAGTCTCCTCGTCTGGAGCCCCAATCTGTGGACTTCATTAGGGGTCGGACTTCATTATTTGTTACACAGTCAGTGAAGATACTTGCGTGTTAAAAATTGTTTGGTGCTGTTTTGTGGACACTACCAACTTATATTACCACCCAAAATACTACTAGGTTGAAAGGGGATTACTAGAGTAACCAGCACATCATAACTTGTAATATAATTTATTATATACATATAGACCATTATACGCGAATGTTCTGTCCTTTTATAAACACTGAAGAAAATCGCGTGTACTAAATTGTTTGATGTCATTATATTGCAACCATCAACCCCTTTTCCAAAAAAAAAAAAAAAAAAAAAAAAAAAAAAAAAAAAATCCACATCATATCTTGTAATATGACCCTATTATATGTAAAAGCCTAAATTAGCGAATGTTCATTCCTCTAATAGGCATTGGAAATATTCGCGCGTACAAAATTGTTAAGTGCTGTTTTGTGGCCACTACTAAGTTTTATTACCACCCAAAATACTATTAGGATGATTGAAAGGGAATTACCAGGAGACCAAGATGTAATCCTGTTCCATACATTTAGACTGTTATGCGCGAATGCTCGGTCCTATTATATGCATTGGAGAAACTCGCGTGTACTAAATTGATAATGAATAATTTTAGCCATTTTTCTTATTGACAAGAAAGCTCTTGTGTTTCTTCTTTTGAGAAATCGATTGCTGTTAAAAAACCGAAATCTTTATGAAAATAACAATATCATACCTCAAGTTTAAAAACGAATTCCAAACATTGGGTTATTCTGGCATTCTTAAAAAGTAAATGCTATAAATTCTTCAGGAATACAGGTTCACTGGGGTGATTGTTATTGTTGTATAGCCCCAGGTTTGTTCTTTTAAAAAAAAAGGATGTCACGACTTAGAAGGCAAATAACATTGACCTGTCCGTTTGACTTTTCATTAAGATTTTTTTTATATAGGAGGGTCCACCCAAAAAATAGGTTACTTTTAATTTAATATAAGTCAATATTTTAATCAAAGGTCAAGCGGACAGGTCAATGTTGTTTACCTTTATTTTTTGAATTATTTTATCTAGAATATCTAAAATTATTGTGTTAACATATATTAGGGGTATAATTATGAAATTGCCTACACAAGCGTGAAGATTTATAAATAAAAATACAGCAGGAATTGATAATTTAAGAAATTTTAAAATATTTGTTGCATGTTTTTATGAAAATAGTACAAAAATACACGTCTTGGGGAAAATAATTTACACCTTGTATAACGAATTATTTAACAAAAATGAAAGATATTAAGATAGTCAACACCATAGAGCAGTGCAAAGGAGCCAGAGTTTGTTAAAGAAAGACGAGGTTTTTGAAAACTCGACAATTTAAGGGTCATCTAAGTAGGAAAACCATTTCGTTAAAAAGCGTGAAATAGGGGTATAATTATGAAATTATCTACACAAGTGTGGAGATTTTTAAATAAAAATACAGAAAGAATTGATAATTTAAGAAATTTTAAAATATTTGTTGCATGTTTTTATAAAAAATGTACAAAAATACACGTGTTGGGGAAAATAGCTTACACCTTGTATAACGAATTGATTTTAAAAAATGAAAAGATATTAAGATAGTCAACGTCATAGAGCAGTGCAAAAGGATCAGAGTTTGTTAAAGAAATACGAGGTTTTTGAAAACTCGACAATTTACGGTTGAGGTTATCTACGATTTATTTTCCTTTTAAAAATGCGTGTACCAGGCGTGATATTTATATTCTAAGGCCACTACTAATCCAAAATACAACAAGTCACTAAAAGTGCACGGTCACACAATACTGTTCTAATTAAATCGAGGTAAATATTGTTTGGTTTCAACAATGTTGAACTATATAAAGCCGAATATGCCTCAGCAATAATCAAGTAATATTCAAACTTAGCTTTTATAATCTTCCCTTGGATCGTTGGTAGCCTTAGAATATGAACTATCACGCCTGGTACACGCATTTTTAAAAGGAAAATAAATCGTAGATAACCTCAACCGTAAATTGTCGAGTTTTCAAAAACCTCGTATTTCTTTAACAAACTCTACCCTCTTTGAACTGCTCTATGACGTTGACTATTTTAATATCTTTTCATTTTTTAAAATCAATTCGTTATACAAGGTGTAAGCTATTTTCCACAACACGTGTATTTTTGCACAATTTTCTTTAAAAAATGCAACAATTATTTTAAAATTTCTTAAATTATCAATTCCTACTTTATTTTTATTTATAAATCTTTACACTTTTGAAGGTAATTAATAATTATAACCCTCTTTCACGCTTTTCAACCAAATGGTTTTCACTTGAATTTTCCTACTTAAATGACCCTTACGGTTGATGTTATTTACGATTTATTTTCCTTTTAAAAATGCGTGTACCAGGCGTGATATTTATATTCTAAGACCACTTATAATCCAAAATACAACAAGTCACTAAAAGTGCACGGTCACACAATACTGTTCTATTTGAATTAAGGTAATATTGTTTGGTTTCAACAATGTTGAACTATCTAAAGCCGAATATGCCTCAACAATAATCAAGTAATATACAAACTTAGCTTTTATAATCTTCCCTTGGATCGTTGGTAGCCTTAGAATATGAACTATCACGCCTGGTACACACATTCTTAAAAGGAAGACAAATCATAGAAAACCTCAACCGTAAATTGTCGCGTTTTCAAAAACCTCGTATTTCTTTAACAAACTCTGCCCCTCTTGCACTGCTCTATGACGTTGACTATATTAATATCTTTTCATTTTTAGCTCACCTGACCAAAGGTCATGTGAGCTTATGGTATGGTGCAGCGTGTGTGCGTGCGTCGTTAACACACATTTTCGACTTCTCCTCTGAAA